>CM019919.1:469832-644832 GCA_009764595.1 Geothlypis trichas | reverse complement strand
TGGGGCAGCTGGAGCTGCTCACAATAAACCAGAGCTGCCTCCATGGAGAACCTCCAGCTGCTGCCGGAGAGGACTTTGAGTCTTTCTCCAGGAAACTGCAGAACTCTTTTATTTACACAGGGTTTTATGGAGCTCCTGCAGCCCGGCAGGGCCAGGGGGAGCAGGAGGCTCCTGGTCCCTGCCCAGCCCCGCCTGCCTGCCCGGGATGTCCTTTGGAGAGGCACAGGAAGAGCTGGGGAACCTTCCTGCAGCTCTGCAGCTGGGAAAAGCTGAAACACCAGAAGTGAGCCCAGCACAGTAAACACAGGAAGGTGACTCAGAACGGAAACAACAACAACAACCCCTCCCCCAAAAGGGCCAAAAGAAGGATTATTATTATTATTATTATTATTATTATTATTATTATTACTATCATCATCATCATCATCATTGCTATCATTATTATAATATTTTATTTTTATTTTGTACTTTTTTATTTTTAACCTTATTTTTATTGAATTTTAGTTTTTATTTTAAATTTTTAGTTTTATTCTTATTTTTATTTTTAATTTTTAACCTTAATGTTAATTTTAATATTAATTAACTTGAATTTTAATTTTAGTTTTTAAACTTTTAGTTTTATTCTTATTTTTAATTTTTAATGCTAATGTTAATTTTAATGTTAATGTTAATTTACTTGAATTTTAATTTTAATTTTTAAACTTTTAGTTTTATTCTTATTTATATTTTTAATTTTTCAATTTTAATCCTAATGTTAATTTTAGTGTTAGTGTTTCTATGTCAGTGACCTTGGTAGGAAATTCTTCCAGGGGTGAACATGGATCCTTTTATCAAACTCCTCTCTGGTTCACAGAAGTCACTGTAAAAGCTCTTCCACACCTTTTACCACTAAAATGAGAATTAAGTCATTTTCAAAGAGCAGCCGAGCAGGAATATTTTCTCCCAAACGCCCTCAGGCAGAGCCTTTAGCCAGGAGAGGGGTCAGGTCAGCCCAGGCTCCATCACCTCCATCACCTCCATCACCTCCATCACCTCCTCCCCTGAGCATCATTTCCCACCTGCTTCCTCAACCCCTGATGTTTCCATCAGCCCATTCACGCAGCTCTCAGGGATTAAAGGCACTGATGAAAATCTTCTGTCCTGCTCCAACCCTGCCCGAGGAGCCTCTGCTCCCCTCTCGGGGTCACCCTTAAGAGCATCAGCAGACAGAGGCCCAGCTAAGCCTGGCAGCAGACAGGGCTGGCAGTGCCCGGCAGGGCAGCCCAAGGTGAGCCCGGGGCTGCAGGGACACTCGGGGCTGCAGGGGACATTCGGGGCTGCAGGGGACACTCGGGGCTGCAGGGACACTCGGGGCTGCAGGGACACTCGGGGCTGCAGGGGACACTCGGGGCTGCAGGGACACGGCCACAGCCACCCTGACGTGGCACGGCCTGCCCGGCACCCCCAGCCCCAGCTGGGTGCTGGAAAATGGTTCAGGAGGGGTGAGAGCGCAGAGCCAGGCTGGGCGCTGCTGCTGCTGTGTGTGAGGGTGGATTGGAGCCAATCCTGTCAGTGGGGAGGATTAAAAAGGAAAAAAAAAACAATGATTCTGCTAATAATAGCTACAAAAAATATAATATAATGTAATATAATATAATGTAATGTAATGTAATGTAATATAATAAATATAATATAATATAATATAATATAATATAATATAATATAATATATAATATAATAATATAATACGCAACACAATATAATATAATATAATATGAAACATAATACAATACAATATAATATAATATAATATGCAACATAATATAATATAATATAATATAATATAATATAATATAATATAATATAATATAATATAATATAATATAATATAATATAATATAATATAATATGCAACATAATATAATATAATACAATATAATATAATGTAATGTATATAATATAATATGCAACATACTATAATACAATATAATATAATATAATATAATATAGTATGCAATATAATATGCAATATAATATATATAGTATATATATACATATATGCTATAATAATACATATATATTTACATAATACCTATATATTTATATATCATGCATATCTAAAAATTATATATTAATATAAATTAATATGTATTAATAGATTAGTATAAATATATATAAATATAGAAATAACATATACCAATATATAATGTATATTAATATATTCATACAAAATAGATATATAGAGTAATATATGGATATAAATGATTAATTCATATCTATATATAATGCATATATGTGCATTTTAATTTTAATTTGTATTTGTAATTTTAATTTTAATTTAATTTTTGATTTTATTAATGTACATTAATATATATTAATATATAATATATTATATACAATAATATATAGATCTTATATATTATTATATATAATAAATTATATATTATTATATATAATATATATTATATATTATTATTAGTAGTGCCTATATATTTTTATATAATACATATGTATTTTATTCTATTGTGTATATATAGTACATTTAAATGTACAATATCTATACACTAGAATAAAATATACAATAATAATAAAAATAATAATAATAAAACCAGCTTTATCACCAGGTTTTGCTGCATCAATCTCACATGCTGGCAAAATGGAGATTTTTTTTAAATTTATTTTGACATTACTTTGGATTTTTTTGGTTTTTTTTTTAATGAAAAACCAGAGACTGCCTGGGTTGCAGCCTCAACTTTGCTTGGCCCAGAGTGCAGGCAGTGCCTGCCCTGCGTCAGCACCTGCAGCTAATCCCCAACCTTGTCAAGATGTATTTACCCTTAATAACTGGATCTGGGTCAGCCCTGGGCTCCATTCGTGTCCCTGTGCCCTAAGCTGGGCTCTATTTCTGTCCAGCCTCAATGCTTGGTATTCCCCCTAAGACCTGGGCACTTTCCAGCTTCTGTCTCCCCAAATAAAAGCAGCTCTAAACAAAGCCTCTTTCCAGCCAGCCGCTGGATTGTGGGCACAATTTGAGATTTCCCACCCTCCGAAGGTATTTTCACAGCTCCTGCCCTCCTGTCATCGCTCCAAAACATCTCAAGTCATTTTCCTTTAGGAGAACAAGGGATGAAAATAAAATTAAAAAAAAAAACAAACCCTCACATACACACAAATCCCAACCCTATAATGCCTCTGTCAACAGGTGAGGTCTAAAAATTTCATTAGGGGAAAAAAATAAAAAGGGGAAGCAGGAACAGCTGCAGGCGTGTTTGGAGGAAATCAGAGGGGCACTTTCCATCTGGCATGTGCTCCACAGGCAAAAGAGCTTTTCTGGGGCTTGGAACTCGAAGACAACTCGTATTTTGGGGAGCAGGCTATTCTTGGACAGCTCCTTTTAGGCAGCACAGCAACAGCTCCTGTTCAAAATACCCCGTTCTCCCAGCCCAGAGTTCACACCATGGCTAAAAAGGAAAAATAAGTCCAAGTGGAAAGATGGACACGGCCAAGGTGAGGATGCCTTGGGGTTGTTTTAGGCAGAAATGCTGGATTTGGTTGTTGTGTCTGAGTTTCAGTGTTTTCCCCACTGATTTAGGGCTGAAAGAAGCAAGCTCTGCTTTCAGCCTTTCCAAGCTGCACAGGGAACCTCCAAACCTGAGCCATGGATGGGATAAACTCTTCCCTTCACCCCAAATTTGCATCACCTGGTGCCTGGCACAGCCACTCAACATCAAATGGGTTTTGTTTTCCTTGAATTTTTAGCTTTGCCCATGAAATGCTTTTCCTCTGCCACGAAATTTTGTCATATTTTGCATTTTATTGCTGCAATAAAACCAAAATAAAGAGCAGAGGGGGTGTCTGTGAGGGGAGAGTGCAGAAAGCAAAGCAGGGACTCAGGAACAGCCCCGGGATTTGGGGAAATCACCTGAAATTCAGGATAATCCCCAGCTCCTCCCTCTGCATCCCAAATAAAGCTGCAGCCACACGGAGTTTGGGCTTGCCCTCTTCCTAGTTTTCAGGAGAAATTCCACACTGGAATTTTTATCAATGTCATTTTCCTAAAAGCTGTTCCCCAAAAGAGAATTCTGCCTCGTGTGGCAGAGCCTGGAGAGCCAGAGCAGCCTGGGAGCTGAGGAAATCACCTGAAATACCCCTGAAATAACCCAGAACTGTTCCTTCTGCCTTGCTCTGCATCCCAAATAAACTGCAGCCACCTCGGGCTGGGGCTCTGCCCTTTATCTCATTTTAAGGAGAAATTCAATGCTGGATATTTTATCAAATGTCATTCTCCTAAAAGCTGTTCCCTAAAAGAGAATTCTGCCTTGTGTGACAAAACTTGAAGGGTCACAGCCACCAGGAAACCCCAGCATTGGACAACATGGGGAAATGATCTTGGGCAAGAAGGCAACTGGAATTATTTATTTTTTTGGGGTGGCTTTAGTTGTTGGTTTGCTTTTTTTTTTTTTTTAATTAAAAACTGAAATGCCAACTTGAAATTTTGATTATCAACCCATTGTTGACACACAACCAAGCCTTTTCTGTAAATCAGAGAGCTGATCAATGCTGCTTTTTCTGCCCACTGCCTGCTCTAATTCTGATTTTCGTTTTTGGGAGTATTTATCATTCCTGTCTTCTCCAAAGCAGAGCTGCCCTGCAGAGCTCGGGGCTGAGTTAATTGTGTGGGGTCAGCCCTGGCAGCCCCGAGCTCTGGGGAGGGTTCCTGGCCTGTGGGCAGATCATGGAAGGCAAGAAAAGATAATAACACATCACTCATATTAATGGGAGCACAGAAAGGAATCAGAGGGGTCAAAGGAGACTCTGGGGAAGAGAAATAAAAGCTTTGGCAGGATTAAATATTTTAAAAACAAGCAGCAAAGTTATTTTTTAGTGTCCGAGCGGAGAGAAACTGCTCAGCCATAACAAAAAGTCTCCAGTTCTACATTGTCCTTGTGCCAAACAGGGAGAGAAGCTTGGACTGAGTGGATCTCACTTGTGAGCATCCTTTATTTTCCACAAAACCAGGAATGCATGCCCTGACCTGTGACATTGTAAGGAGAACAATATTTAATAGATTTGCTTTAATTCAGCTGCCCCAGCAAGAGAGAAACTGCAACAACAGGAATCAGCCAAACCAGTGATGGCAACAGACTGGGAAGGAGCCAGAGGTGCTGGGACAGCTTGGGCTCAGCCCTGGGGGTCTGGGGAGAGAGGCAGAGGTGCCAGGGATGCTTTGGGAAGGCTGAGCTGGAGCAGAGGCTGGGCAGAGTCACAGAATAAAGCAGGGATTTATTCAAAGCATCTCCTCCATGGATCCACCTTGGGCAGCACAAGAGCCCAGCCAGGGCTGCAACCAAGATGAACCAAAACGGTCACAAAATGAACCCAAGATGAACCAAAATGGTCACAAAATGAACCAAAATGGTCCCAAAATGGACAAACAGTCACGGGGTCTGTCCCTGGGATCAGTTCTGCTCCATTTGCATCTTGCAGTTCATTGTCCCATCCCAGCTTTAGCCCATCCAGTCCCACCCTGCTTGTTCTTCTCTCTCCAGCCCACGCTGTTTGTGCTCCTGGGCTGAGATTTGGATCATTTGTCCTTGGTGCCCAGCTGGAGCAGGAATTGTTTTGTGTCCCTGCTCTGTGCACAGAGCTCAGCATGCCCTGATGTGAGCCCAGCCCCACACACTAAAGCAGCACAGAGTCTGAAAAATAGAAAAGCTCAAACCTGAGACATCACTGGGACACTGAGGTCACCCCTGGGGGTTTGGAGGGACCCTCTGAGCTCCACCTGGGCCACCAGCCTGGCTTTGAAGGAAAAGGCTCAGAGAGAAGCAATCCTGGCCTGCAAAATGAGCCTTGCCAGCTTCTCCCAGTGGGATCCCAGTGCCAAGGGAGCACTGGGAAGGGATCACCCTGCAAATGAAGGTGCTCAGAGGATTCATTTGCCCCAGCTGAGGTGGGGACCCTTCAGGGATGGGACGTTCCTGCTCCTTTTGAGCTCCTGAGCTGCTCCCAAAGCTGTCCCAGCAGGATCAGGGGAGGCTGCACTGAAAATGGCACTTTCCAGAGTGACAGATGTCACTGATATCTCCAAACTGAGCCCTGAGCCTGTCAATATTGGGATATTTGTAGGTCAAAGGATCCTTCTGAGAACCCACCCACAGATGGGCAGGTGGGGAGAAGGGAACTGGTCCTTGGATCTCCCTGGTGGGTGTTGGTCTATCCACGGATTTTTCCATCAGTTATTCAAATTGAGGCATCAAAATGGAAGCTGGGAGTGAGAGAAGCCACATTTTCTGACCTGCTGGAGTTCCTAGCAATCTTCAGAAACTTGGGGCAAGCTGGGAATTAAGTGTACAAATGGGGCAGGTGGGAATCAGATTTTGTTTGAGTTGGGTTTTTTGTTTGGTTGCCTTAATTTGATTTTAAAATTTCCAGGCAGGAGCAGCAACTGCATCTAGAGGGGCTGGGCAGAGAAGTGAATCCAAACCATGGGTTACAGTTCTGGGTTATTCCAAGTGTGTTTCAGGTGATTTCCTCAGCTCCCTCCTGTGTTTTTTACAAATGCACACGTGTCCCCATGGCATCGTTCCTGCCAGCAGCTTCCCAGGGTTTGGATTTTCCATGTAAACGCTGGAAGGGCAGAGAACAGCAATAAAATGTGAGTGATGAACATTCCCCACCCCTCAGTTCAAAGCCTCAGTCACAGTGAACATAAAACCAAAGATTTTCCCCAGGAGGAAGAGGAGGAACTCCATGGGTTGGCTCAGGGTAATCAGAGCAGACAAGGCACAGGAGATTGTTCTCTGGGGGACAATCCTGAATCCCTTCCCTCCCACCCTGAGAACGTTCCCTCAGCCCTTGTCCTGTGTCTTTCCTCATGGATTCCTTGCCAAGACAGGTCCTCTGCTTCCCTGAGCATCCCAACCACAAACTGCCACTGAGAGCTTCCAAAACGCAGCCTGGAACTCCAGCTGGGTATTTATTTATGCTCAAGGTGAGTAAATATGAGTTTAATCTGTGGCATCATCACAGATCTTGTGCAATGCTGTTTTAGAAGAGATCTGGAACCCTTTTATAGAGCATCAAAAACTGTCACTGTCATATTGTATGAAAAATCTCTTTGCTAGGATTTTTCTCCTGAGCCTCAGAATAGAAATGCAAATAATAATTATCTGATTGTTTGGAATGTGGGCTGGAGGTTGCTCACCAACAGGTGCATCTTTGATTGGGTCCATGTGAATTGTTTTTAATTAATGATCAATCCCAGTCCAGCTGTGTCAGACTCTGTGGTCTGTCACAGGTTTTTATTATAATTCTTTTCTGGCATTCTGATGCATCCTTTCTCTTTCTTTAGGATAGTTTTCATATATAGTATAATATAGTATAATACAGTATAATATAGTGAAATATAGTATAACATAATACAATATAATGCAATATAATATAATGTAATGTAATATAGTATAATGTAATATAATATAATATAATTATATAACATAATAATAATATAATATAATATGATATGATATGATATAATATAATATAATATAATATAATATAATATAATATAATATAAATCAGCCTTTTGAGAACTTGGAGTCAAAACCTCATCTCTCACCTCATCCTGAAGACCCAGCACCACAACAATTTCCCACATCTCTCCATTCTGGTTTTGCCCTGGATTAGGAGCTGCTCCTGCAAACCCCGAGCTGTCCCTGCAAACCCCGAGCTGTCCCTGCAGACCCAGAGCTGTCCCTGCAAACCCAGAGCTGTCCCTGCAGACCCAGAGCTGTCCCTGCAAACCCAGAGCTGTCCCTGCAGACCCAGAGCTGTCCCTGCAGACCCAGAGCTGTCCCTCTCTGCAAGGCAGCCGGGAGTTTAAAACCCCTGATTTGGACGGGATCAGAGAGCTTTGATCTGGCCTGGGGAGCTCCTGGCACTGCATTTTAGGAGCTCCATCAAACACAGCTCGAGGCTGCAGGAGCACAATTCCAGCCAAGCCTGCCCTGGACTGGCCCTTCCCTGATTTTTCTCCCTTAATCCCGTGGCTGGAGCTTCCCCCACGTTCAGCCTGTGAACACTTGTGGGATATTTACACCCAGCATTATCTGCCTGGAGCAGAAATCCAGGGAAAGCCTTGCTGGCTGTCCCCACAGGTGCTCCCCAGCCTGGGCTGCCTCTGGGCTGGAGAATCAACAGGATTTGTTCAGCTCCAGCCAGGCTTTCCTACAATGAAGCCTGAACAATCAGCAATGGCATGGAGCCCCCATGAATCACTTTTCACACCGTTTTTGCATCCTCTGTGTATGTTTGTCTTTCTTCCCAAGGCTATTCCCAAGCTGTGGCATTCCCCTGGAGCCCTATTAGAGCCCATTCTTTGTATTTACTAACAGGAAGCATCACAGCTCTGTCCTCACCAGCTTCACTCGCAGCCCCTCTTAATTATTCCAATATTTATTTTTTTTTAAGTCATATTTGGCAAAAATCCCCGTTCCTCCATTCTTCCTGCCTAGCAGGTTATTTCTTTCTTCCTCAAGGTGCAATCCGGTTTCCTTTTGTTGTTAAACTGCCTAATCCTGATACTTTCCTGGATATTGTGGGAAAGAGCTCTGCTTGACAACCAACTTTTCATTTCCATCCTGATTAGCAAGCACATAATAACTGGAAGCATAATTTGCACTTTGATTTAAGCCACCTCATTCACATTTGGAAGGAAATCTAGGATGACTAAAGCTTGAAAGGAAAGGCAGGATAAGCAGCATTAAGGAGCTGTCAGGGATCGGAATTGCATTAAACGTTCCTGTTTAATTGTCACAGACTGGGGCCTCCTGCACGAGCAGCAGATGATGGCAGAGAGCTCTTTCATCTGAATATATGAAGCTCAGGAAAGAAGGTAGAAGGGCAAGCTGGGTGACAGGAATGACAGAATGACAGAAAAATGAGATTGGAAGAGACCTCTAAGATCATCGAGTCCAACCTGTGCCACAACACCTCAACCAGACTACAGCACCCAGAGCCATGTCAGTCTTTATTTTTAAACACCCATGTTAGCACAGAAAGGCTAAAATTCTCAGCATCCAGAGCTCCAACATCTGCTGTTTGGGCCACCCCAATCTCAGCCCCCCACTTCTCCCTCCAGCTCCATCCCAAGCCCCATCCTTGCTTTTCTACCTGCTGGATTTTGGCAGAAAAGTGATATCACACACTTCTAATCAACTGCACAGCCATAATCTCAGTGCTATCAATCAATTGTGGAAGCCTTTTCCACAGCCGCAGGTCAAAATTCAGGGGTCTCCTGGGAGTCAGAGTGTGTCACAGAATCACAGAATCACAGAATGATGAGGTTGGAAGAGACCTCTAAGCTCATTGAGTCCAACCTGTGCCCAACACCTCAGCTAGACTCTAGCCCCAAGTGCCATGTCCAGTCTTTGTTAAACACATCCAGAGATGATGATTCTACCAGCTCCCTGGGAAGAGCATTCCAGAACTTTGTTATTCTTTTGGTGAATATTTTTTTCCTAATACCCAACCTGTACAGTAAAGTGTTATTATACACTTCTAATCAACTGCACTGCCATAATCTCAGTGCTATCAATCAATTTTGGAAGCCTTTTCCACAGTGTCAGGTCAAAATAATTCTGTGATTCTGTGACACACTCCTGGGAGTCAGAGTGTGTCACAGAATCACAGAATAATGAGGTTGGAAGAGACCTTTAAGATCATCGAGTCCAACCTGTGCCCAACACCTCAGCTAGACCATAGCACCCAGTGCCATGGCCAGTGTTTTGTAAACACATCCAGAGATGGTGATTCTACCACCTCCCTGGGAATAGCATTCCAGGACTTTATTATTCTTTTGGTGAAAAACTTTTCTCTCATATCCAACCTATCCCTTCCCTAGCTTGAGACTGTGTCCTCTGCTTCTGGCAGAGACTGACTCCACATGTCTGCAGCCTCCCTGCAGGAAGGTGCAGAGAGCAATAATGGCACTTCTGAGCCTCCTCTTCTCCAGGCTAAACAGTCCCAGCTCCTTCAAACGTTCCTCAAATCCTGCATCCCACTGTCTCTTCAGCTCCCCAATTTATTCCTGCATTAATTCCTTGGCACTGTTCCCCTGCCCACAGCTCTTCTCTTTCTGAGGCTTTATCCTCGTGTTTTAAACTTTTGTCTTTGCTTTATATTTGTGTTTCAAATTCTTCTTTTTGGCACTTAATAAACAACCTAAACAAACCCCAAACTGAACACAGAAGAGCTGCAATGCTATAAACATAAATAGCTGCATGCTCATAGTGCCATCAAAATTCCCAAAATCCTGCTCCTGTGTGCTGCCTGCTCAGAGCCTTCACTCTCCAGAGCAGCTTGAGGAGTTTGGCAGATCCAGCAGAGAATCCCTGGATTCACCACCTCAAATTCCAAGGCTTTTCCTGCCCATACTCCACCCCAGATATGGAAATCCACCCTCACCATGTTCTCTCATCTCATCTCTTCCTCTCCAGGCTGGGCTTTTCCATCCATGGACAGAGTTACAGAATAAAGCAGGAATTTATTAAAAGGATCTCCTCAATGAGCAGCCCAAGAGCCCAGCCAGGGCTGCACCCAAGATGAACCAAAATGGCCCCAAAATGAACCCAAAATGAGCCAAAATGTTCCCAAAATGAACCCAAGATGAACGAACCACGATGGTCACAAAATGAACTCAAGATCTTCAATCTTCAAAATTCCAATAATCAAAGCCACACTTTTAGACCCTCACAGACACCAACAAGAAGCCAAACACTGAAATTATTGAACAGTGCTTGTAAAAAATGGGGTTTTTCTCCTCCCCCCCACCCTGCTGTGAGATGTTAAAGCAGGGAATCTCTCCTTCCTGATCTGTTCAGATCAAAGCAGATTGACAGAAAAGAACCCCTGAAAGAGTCAGGTTTGTGTTTGTCCCTCAGCTCTGTAATTCACAGAGAGGCTGGCCCTGGATTTGATCCCTGGAGTAACTTCCAGCCAGGTTATAAAATCCCTTTCCTTTCAAACTTTTTTCAGAGACTGAAATATTAATCACTCTTGCTGCATCATGCTGCTGGTTCTAGCTGTCCCCAAAAATGTCACACAGTTTCTCTGATGACATTTATTTAATTTAGTCTGAAGCATGTGGGGGATTTTTTATGATGTGATTTTATCTTTTGGGCTGCAGGTGAATTTTAAATAAAACCCCTGGGTGCAGACTGAGTTCTCACAGAGCTGCTCTTCCCATTGACATCCAATTCTCTTGGATCTCCAGGGATCATCCAGCCATAACCTTTCCATGGTTAAAGTTCTCTGGAAAGTCTCTGCCATTGCCCTAAATTCTCCTGCTCCCTCTTTGATGCTGAACAACATTTTTTTGTGACTTCTCTCAGCCAGGTGATCTCTTATCTCTGTAAAAATCAAATTCCTGGACACTTCAATAAAAACAACAATGTCAGCAAACCATCCCAGGAGGGAAAAGCCTCTCTGACAAGGAGGTGTCAGGGGTGAGTGCCACCAGCTAAGCCAAAGGACACGACTGTCAGAGGATGGATCAGGGCAAGCAATGTTCAAAGGAAAGCTCGGGGAAGGGAAAAATGCAAACCCCGCACAAATTGTGAGCCTGCCCCGGCAAGCAGAGGGTCTGCAGGGGAATTGGGAGCTCGTCCTGGGCACACTCAAGGCTCCCCAAAGTCTCCAAAATTAATCATGGCCTCAGCTTCAAGAGATGCTTTCAGCTGTGTGTGACTGGATGTCTTAATTGCTCTTTCAATTAAGAGGGGAACAGAGCAGTCTTTGTTTTGCTTGACATGTTCCAAAGGAGTTTTAATTTCAGAGGAAAGTGCAGAGAGTTACATTTTGTGTTTTGTCTTATGTCTCAAAAGGAAGAGAAGAAAAAGGAAAACAAGATTAAAAAATTTTGCTGGAAAGTTTTTGGGCTCTTCAACCTTTAATAAAACCAAGCTCCCAGCAGTCAGTCAATCCAATCCCACTTGGATCAGAGCAGCTGTGGCTGCCCCTGGATCCCTGGAAGTGTCCCAGGCCAGGCTGGATGGGGCTTGGAGCACCCTGGGGGAGTGGAAGGTGTGGAACAGGATGATCTTCCAACCCAAACCATTCCATGGTTCAGATCAAAACGAAAATCTCCCCAAACTCCACACAAATTCACCGTGCTGCTCCTCCCGCTTCTGCCCAGGGGACGTGGCCAAGGCCACATCAAACCCTGGGGACACCCTGAAGCCCTTTAAATCTGCTTTAAACACAGAGAAGGAACCTCTGGAGGTGGCAGAGCAGTGGCACAGAGGGATGGCAGGGCCTGGAGAGCTCTGCTTGCCTGGGTGGGGCAGGGAACAGCTGAGCTCTATTTATCCAGGTGGGGAGAGACAAATCCAGCAGCGTGAACTCATCCAGGAGCTGATTTGCTGTGCCTGGGCAACTGGGAAGGAGCTCTCCCTCTGCCCACCTGGTGGTGGCTTGCACAGGTGTTTGTTGAAGATATGTGTATTTAAATTCCTGCCTCTTTATTACTCATAAATAACAAAGTTATCACCGAGTGCAGAAGCAATAGATCTCCTTCTGCTCTAATCCTGGCCTCTCCTGATCGTTTTACCCCAGGGAAATTCATCACAGCTGAACCTGGGGCTCCTTTAGGAAATGTCAGCCCTTTCTGCAAGTCATTCCCCAGTGAACTGGCTGGGGAACAGCTCAGCATCGCTTCTCATGGGCAATAAAATTGGGAAACTGAAGAACCTTTCATGAAACAAGTGGTCCATGAATCAACTTGGGAGAATTATTTGGGTCTTTGGCAGCCAAAGCCGTGGAGCTCTCCACTGTTTGTGGTGGCTGTGCCCTTTCCAGATGGAATATCAGCCTTGGCTGGGGACAGAGACATGAAATCACTCTGGGCTCATCACTGAGTGTTTTGCACCACTTCTGATGTAAAACTGACCCTGGGATTGCTGCCAGCCCTGCCTGCATGCTCAGCTCACAGCCTTGGGCTATAATTAGCTTGGTTTGGGCAAAGCCAAAGCTGAAACCCAATCACAAGAAAAGAGAAACAGGAGAAAAGAAAACTCCTTACAGATTTTGAAGTGCGCATCACCTCCTGTGCTTCTCTGAAATCTGCATTTCAATGCCAGTCTCAGGGCTGAAAGGTACTAAAATCACTTGTCCCAGTGAGTTTTTTCTCAGTTAGATGATTTCCCCCTTATTTGGGTGGTCATTCCTTCCCTCACCTGTTTACAGATTTCCATTACCTATAATAACAATTATTTAAGTTCTTTGCCCACTTTGTACTTGCAATAAATTTGTTGACTTTTATCAGCAGCAGGTACCAGAGAACTGATGAACCATCATGGGAAACTGCTCTATGAGTCCTGAAAATTACCTATTTACACCCCATTTTGCCTCCTAAATAAAATAAAAATTGATATTCTGAGGAAATATCTCTCTCCCTTTATTCAGTGTCTGGAGAAATAACCTTGCCCTTAATTTAAGAACCTTAAAACCAGAGCTGGATGAACCCAGGCTTTGCTGCTAAGTGAGCACATGGAGCCTCTTTTCCTTTATAATTAGGCCCATCAAACCTTTATAACCCTGAGGGTCTTTTTTGAAAATCCTGTGCTAATTTCAGCTGCTGGGATAAGTGTCCAAATGTTTGGGTGCCTATGGAAACTTCCTCTGGAGCAACCATAAGGAAGCTGCATTTGTAGTCCACGCATTTCCATGTATCATTAATATATGGCAAGAATGTAAGTAGTTGGAAAATATGTTCACAGTCCCTGGTTGATTCTTCCAAGATGGGGCTGTTGTAGGAAAAAGGATTAGGTGAGTTAAAAGTGCCCAGGGCTCAGCAGTCATTAAGAGCTCCAACTGCTCCCAGCAAAAATACTTTTTGCAGCTGCACTTTGGTGAAATGTTTCACGTGGTTGGGGTGGTTTGGTTTCTCCTGGGCATGTCAATATTCCTGGGCAGGAATATTCCAGTGCTCAGAGGGCAGGAGCCAAGGTGGGTGGGTGGGTTTGGGGTAAATGTTGAGCTCTGAGAGCTCAACCAGAAAGATGTTGAGCTGGGAGTAAACACGGAGTTGATGCTTCAGGATTTTGGCTTTTATGTTTTTCATCTATTTGTAATCCTGCAATTCTTCAGTGTGTAACTCTAAACTCCATGTACAGTGGGAGCTGCTGCTTCCCCATTTTGGGCAGACACAACAATTCCTCTCCAGGCCTGGCAATCAAGGACACCTCACTGCCTCAGGCCCCAGAGATGGAAACAAAAGTGAATTTGGGGCAGCAAACTTGGGGTGAATTACTTCATTAGCTGAAGCTGTAATTGGAAGATCAACCTCTAATATGCAAATGGACCAAACTCATAAAAGTATGAAAATCTGTGGCCCCGTGGTCCATTTTGGGTGGGCCAAAATGTGAAGTGAAGGCCCTTCAGTAAATATAACTGCTTTTTATTCTCTGAATTTTGTCTGGCCTCTGTTTTTAGATAACCCCAAAGGCATCAGCATAAGTGGGAAAACAAGGGGGTCGGTGTGTTGGGTGTTGCCAGTTCCCAATATGCAAATGGACCAAAAAAATGTAAAAACCTGTGACCTGTTGTTCATTTTGGGTGGGCTTTTTCTGCCCTAAATGTACCTGAAGGCCCTTCAATAAATAGATCTGCTGTTTATTCCCTTAATTGTGTCTGGCCTGTGTTTTTAGATAAGCATCAGAGTGATCAAGCAGGGATGGATGTGTTATTTACTCTGCTTTAAGCTGCATTTCCCCGGGGTGGTGCTGCCAGTATTGGGGTACCTTTGGTTTTCCTGGCACTTCCCAGGCTCCCAGGACAGCCCTTTGCTCTTCCCTGTGCCCACCCAGGCAGCTCTGCCAAAGCCTTTGTGTTGGGAACCCAGACAGGGTGGAAGCAAAGGGAACTCCCCAGGGCAGCGTGGGAGTGTGGCACTGCCCCAGTCCTGCCCTGATCTGAGCCTGGCACGGCCCAGAGCTCACCCAGAGTGACAACAGAGCCGTGTCACCACAGCAACAGGACGTGCTGCCATGGGGACAGACTGGGATTGGCTTCCTGGCCTGGAAGAGTTGGAATGACACGAGCTTCAAGGTCCACTGAAACCCAAACCGTGCTGTGAGTCTGACTTTCTCTGGCTGAATTCTTCTGCTCTTCCCACCAGTGAGGACATCCTCCAAAAACTCAGTCTTTCCCCCTCACTTGGAAAGTGATTTTTGGTTTAAAATTCACTCAGCATGAATTTTCCTGAAACATTGGTGAGCGTCATCCTCATGGACTGAGATGGGATGGCCTTTGCAAACCCAAACACAAGAAACAATTATTATAATGGCACTTTAAACATATTTTAAAGAGATCCTTAGAATTTAACTGCAAGCTAAACTTTTGGTCATGACCTTTTTAGTAATCTTGAATCTATGAGTAATATTCTGTCTGATTCTGGAGAAGTGAAAGTACAGAGAGTTTATTCCTTTACTGAGTAATTTGTTTTGATAATTCCACACCAATTCTTTAAGGGTAGAGTCTGAATTGAACATAAACCCATGATCTTTTCACCTCTGATAAAACAGTGCTCCCTAAACTTAGTTCTATCCCACTCTAAGTGGGAGATGCTTTCCAAGTAGTTGTTGACATTGTGGTGGCTCCCACCCTCCCACTAATCTCTGACTTTAAGTCAGACTCTCCAGTGCACTCAGCCTCTTGCCTTCATCACCCACTCACCCAATATTTGCTTAGGAGTGTCCTTTTCCAAGGAAAATCCAATCCATGAGGCCTTTGCATGAAGTGGCAATTAAAAAAAATAATAAAATAAATAGAATTAAGCCTCTGTATAGAGCTTTTAATTTATCTGACAATCAGTCAGCAAGCAAGAGTCTGCTGGGTTGTGGTTTTGGCTGCCTGACTTCCCCTAAACTTGGAAAAATGTGTAAATAAAGGAACAGCAATAAGAGAAAAACTTGAATAAACTGTGGAGATAAAGAAAAAATACATATCTGTGCCTTCTTGGAATAACCAAAAGACATGGAGGCCAGGGATGTTTACAGGACAGTGGGACAGATGAGGCTAATTCAGGGATCACCTTTTCTGTATTATAGGTAAAAATGGGAATTTCTACTCATAATCCATCACAACTGAAGTTTAGGGAATCTTTAGTTACGTGAGTCTTTCATGCCATGGAGGAGGATAAAGGTGGATAATATAAAGGGAAAGGTTGGTGCAACAAGGAGCGTGAAATCAGAGATCTGGACATGGTGGGAGAAGATGTTTCAGAATGGGAAAAGATGTTACAGAAGGGGTGAAGTTGTTTCAGAACGGGAGAAGGTGTTTTAAAACGGGTGAAGGTGTTTCAGAATGGGAAAAGATGTTTCAGAATGGCAGAAGGTGTTTGAGAACAGATGAAGGTGTTTCAGAAGGAGTGAGGGTTTTTCAGAATAGGTGAAGGTTTTTCAGAACAGCAGAAGGTGTTTCAGAAAGGCAGTAGATGTTTCAGAATGAGAAAAGGTGTTTCAGAATGGGTGAAGGTGTTTCAGAATGGGTGAAGGTGTTTCAGAATGGATGAAGGTGTTCCAGAAGGACAGAAGGGGTTCTAGAACAGCAGAAGGTGTTTCAAAAGGGCAGAAGGACAGGTGAAGGTGTTTCAGGACAGCAGAAGATGTTTCAGAATGGCAGAAGGTGTTTCAGAATGGGAGAAGGTTTTTCAAAATGGGTGAAGGTGTTTCAGAATGGCAGTAGATGTTTTAGAACAGCAGAAAGTGTTTAAGAATAGGTGAAGGTGTTTCAGAATCGGTGAAGGTGTTTCAGAAAGCAGAGGTGTTTCAGAAAGGCAGAAGGTGTTTCAGAAAGGCAGAAGGTGTTTCAGAATGGAAGAAAGTGTTTCAGAAAGCAGAGGTGTTTCAGAAAGACAGAAGGTGTTTCAGAATGGGTGAAGGTGTTCCAGAAGGGCAGAAGGTTTTCCAGAATGGAAGTAGATATTTCAGAAAGGCAGAAGGTGTTTCAGAGGGGAAAACCCCGTGGTCCTGCCCTGCCCCACGTTTTGTAAGAGTGGAGACAACAACAGTTTGTGAGGAGAGGCTGAGGAGCGAGGCCCAAGCGCTGAGCAGCCCGAGGCGGGCCAGGGCTGGGCCTCCAGGACAGAGGTGAGGAGCTCGTGCCTGCAGCGTGAAGTCACGGAAAGGGCGCGGGGTGGCACGAGGAGCTCCAGGCCTGGAAAAAGCCGCGGTGGCTGCGGCGCTCTCGGCTCGGCTGCTCCAGCCAGAGGTTTCCTGCTGAGCCACAAACGTCACCGCTCCTGCTCCTGCCACAACTGCTCGGGACAGGAGCTGCTGGCTCCGGGACTGCCAACATCCTGCTCCAGACCCGGGGCTGACCCTGCAGCAGCCCTGGTTGCCAAGGGACAATCTTACGTGCTCGGATTTGTTTTAGCAACATCATAATAAAGGTTTTTTTGCTCAACAGTTTGTGAAAGTTTGGTTTGAAACTAGAGGCGAAGTATGAGGTCTTGGTTGAAGATGATGCCAGGGGAAAAGCAAAAACAACATGTTTTGTGTGTGAAAGAACCATAAATAAAAGTGACAATTCGTGGTGTAAAAGTGACCATTTATGATGTAAAAGTGACCATTTATAATATAAAATGACCATTTATAAGATACAAATGCCCATTATGAGATAAAAATCCCCATTTATGAGTGTGAGAGACTGGAGGGGCCTGTCAATGACGGAATATCTTATATCTCCCTTCATTTGCAAGAATTCATGGTGGTTTCTTTTAACTACAAACACCACGTTCACTCCAGAGAGTAAAAAACAATAACAGATTAAAAACTGTGTTAAAATGTGTTCAAAAAGGAAAAACTGGGGATGACAAGCAGGGAATCTGAGCAGGCTCAGGTAGGGCTGTCCCCTGGAGAAGGTCACCTGTTACTGCAAAGCACTGAAAGCTTCTAGGACTAAAAACCACTTTTAAAACCCTCCCCAGCACCAAGGATAAAAGCTGGACTGAGGGAACACCAAGATGTGACTCTCTTTAAGACGTTTAATCTTTTAAAGAGTAACAGTGAGGTTGAGTGCAAGAAACTTGTTTCTATCCTGTTTTTCCTGCCTATTCAAACCTCTGCCTGTCTGGAACCAGCTGCTCAATGCTCCAAACCTTCTGCAGCCACGTCTGTCCCAGTGCCACGGGGAGAAGATGCTATTGTGAGAATGGTGGATGCGCTCATCGCCCTTTGTTCCAGGCCCACAGCACGGCCTGCTCCAGAAAACACATCAGGTCATCAAATCAGCGCAGTAAATCTTCCCCTTTTACTTAGAAAGACAAAAATAATCCTGACTTTTTCATGAGCTCACACAACACCAAGAGGCATTTCAGACTCAGGAAAGGATCTCATTTCTGCTGTCACAAGTTGGACTGGGCTGCACTTGGATGGGCCCTGGGGCTGCACACAGAATCCAGCTCTGTCCCAAAGGCACAGATTTGGTGGCAAGACCCCATCCCCAGCTCTTGTTTTTTGAGTTCACCAGTGCAGGGCCCCTGCTGCAGCTGGTGCCAGGCTCAATATTAAATGCAGAAGAAGGAAAAGGACTCGGCAGGAGCAGGGGCTGGGCCTCCTGGGCGAGAGGGCCCAGCCGCCGCAGAGAGCGCGGAATCGCTTTCCATGATCCTCGCTTGGAGAGCTGGCCTGATTTCCTTTCATGTGTCCTCACTATTCCTATTGGAAGGGATTTCCAGCCTCTGTCTATTTATACCCATTTCTTCTTGTGCCAACATTGTCTCTTCACTTAAATAACTTTCCTCTGCCTGCTGCTTCGCCTCCTTGATGCTCAGGCAGCTGTCGGAGCCCCTCTCAGCCTCCTCTCCTCGGGCAAAACAAGTCAATCCCATTTAATAACCCCTGAGGAAGAGTCTCCATTCCCTGGGTTTTCCATTCCCTACAACAAGCTCCTCTTTCTGGATGTGCTGGTGAGGATCCACAATCTTTCCTCTATGGAAGTTTTCCATCCAACACATTTTAGGGTCGTGTCATAATCTGAGGACACAGAGGAAAGATCTGTGGTTCTTCCCAAGTCAATCCCATTTTATAACCCCTGAGGAAGAGTCTCCATTCCCTGGGTTTTCCATTCCCTACAACAAGCTCCTCTTTCTGGATGTGCTGGTGAGGACCCATAACTCTTCCTTTATGGAAGTTTTCTATCCAACATGTTTTTGGATCGTGTCATAATCTGAGGACACAGAGGAAAGGTCTGTGGTTCTTCCTTTGCTTTCACCAGAACAAAACAATCCCCATGTAATAATGCAGCAATTAATTACACCTCTGGTATCCCACACAGAGCTAGGAGGAACTGTGGGTCCTAGTGCAGAATATTCATTTTCTCATTGACAAGATCAGATGAGGACATTGGCTTTTCTTCTAAAAATGTTAAGGCCCAGGTAGGAGTTCAAAAATGAACAAAATATCTGTTTATTGGGTAGAGAAGGATGCAGACAGGTAAAGAGAAGAGTTCCCTTCATAGCTTGGGAAATGCAAAAAATTCCTTTTACTATTATCATCTCTATTTCTCTCTTTTTCATCAGCATCGTATCATGGAATCATGGGATGGTTTGGGTTGGAAAGGACCTCAAACCTCATCCTGTGCCACACCTTCCACTGTCCCAGGGTGCTCCAAGCCCCATCTGGCCTGGAGATATTCCAGGGATCCAGGGGCACCCTGTGCCAGGGCCTGTCTACCCCACAGGGAACAATTCCTTCCCAATCTCAACGCTAAACCCACTCTCACTTTGAAGCCATTCCTCCTCCTTTTCCTATCACTACCTGGCAGATAAAAGATCTGTTTCTCCTTGAAGTCAAGTCAGTGATAAAACTCCTGTTGACTTCTTGTTGTTGCAAGGAGCAGATGAGGGTTCTGGTTTTTGTAACGTGGACAGAAATCTGCTGGAATAAATGAATTTCAGTGATAACCTCACTTAACAGAGCACCCTTATCCAAGACAGAAAAAAACCAAGAGGTTTTCAAAAGATGCAGAGAGAAGTCGGTCACAGAAAGAAGAGTGGGGCTGAAAATGAGGCTAAAAACTCATCCAAAGGTTCACCCTGTGCCCAGATCATCCAGGGTTGTGGAGTGTGTTGGAGTTGCACACTCATGATTTGCACACCCACAGCGGGTCTCTGCTGCTAACAAGCACGTGGTGTTACCATGATTTACACCTTGCCTCCGGAATACACCTTCCCACAAAAATCCTGCCACATCCATCACCCCCAGGCCTCCTCCCCAAACAACACAAAGGGCAGAAAAAACAAGATCTTGCAGCAAAAGCCCAAGCAGCTCAAAAAGAAACTATGTCAGGAGTAACAAATCCATGGCTTATGTCAGACCCTGCTCCAGATAAGGGGAAATATTTTTTAATGAAATCCAAGTATGGCCCTTGCAGATGTGGAAAGAATGCAGCAGGAAGGTATTTCCAATTCCCAGTGGAAACAGGTCTTGCAGTGGGGTTGTTTTAATATTTTTTTTCCAGTTGCCCCTTGCCCTCTTTGCTGTTTCCTTGGGGACTGGGGAGCAGCAGTGCCCTCATTCCAGGCAGGAGCAGACCCAGGGAATGCCTGTGGAGCACGAGAGGAAATCTGTGTTCTGTGATTAATCCTCCTGCTGATTCACAATCCTGATACTGCACCACTGATAACAAAAATCCCCGCACACGGAAATACCTTTCCACAAAACCAACCTTGCTTGGCCACTGCACTCAAACACCTGCTAAAATCAGGGAAAATGGAGATTTCACCCTGGGTTTCCTTCACTTTCCTGCTTCCCAGTGGGTGGCATTTTCCTCCCTCCTTCCCTTCTCCTTCTCCAGTGCAGAAAGAACTTATTTATGAGGGAGATAAGGGAGAACAAATCCTAGAAGAGCCTCTTTGGCCTCAATGCCATGTTTTTGATAAGTGTCCTATGTTTAAGAAGAATGAGGTTAAATTCTGAATTATTTCTGAACAAACAGCTGGACAGTAAAACCCAGGTGCTTGTGGGGATGTTGGTGAGGTTCTGCAGCTTTATTTAAACCTGAAAAAAGATTTATTTCTTTTTTTCCCCATAAAGGTACTCAGGATTTTGCACTGGATAAAGGCCAACTTCACCTCTTGATGGTTAAAAAGCCCCAAATATCAGCTTGTACTTAAAATCCCTGCAAATGTTTTGGGTGGCAAAATTCTGTGGAAATTTGGGTTGAGCTGGGTAACATTTTTTCCTTACAATGCCTTCAGCACAATCCAAATTTCCAGAGCAAACAGCATTTTTTCCCCCCGAAGATTTTTCAGCCTTCAGTGACAATTTGCAATGTGTTATTTCAATTAATTGTCAACTGTTTCCAGATCTCGGAGCAGATCACTGGATATAAACCCGGCACTGCTACTCAATTTGCTTCTCTTTCCTCTCATTTATTTTCCAAGACAAGAGCTTTGGGGTGACCATCTGCTTCTCATTTCAAACCTGTCTGCTTTTGTTGATACCTGATGTCTTCTGCCTCATGCACAAGCTCAATTAAAGATTGATAAGCAGAGTTTTGTTTTGACACAGGTCCCCTCTTCCCTCTTCACAATTCCAGGTTGTTTTTGTGGTGCAGGTTTTTTCAGAGGCTTTAAATTCTGTTTTAGACCCATGTTTGGCAACTCTTTCCAAATCTGCTTTTGAGTTACTTCGTGAAATGGAATAAAGACATTTTTGGGCTGAATTAGAGGCATTTTGAAATGTGGGGCCATAGGAAATGTGAAGTTAAGGCTCCATCTCTTCCTCCCTCCTGGTTTCCATATAAACCCTCTCAGTTTTTAGGCTAAAACAGCTTTATTTGCCTCATTCCCAGTGCTGTTGGAGCACTGTGAGGATCACCCTGGCTCCTCTCCACTCTTTCACCTCTGCTGCAGCTGCTGTCAGGTGAACAGCTCCAGGCAGAGAGCCAAATACCAACCTCTCCACATGCTCCAAGTGATGTTTATTCTCTTAATTGACTCCTTGTCTCCCCTGCCCCCAGCAGGATAAAGCAGCTTTAAACCTTTCCCCACAGCCACCTCTTGAGTGGCACTGACTTAGAGCAGCCTTAAAAGGAAAATAGGATGAAATAACCAATATAAGGAAGAAATTGTGTTTGTCACCATCAAAATCTGCTTCCCCTTGAAGCTGTTCAGGGAGCAAATGTGAGGACAAAGTTAAAAAGTGGGATCTAAACTCAAGCACTGCTAAAACCCAGTTTTACTTCCATTCTAAAAGCCCCAATCTTGTTTTTCCTCACCCACGTTTTGTGCTCAGGGTTTGATTCCTGCATTAAGAATTTGGTTTTTTGATGGTTTTGGGTAATGGAGAAACCTGAGCCTGCCTAGAAGAGGCTTTGGTTCCCCTAAAATTGAGGTTTTATCTCCCCCTTTTTCCATCCTACAGACAGAACTGGCTGATGTTGGGTAGGATGAACGTCAGACAGGAACTTCCCACTCTTCAGGTGGGAAGCTGCTCTTGTCTTCCCTTTTAATTATCCCCCAAAGCCCTTGATTATCCTCTCTTTTCCCCATCTAGGCAGAACATCATACGCCAGCAAAATCCTCAGGGTTTTTTTTTTCCCTGTCTGTTTTCCTTACTCTGCTCATATTTTTCTCATAAAATCTGTCACCAGTGGCCAGTTCCTTTCTCTCTGTAATGGAAATTTTGGGACTGGTTAAGAAAAAAAAAAAAAACCCAATCCTAAATCATTAAGTAAGATAATATCTCAGAATTATTACTTAAGAATGAGAAATTTTATAGCAGACGTTTTGACAGGACATTTTTCACTTACAAAACCACCCTTTCTTTTTTTTTTTTCTTTTTTTTTTTTCTCCCTTAGGTTATAAGGTGCTTAAATCATTTTTGCTGAAGGAAGGAGGAAACAGCTGTGGCTCAAACAAACTTTTTCCGTCTGTCATTCCGTCTTTATTTTCTCTTTCTGTGCATTCAGCACTCTCAGAGTGAAAGCAGCAGCAGCAGCAGGGCCAAGATTAGAAGTTAAAGAATGTAAACTTGAATCTGGATGATTTTGGGCAAGGTCTGAGAGCAGGAGTTCTCTCCTTGTTTCCTGGCCGGGCTGGACACCCCAAATCTGGGCGAAGAGGAAGGAGCTGGGATGTGCCAACCTCTGCCCATCCCTGCAGCCTCAATTTTCCCTCACTTTGGAACCAGGCTGTGGATCCCATTCCCAGGCTGTGGATCCCAATCCCAGGCTGTGGATCCCAATCCCAGAGTATGGATCCTCTTTCCCAGGCTGTGAATCCCATTCCCAGGCTGGGGATCCAATTCCCAGAGTATGGATCCTCTTTCCCAGGCTGTGAATCCCATTCCCAAGCTGTGGATCCTCTTCCTCGATTTTGGATCCTCTTCCCAGGCTGTGGATCCTTTTCCCAGGCTGTGGATCCCCGTTTCCAGACTGTGGATCCCAGATTTTGGGTCCCCTTCCCAAATTCTGGATCCCCTTCCCAGACTATAGATACCCTTACCAAATTCTGGATCCCCTTTCCAAATTCTGGGTCCCCTTCCCAAATTCTGGACCCCTTACCACATTCTGGATCCCCTTCCCAGGCTGTGGATTCCCTTCCTGGATTCTGGATTCCCTTCCTGGATTCTGGATTCCCTTCCCAAATTCTAGATCCCCTTACCAAATTCTGAATCCCCTTCCCAAATTCTGGGTCCCTTTCCCAAATTCTGGATCCCCTTCCCAAATTCTGGATCCCAGGTGCTCCTATTCAATCCAAGGAGGTTCACTGGACCAAACCTAACCCACCCAAAGGAAGCACAAGCACTTGAGTGTTCATGGAATCTCCATGGTTGGAAAAGACCTCCAAGGTGATCAAACCCAACATTCCCATGTTCAGTTTTTGGGATCACTTTAGGCTGAGATTATTGAAAATAAAAACCTTGGAGGGACATTGTGATCCCAGATAAACACAAAATGTTCTCTGCTCCTCTGAGTGAGACTTTGCCCAAATTCCCCCTTTGAAGCTTTTCCCTCCCACCCCTTTCCATCCCAAGCATTTCTTGTGTTCTAACGTTCCTCAGATCCATTTTCAGGAATTCTGATTTTGGATCAGATCCTGACTGGTGCCTGTGGAAGTTTCTGCTTCCAAGGAAGCCTCAGAGTGCCTGATAACAAGTGTGGAAAACCAGCCTGGATAAATCTCATGCACATCAAAGCTGTTTAAATGCTAAACTCCAATAAGGAATAATTCAAATTAATGATATTCAGTAAAACATCCTTAATCCAGGCCTCATTGCACAGTGGGAGAGTAAAATATTAACATGACAATATCAAGAGACAGTTTTTCGTCAGGGAAGGTTTTTAGAAATTTACATTCAATTTTATTCCATGAATTTCTTCAGAAGCAGCAGAATGGATCCGTGTGGAGCTGGAACACAGAGAAGTTCTGCTCTTTTCAGTTGGGCAAAGAAAGGTTCTGAACTAAAACATCCCAGCAAAAACCTGATGATTATTTGGGTGAAAAAAGAGCGGATAATCCCACAGCCATTGTTCATTTTTGTGCCAGCTAGACCGGGTTGGCACCCATCCCAAAAAAGCCAGCACGTATTTTGAGTTGGATTTCCATTTTCTCCTTCCTTTAAAAAACTGCCCCCATGAAGTCAGCCAGGATTTAAACAAATATATCTATAGCATGATAGCACTGCCCTGAAACAAAATAATTAGGAATGAGGCCTGAAATAACTGTCTAAAGACACTGGGAAACGTAAATCAGGCCAGGAACTGGAATAACAGGGAGGTGATGATGGAGCCTGGCTGAGGAGCTCCTGCTGGAGATCCCAGAGGTTGTTTGGATAGGAAGAGCATCGGATGGATCAGTGCAAGGGCTGGCTGTTCCATGGAGCTCCTGGGCCAATCCATCTCCAAGAAATCTGTCAGAAAGGGCAAACGGGCACTGTAATTCTTCCCAGGAGTTAGGTTCTTCTGGGGGAGCAGAGCAGATTTTAACTGACAAAGAAATCTCACCTCTGCAAGCCAGGCCTCTTATCTAATCTTCTGTACTTTTATTTTTATATAAACCCCACTAATATTCTATTAAACTTTTTAAATTCATTTTGAAGCATTAGGAATGCTGTTAATTCTGAGATTTGTACCTCTCCTGTAGATCTCTATGGACTTTTTTTGATGGAAATAAATATTATTCCTTTTTATTACTTGATGGCACAGAGCTCAGCTCAACAAAGGGAGTTTTTCAGTGCCTTTGAGTTCTCAGTTTCCATCTTTATTGAACTGTTTCAGACTTTTCCACAAATATTTCCCAGAGCCTCAGGGACGCAGGGTGTGCCTTATCAATCATGGAATGGTTTGTGTTGGAAGGGACCTTAAAGACCCTCTCATTCCATGGGCAGGGACACCTTCCACTGTCCCAGGGTGTTCCCAGCCTGGCCTTGGACACTTCCAGGGATCCAGGGGCAGCCTCAGCTTCTCTGAGAACCTGTTGAGTTTTTATCTTCTTTTTACCAAGGGATTAAATGGGTGAGGTGGTATTTCTTGTTGGACTCAGATGTTTATCAGTTCTTATCTCTGTCACAGTCTCACAAACCCTGAGTTCTACAGCACTTCACTCTAACAAACTAAAACTGGAGTCCCATCTCTCTCTACAAGGCCTTTGAAGGCTAAACTGTCCAATTAAGAAATGACACCTCAATTGTTTTTACTTTTAACCCAATAACCAACCACCCATGGCCTGCAATGGGGACTTTTTTATCCAATTACACAAAACCACCCAAACACGTGGAGAAGAAGGTGGAGAAGAAGGAGAGTAAGAAGAAGAAGGAGAAGAAGGTGAAGAAGAAGAAGAAGAAGAAGAAGAAGAAGAAGAAGAAGAAGAAGAAGAAGAAGAAGGGGAAGAAGGGGAAGAAGAAGAAGAAGAAAAAGAAGAACAAGAAGAAGAAGGTGAAGAAGGTGACGAAGAAGGTGATGAAGAATGAAGAAGAAGAAGAAGAAGAAGAAGAAGAAGAAGAAGGTGACGAAGAAGGTGACGAAGAGGTGACGAAGAATGAAGAAGAAGGTAAAGAAGGAGGAGCAGCCTCCACCCTAAAACCTCCATCTTGTTTATATCTATTACTATATTCTAAACCCTTAAACTCTGACTTTTCCATCCTGTGATATCCCACATTTCTATCAAACTCCACACCCACAATCTCAGTCCTAGAATTTAATTCTGGAAGCTTCTCCAGGGCCTCAGGTCAATGCAGTGTTCTCTTGGGGATCAGTGCCTGGCAGCACAGAAAGTCTCAAATTCTCAGCAGCCCAGGGTTCCAACTGGCACCCTCTGAATAAAGAATTTCCTCCTCATCTCTAATCCAAATCAATCCACGATTTATTTCACTGTCCATTTGCTTGCAGGATTTCCAATCCATCCCTGGGACCCTCAGAGGGAGGATGCCCCAAATTAAGGAGCCCAGATTTGAGTCCATCACCCTGCCCTGAGCTGGACACCTCTGCCACCCCCTCAGTGCCACCCCCTCAGTGCCACCCCCAGCCCTGGCCACTCCCAGGGGAGTTTTCCTCTCCTTAAATCTTAAATTTGTTCCTCTCCCTCCTGGAGGGAAGCACGACGAGTTAATTTTGAAGGTTGCTATGTGGACAATAAGACTTTTTCCCCTAAAAATTGAAACATTTCCCATTTATATTTGGCCCCAAAGTTAACCACCAAAACAATGGGTTATGAGGTATTTTTTTTTAGAAAAAAAGAGGTAAAAAAAGCCGAGGGAAGGCTGTTCAGATCCCATCCCTGCTGAGTCACAGGCTGTTCCTCAGGCTCCCAGCAGGAGCTGTCCCCAAGGCAGGACGTTCCTGGGATCACCAGTGGGTCACTGGTGTCACTTCTTATCCCCTGGATGGCAATAGCAAGAGGTGTCCCGCAAAAACCACCTCCTTTTGTGCTCTTCCTCCACGCTGCTGCTGAGCTTAACGAGCACTGGGATAATTGGAGAAGGAGTTTAAAATAAAGGAATTAATTATTTCTCACTTTATACCTGTGGAAAATCTCGCTTTCTGCCTCATGTGCATCCACCAAGCTCAAATAAAGCTCTGAAATTTTATTTTTTTTGTTGGAAAACATGTTAGTACCATTATTGACATTGGCTCTGAGGGGTAGATGACCAGGAACAGGGAGAGCTGCTGCTTTTTGTCTCATCAGAAATGGGGGGAAGTCAGCAGAGATAAGAAAAGGCACCACTGGCAATGCACAGGGTGGCCACAGATCAATATTTTTCATGCAAAATGTTTTCCTTAGTTGAAAAACACTTTGGTTTTGCAGGTACAATTCAGGCCACGAAAACAGACTTTTGGAACATTCTTGTTTTGCGTTTCAAGTGCTAATGAACTTGAAATTATTTGGTTTTTTAAAAGAAAACCATATTTTGCAGGTGTTCCCTTGCCTGAAAGCTCGATGTGTTTCAAGAAAACCATTCCAAGTGTTTGATTTTCAACATAAAAAATGCAAACACTTTAAAAAATTCAGGGTTTTCTCTCCTTTATGAGGTCCATTTTTTTCAAAGTGTACAGAAGTTCTGTGAGATAAAACCCAGGAAAATGAGCACAGAAAATAATGAAATGATTTTTGGGCCCAGTGGCAGCTGTGGATGAGGGTCCTGCTGATGAACAAATTTGTGTATTTTTGTCTAATTAGGATGAGGATTCTAGGCCTAGAAAATCATCATCCTTAAACCAAGGCCTAAATTTTGCAGCGTTGTAAAAGACCTGAAAATGCATCTTGGCCTGGAAAGGTTTAGTCAGCTTCAGCCCCAGAGTTCATTTCTAATGATGGAAAATCGCTAATCTTCCCAAGTTTGTCACCAAACCAGTGCTAAAATCTGAATGGAAAAAGTTTTGCAGTCATTTCTGCGAAATGTCATGGAATTCAGAAAAGGAGAAAAAAAAATAAAGAGAGTGTTATTTCTCTTTGGCTTTTGGTTCTTGCACGGGCTGGTCTGACTTGACTTTGTGTCTTGGAATCAGCAGCCTTGGACTCCACTGACCCCTGTCAGGAAAATCCTTCAGGTATCAGGAAATCCTTGGTGGGGAAAGAGTTTGGAGAGGAGCTTGGATTCAAATTCCAGAGCTGCAGAAATCAGAAAAAATCCAGTTCCAAAAATCAAGTTCCAAAAATCCAGAAATCCAGAAATTTCCTAGATGTTAAATTAGGAATTAAAAGTGTTAATTACTGTTTGCTAACATGGTCAGCATGCTTTAAACTAATCAGATTAACAGGGGTTTTTTACCTTTTTATCTGTAAAAAATACCTTGCAACCCATTGTTTTGGTAATTAACTTTGGGGCCAAATAAAAATGTGAAACATTTCCATTTAACCATTTTTTAGGGGGAAAAAAATATCTTATTGCCCACATAACAACTTTCAAAATTAACAGGTCATGCCAGGATGGAGAGGAGCAAAGCAAGGGTGTAAGGAATGCCCAGGCAGAGTAAATCCCAGTGTCAGAGGCAATTCATGAGCTAATCTTCTCTAAAGAGCAAATCTAAAAGTGTCAGGTGCTGGAGAGCCAGCCCAGCTCCACCTGGCTCCCTGGAAAAGCTCCCTGGAAAAGCTCCCTGGCTGAGCCATGGAAAGAATGGCAGTGACAGAGCCCTCAGCCCCCACAGCAGCTTTGGAGGTGACAAAAGTCTCACTGAGAGCCTGGCTGGTGGCACAGGGATGGGGTATAAATCCTACACCTTCTGCTCCAGCACCTTTCCAGCTTGGTGCAAAATATCTCACACAGGGGGTCCTCAAAGTAACAAAGAGTGTGAAATAATTTGATGTAATGTGAAATAATTCAATGTAATGTGAAATAATTCAATATTATGGGAAATAATTCGATGTTATGTGAAATATTCCATATAATGTGAAATAATTCAATATTATGGGAAATAATTCAATATTATGTGAAATATTCCATATAATGTGAAATAATTCAATATTATGGGAAATAATTCGATGTTATGTGAAATATTCCATATAATGTGAAATAATTCAATATTATGGGAAATAATTCAATGTTATGTGAAATAATTCAATATTATATAGATATATTATTCTAGAATATGCTGAGGGAAGGGACGCACAAGGAACATCAAATTCAACCCCTGGACATGCACAGGACACCCCAAATAACAAATCATGTGCCTGAGAGATGTGTCCAGGTGGTTCCTGAGCTCTGGCAGGTTTGGAGCAGTGTCCATTCCCTGGGGAGCCCCTGGGGGAGGAACCTTTGCCCAAAATCAGGCACTGCTCCACACCTGGGCACCACCTAGAGAGGGGGAAAGGGTCAGGGCAGAAAATGAGCTGCAAAAGCTCTGAAACCCAGGGCACCATGAGAGTTCCATGGAATATAAAGGAATTAAACCTTCCCTTTTTGACTATTCCCCCTTCATCACAACCATCACCTTTCACAATACAAAAAATGAACATTTTACTGTTGAAGTTCTCGCAATTTTTGCTTGGATGTTTCCCTCTGATTTCACCTTTTGCAGCCACTTCTTTCAAATGCATGACAGGTTTTTGGAAAAGCCGTTTCTCAGTGTTGGGTACCTCCTGTATCCTTCACAAAAAACCCCTCACACGTTCCCGAGTTCATAGACAGAACAGCTGTGCATCTTTATTGCACATATGCTGCACTCTGGTTTGGCTCGTGTGCCAGCAGACAGGAAAGTTTTATTTTTAGGCAGATGTGAAAGCCCTAATTTGTTGCAGAGGGGGATAGAGAGCCTAAGAATAGCACACAACGCAGCCACTGCCAAATTAATTAACGCAGACCAAAACAGGTTACAGCTCCTGAGCCAAAGCTACTATTTTCCACTTCCCCAGCTTTCCCCCTCTCCAAAATACTGGAGTAGGGCTGGAGCTGGAAGAAATGTCCTTTTTTCCTCTGAAATCGGCTCATTCCTGGAGGATTTTTTTTTCGAGGGATTGTGCAGGGAGGTTTTGTCTTGACCTCACAAAACCTGGTGGTCAGATTTCCACCACGACTGACCGACAGCTCCCTCGGGGATGGACACATCCCAGCTGGGAAGGGGCCTGGAGGAGGAAACCTCAGAGCTCTGGGGAAGGTTTGGAGGATGCAGCAAGGCTTCTGCTGCTCCAGGTGCTCCCAGCTCGTGGGTCTGAGGCTGTTTTATGGGTTGTTGTGTTAGGTGATGCCCAAAGAGGCTCCCTGCAACAGAGGCTGGACAGGGTTAAAGGAATAAAGTGGGGATTCATTAAAAGGCCTTCAAAGGATTCATCTTGGGCAGTGCAAGAACCCAGCCAGGGCTAAACCCAGGATGGACCCAGGATGGACTCAGAGTCAGGAGTTTTCACACTTTTATAATTTTTTGTCCATTTCCATATTGGGTTAATTGTCCAATTCCAACTCCAGGTTCTGCAGTCCCATCCTCTCAGTTTGCTCTCCTCCATTCCCTGTTGTTTGCATTTTTTGAGCCTTTTGGGCCTTTTTGTTGTTTGCACTTTTTGGGCTTGAAGCTGCAGCGGTGTCCTTGGTTCTGGGGCTGCAAAAGGATTCTTCTTCTCTCTATGAGGAGAACTTGCTGACACTTTACATGGAGCTCAGAGTCACCAAAACGCAGCACAGAATATGGAAAACATGGAAGTTAAACTGAAGGCATCACTGGGAAAGGCTGAGCCTCCCTCTCAGCTCTTGGCTGACCACACGTGTTTGCTCTCAGCCCTTCCCAAGCAGGAGCTGAGCCTATTTTAAGCTCTGCCTGCTCCTCACGCATGCACTGTTGCCATAGCTGCAAACCCAATGCACATGGGAAGGGAGGCTCGGGCTCTCTTGACTCAGCACAGAGGCACGTTGTTCCAGCTCCTGCTCCATCTCCTGTCCCAGCAGGGCACTGGGCTGAGCTGAGGCTGCTGCAGGACCCTGGCTGCTGGCTGGGTGAATCCCTGGGAGCTGGCAGCACCCAACACACCAACCCCTGTATTTGCCTGATGCCTTTGGGCCACCTGAAAATGAGAGGCTAGACAAAATTAAGGGAATAAAAAGTAGTTCTATTTATCAAAAGGCCTTCACTTACATTTTAGCCCACCCAAAATGGATGAGGGGTCATAGTTTTTGACATTTTTTTGGTCCATTTGCATATTGGGAACTGGCAACACCCGACACAACAACCCCTGTATTTGCCACTGCTGCTGATGCCTTTGAGGCCACCTAAAAATCAGTGGCTAGGCAAAATTAGGGGAATAAAAAGCAATTCTATTTATTGAAGGGCCTTCAGGTACATTTAGGGCAGACAGAGCCCACCCAAAATGGATGAGGGGTGGATTGGGCAATTTGCCTATTGGGAATTGGCAGCACCCAATACAAACTCCCTTGTTTTCCACTGCTGCTGATGCCTTTGGGCCACCTAAAAATTAGACACTAGACAAAATTAGGGGAATAAAAAGCAGATCTATTTATTGAAGGGCCTTAAGGTACATTTAGGGCAGACAAAGCCCACCCAAAATGGATGAGGGGTGGATTGGGCAATTTGCCTATTGGGAATTGGCAGCACCCAACACACCAACCCCTGTGTTTGCCACTGCTGCTGATGCCTTTGAGGCCACCTAAAAATCAGTGGCCAGAAAAAATTCAGAGAATAAAAAGGAGTTCTATTTATTGGAGGGCCTTCAGGTACATTTAGGGCAGACAAAGCTCACCCAAAATGGACAATGGGTCATGGGTTTTCACACAAAATTCAAAGAATAAAAAGCAGTTCTGTTTATTGCAGGTCCTTCAGGTGCATTTAGGGCAGACAAAGCCCACTCAAAATGGACAATGGGTCAGGGGTTTTGACATTTTTTTGGTCCATTTGCACACTGGGAACTGGCAGCACCCAACACACCAACCCCTGTATTTGCCACTGCTGCTGATGCCTTTGGGACAACCTAAAAATCAGAAGCTAGGCAAAATTCAGAGAATAAAAAGCAGTTCTGTTTATTGAAGGGCCTTCAGGTACATTTTTGTGCACCCAAAATAGACAAGGGTTTCGACACTTTATAAGTGTGGTCCATTTGCATATTGGGGGTTTGTCTTCCAATTACAGCTCCAGCTAATGAAGTCATTCACCCCAAGTCTGCTGCCCCCAACTCCCTTTTGTTTCCATCTCAGGGCCTGAGGCAGTGAGGTGTCCTTGATTGCCAGGCCTGGAGAGGAATTGTTGTGTCTGCCCCAAATGGGAGAGCAGCAGCTCCCACTGTACATGGAGTTTAGAGTTACACACTGAAGAATTGCAGGATTATAAATAGATAAAAAATATAAAAGCCAAAATCCCGAGGCCTCAGCACCTTCCAGAATCGTCCATCACAGAATGGAATTATTCAGCTTCTCCTCCTGTTCCTCCCCTGGAAGGACTGAGTGGACAGAGGCAGGAGAAGGTTGTGTTGGCTCTCCTGCTGTCCACCCTTCCCTGGTCTCAGGTTCAGGACATGGCAGGCACAAGGGATTTCTCCACCTTTAACTCACCTGGAATTTCCAGGGGCACACTCAGCAATTTGAGGGACATTTAAAGGCAAATTCAGCACCCTGGGAGGGAGTTTTTATTCCAGCCTGGCAATAAGGTCCACACCACCCCTTGCTCTGATTTTACCCACTTTTGCAAACTTCCAGCCAGCTCCAATTCCATGATAATTGCTAATTTTTTTGAGGCTGTTGTTTTCCAGGATATTTCCAGAATAAACCATCAATACCCTCGAAAGGTGCCCACAGGCTTTGGCTAATGGTTTAAAAGGATACTTGATTTAAATGCTTAAATTTTCCTGCCCGCTCCTAAACTTAAACAGAAGAAAAACAATCCAACAGAATTCTATTAAAGGCAGTTGGGTCTTCAGTGAATATGAACTTCCACAAATGCTTTGCCTTCAAAATTTACAGAAGCTTTGGAGTAAAAAAGATGCAAATGCAGCGGTAGGATGAGGGGGGAATGACTTTAAGCTGAAAAAAGGTAAATTTAGAGAGGATATTGGGGAGAAATTGTTCCCTCTGAGGGTGGTGAGATGCTGGCACAGGTTGCCCAGAGAATCTGTGGCTGCCCCATCCCTGGAAACATAGAGAGAATTAAAAATAACAAAAGCTAACGTGGGATTTGACTTCTGGAAACGATGCTGACGCCAAGAAAATGAAAGAATAGAAGGGAGTTGAGCAAAAAATAAACCCTTGGAAGAAGGGGAAACAAATTTTCCTACATTTTGTAATTTTTTTTTTTTTTGCTCCAACTTACACGTCTTACACTCTTTATTTAATCACCTAAGAATAGATGAGTTAATAACCTGCAAACCTGGGCCTGACTCACAATCCCTGGCTGCAGCAGAGGGATGGGAGACAGGCAGGTTTTCCCCAGGAGCCAAACAAGATTAGAGACGACCCCAGGAGCACATTGGATTTTATTTCCATCCATGGGCTGCTCCAGGTAACATTTTATTCACTGCTTGCAAGTACCTTGGCTCAGCCTCTTTGTTAACTCCTGTAGTGTTTAAAGTGTTGCTACAGAAGCAATAAAGATCAATTCCGGGGAAATAAAAGCCATTTACTCAGAGTTTACTGTGTAGAGTGCCACAGGAATTAGCTGTGGAGATTCAGGCTATGTTGAAAAGATTTACATTGGATTTTGGGGCGTTTTTTTGTAAATTTTGCTCTTTTTTTTTGTGGCAGTAGAGCAAAGTCTAAAGGAGGTACAGGGCACCAGCATCCAGAGAGTTCATCGTGGCCCTGCCTTAATCTGAACCTAACACTCAGACTCCTGGACTCATCAGACTCATCAGACTCAGACTCATCAGCCACTCCTCAAAAAGATAAATGTAATTGAGTTCATTAATTTCCAGACACGTTTCCTCAGGTTTGTGAGTGAGCAGCGTGCGCTGCTCATCAATAACTTCTGTTTGTGCCAAGGCTTGACCAGCACCACTAAACCCCAGCCCTGCAGCTCCCTTTGGAGCTGTCAAGTGTCAGGATATAAATAAGTGTCAGGATATAAATATTCCCTCCCAGCTATAGCTGTTTATAAAGTGATGCAGCCCTTTAAAAAGTCCAACTACCCCGTCCCCTCCCGCGGCTTCCTGCGCCCGCTAATTCCGAAGGCTGCTTAAACACGTCGGATATTTTCCCTTTGACATGCTTTAAATGTAGTTGTCATTAATCCTGACCCCTTGACTGTTCCCTGAGGGACAATGAAGTGATCAGACAGCTGTGCCCCTCATAACTTTTAATACTTTAATGAAATCCCCTCTGGACCTTTTTCCCCCTTCTCTATTCTTTCTTTAGTTCAGCCACCAAGAAAAACCGACCGCAATTTTAACATCTAAACACTGGAAACTATGAACATATAACAATGCAGAAATAATTTCTTATTTTTCAATTTACTTAATTATTTTTCAATTTCATTGCTGGAATGAATGAATGAGAGTTTCTATTTTCTTCTGAAAAATCTTTTTTTTGAAGTCCCAGTGGTTTGGCCTCGTGTTGGATAACCATGAACAGAATTGTACAACTTTGGACAGATGCTCTTAAGAGAGAGTTCAAGTTCTGCTCTTCCATAGTTTAACAAGACAATAGTCTTTATAAAGCTTTTCCCCACAGAAATAGTTGATCTGTTTTGAGAATGATCAATCTCATTTAAAGGTAACAGCTTAGGCTCCCACAGAAAACAATCCTTATCATTTTATTCCCTCCATTCCCACGGTTTGCATCCCACTTTTGCTGTTTGGGATTTCCTGGCGTGTATAGGAACTGCCGAAAATGTCACAGAATTGGCAAATTGTAAATATCACTGACATTAAAAAAATTTTAAAAACCAAACAACAAACCAAGAAATTGTTTTCCACTGCCTCAAACTTTCCATGAAAGCCCTGTCAAAAGTGAGCATGGCTTTTGACCCTCCGACTTTTCTTGGAAGGATTAAAGAAATCCACCAGGAATAAAACCATTGCTAAATGACTTTGCAGGATTTGTTTGCACGGTGGGGGCACCATGGTAGAATTCTGTTTAGTTTTTACACCTCCTTCCCCCTTCTCCTCTGGGGATGATGAGAAGACTCCTAGTGTCAATTAAATAGACTTGTGCTTTATTTGTAAGGTAAATCTCAGCTCAGCAAAAGATCATTTTGGTTGTTTCTGGTAAAAAGTAGACCAAAAATGTGAGTTTTAGCCAGCCTGGGTTTTTGGTGCAGCTGACAAGTGATTTCCTTGGAAAACCTTGCTGGAACCAGCCCCAGCTGTCACTTTGGGGTGTGCCTGTGGCTTCCCACCTTGGGGAGAAGAGGTGGCAGCTCGGTTTGACACATTTTTAACCCCCCCAAAGCTCAGAAATCAGGGAGAAGCTCTGCCCCGTGCTCTGCCCTGTGCTCTGCCCCATGCCAGCTTCAGCAAAACCCCTGAGAAACCTTGCTGAGCCTTGTTTGGGGAACATCTTCCACCCACAGAAAAACTGGGATTATTTCCAGTGCCCAGAAGAAGCAGGAGAGCCTGTGAACACCTGGACTGCAAGATTCTGGTGTTCTTTGGGCTTTTCCTATTCTGCAAAGCTTCTCCATGAGGGGGAAATGGTTCTGTGGCCTCTCCTGGTCCACACAGGACCCCTGACATTCCCAGCTGGGATTTACATGCTCGTGACACTCCTGATGTCTGTGGAATTCTTATTAAAATGGATTTAATGGGAATGAACCTCCCCAGCTGGAAGTAGCACCCAGGATTTTCTAACACAGGGAAGATTTCACACCTGAAAACTGGGACACCTCTGAAAGACCTTGGAAAAGACCCCCAAGTCCAACCTTTGACCAAATATCACCACACCCCCTAAAATCCACATTTGCTCATTTCTTTAAGACTTCCAGGGACAGCGACTCCAAGAGTTATTTCCCACACCTTCAGGACAGGCAGGACACCACGAAACTTTTAAACTTAAACCTGATTTTAAACCTAGACCTAAACCCTGCAGATGAATGATCCAGCAGTGTCATCCCAGCAGAAAGGCAGCCATGGTTTTCACTTGTTCAACGTATATTTAATTAAAAAGCAAAGATGCCTTGGGGATAATTCCAGTGGAGGCTCAGGACAGTTAACAACAGTTACCATGAGCTAAATTCCATTTATCTTTGGAGGATGAGGGCATGTGCCTCGAGAGGGAAGCTCCAGAGCAGCTGAAGGAGGACCTCTAGGGCTCCTCCACAGAAAGCAGCAGTGGATGGAGCAGATTTAGACCAGCACAGGGAGAGGAAAAGGGCATCCCAGATAAAAGTGGCTTATAAAATCACTTGGAATGTCAGCACATGATTATGTTGTTTTCCCCTCAATCATTAGGCAGACTGCTGGGTTGCAAAACACTCCGAAGCCTGAGAAACTGCTAATGGGCAACAGCTTTTGGAATGTCATAAATGCTCCATTTGCTGGGCTGGAAAGGCAACGCTTTGTACAGTCAGGAGGCAAATGGGGAAATATTTGGACACTTGCAGCTCGTAATAAAAGGAGAGAAAGTGGATTAGTGGGTTTTGTAACTCGTTAAAAAGGAAGGGCTGCAAAAGGAGGATTTGTGGGGAATCTGCGCCCACCCCTGACGGTGCCTTGGACTCAAAGTTATGCACACCTGGACCAGAGTGATCCCATGAACTCCCTGTGCCCCATCAACTCCCAGAACCATTTGCAGATGGGAGAATCTGACGGATGATGGACCTGGAAGACATTGAGTGCTCGAGGTAATGGCTTTTGCTTTATGGTTTGAAGGTGTGAGAGGAGGCCCTCGTCTTTCAAGACAGCAAAATCTTCTAAAGATGCAGCTGAGCACACAGTGCTGACCCAGACCTGGATAAATCCAGCCCTACGTGGCTTTTGGCTGCAGCAAGAAGCAGCATGAGCTGGTATCTGCCCCCCATAAATCTCCTTGACTTGCCCCCAGACTCATCCCAATGGAATGAAAACGCCTTTTGCTTTAATAACACGGGGTGATTCCAGGGGTACGTTAGGAAGAGATACATTATAAAGAATAAAAATTCCTCTCCGAGGTGTTGGACGGCACTGAAAGGCTTTGCAATCCCTCCCTGTCAGGCTCAGCACCAGCTTTCTGCTCTTTGTTCTCAGAGAGCTCCTCACACTCCTCCTGCACTAACGAGGCTTTTACTGCCCACGCCAGATCAAAGTTGCCCGGGTAGATAAACACATTTGTTTAATGATTACACCTCCCCGTGCCAAATGAAAACACATCAAAGTGCAAGATTCGACAGCTTTGTATATATTTGTTTCTGCTTGAGCTGCACAATGGAAATTGTTTGTACTCCTGGCCAGAACAGTGAGGGCTCTGCAGCTCTGGGGCTGGGACGGAGCCGAGGCCAAACCTCTCTCCAGAGATTGCCGGCAGAGAAACGCCAACAATTCCTTTTCACACTTCCAAGATGTGTCATGTACAGCACACAGCGATCCTAAACAGTTTAACCAACCCTCGGAGGGCTCTTGAGAGGGAATTTCTTCATGGAGAAGGGTGGGCAGGCCTTGGAAGGTGGTGGATGACCAAGGAAGGGCTGGAGGTGGCACTGGGCTGGTGACGAGGTGGGGATTGGGCACAGCTGGGGCTCGAGGGTCCCCCATTGGTCTTTTCCACCCTAAATTATTTTGGGAATTGTTTCACCACTGGAAATTCAAGGAGCCACCAGAACTGGGCTTTCCCTGCAGGAGCAGGATCCAGGTTGGTTTGTGTGGAGCAGTTCTAGAGGAGGAGTGAGCACCACTGGAGGCTGAGGGAAGGATTATCCCAAATTTTGGTGGTTTTGGGGTCAGGGTTTAGATAGAGCTTGATTAAAAACTCTTAATTAGTCCTGGCCATGACCTCTGCCACGTTATTGAGTCCCAGCAGCACTGAATAAAGACCCTGGTTACAGATCTGTCATGAAGCAGATCTGAAAGCTTTAGGAGCTAATTGGAATGGTCATTGTTCATTTTCCCAATAATATCAGCAGTTAAATAAGCGATGCAGCCTGACAATTTTCTCTGCTGGGCCTGTTAAAACACAATTTTCTGATGTTTGATTTCTTTATTCTCACCCTCTGACAGTTTACATATTTATTTGCTTAGTCATTTGCCTTCACGACTGGAGGCATTAATCTTCCCTGATTTTGTTTTTATACATTTATTTATACAAGCTCCACTCGCTGCAGCCCACTTAGCACAGCACTTCATTAATACAGTGCCTGTTTTCCTCTGTATGAAACTCATCAAAATCCTAATAGGACAAACACTTGTCAGGTGCTGAGCACTCACTCTTCATTTCTTTGGAGTGGCAAGAGAACATTTCTCTGCCACCTGGGAATTGCAGCACAAACCTGTCTCTATTTTCCCTCTCCCTGTGGAAAATGAAGTCAATTTTCACATGCTGGAAGTGCACAGTTACAAGCTAAATATTGTGCTGGGGTTTTATTTTACCAACAGACAGCTTAACTCCATCCCTGAGTGAGCCCTGCAAAGCAGCCCGGGAGGAGCTGTTGATGTGTTTCAGTCTAAAATCGTTTATAGGTGGCTTTTTTTCCCTGACAATGCTGACTGAAGTCACATTTGGATATCCTGGAAATTCCCAAATAGCACCAACAACAGGGACAACAATAACCTGGAGCACTGAACCCTGCCCAGTGTGCTGCAGGGAGGGAATCCTGTTCAGCAGGTTGGGATTTTCCATTTTATTGCCCATATTTAGAATTTCCAAAATTTTTCTATAATTTTCCCAAGTATTTGAGGCTGATTTTAGAAACATTTAACCCACAAAACCTCATTTCAGATGTATTTTTTCAACTTCACCAGGTAATGTCCTTCACTTTCACAACTCCACATTCCTTGCCTTGATTGAAGGAGAAATATTTCAAATAACTCCACAATTCCATGTTCCTCACCTTGATTTAAGGGGAAATATTTCAAATATCTCCAGGTATTTTGCTGTTTCCTTCAGCTTCAGGGGTTGCCAGCCTGCCTGGAATGCTGTGTCCATTTATAGAGCACTCCAGGATGCTCCCACCCAGAACAGCACAAACCTGAATATTTTTTCAGGAGGGATCTGATTGTGAAATGAGGCAAATTTTGCTATTTTTATCGCAGTTACCTTTGTCTCCCACCACACATTTGCAGCAGGCAAAGGATGAACATTTTGTTCTTTAAGTTTCCAGGCGAGGCTGATTAATTCTTACATCTTTTTTGGTAGGGCAGTATCACCATAGTAGCATCAAAATAAGATTCTCCTGGATACAGATATTAAACCCCTGATTTTTAAGTTTACTAATGGAAAATGTGATGGGATTTTGATACTTTTGGAGGATCTTCAAATGTCTGCAGACAATAAAAGTAATGCATGCAATTAAGTTATAGATTATCCCTACCAAGGTTTATTTTCTTTGACTGAGAAATGTGTGAAATGAGGTGGAACCTTTTTTATATTTATTTTTTTAGAAGGCATTATAAAATCCAAGCTAAAGAATAGAATCATCTCAAGATGAGACTTTTACAACCCCAAAAAGGAATCAAAATCCATTCTTCAAGAAACCCCAACTCCTCCAACAGCCTCATTTTAGCCAGAATTTCCCATTTCAGTGAGATTTTTGTACACAGTGGGCATTACCATCTTCCTAAGGCATTATTGCCATTCCAGCTGCTGGGACGGATCCAAATGCATCCCAGTTTTAGTTTGATTTTGGATAATCAGCCAGGGAGCTCTCCTTAATATTATTTCCCTAATATTATTGCAGATCTGGAGGCAGTTCCAGTTCCCTCTCCCTGAGCCCTTGGGAAGAAGAGAGGGCCCTGTGTTCACCTCTGCTCCTTTTAGAGCTTCATCAGGGATGCTCTGAGCTCTGTGGTTTGGGGAATCCATTCAGGAATCCACTCCTCACTCTCTAAATATGTGGTGATCTCTGCTGGAGTGAGAGCTCTGACACTGCAGATTAAAGTAGGAGCATCAAAATCACCAATTTATGTGATTTTACCTTCCAGTTTTCCTGGTATCTGGAAAGCACTCAGGCTTTCCTGTGGGGGTGCCAGCTGTGGGTTTCTCTGGGTATGGATTGAAGGCACTTGAGACAGTAATTCATGTTAGAGCTCAGGTGTTTATTATTTCTTATCAGTAAAACTGTGAGTTTGGCAGCTTTTCATTAGAAGGCACAAAAAGGCCAACAATCTCTTGGTACAAGATCTTTTAAGATTAAACTATCCAATTCAGAGCTGACACTTGGATTATTTTCCCTTTTTAACCCAATAACTGATCCCACAGAGCTGCAATGAGGACTTTTCCACCCAATTACAAAATGCCACCCAAACCCATGAGGAAGAAGTGTGGTGGTACCCGCTGTGGGTTTCTCTGGGTCTGGATTGAAGGCACTTGAGACAGTAATTCATGTTAGAGCTCAAGTGTTTATTGTTTCTTATCAGTAAAACAGTCTCAGGACTGTGAGTTTGGCAGCTTTTCATTAGAAGGCACAAAATGGCCAACAATCTCTTGGTACAAGATCTTTTAAGACTAAATATCCAATTAAGAGCTGACACCTGGATTATTTTCCCTTTTTAACCCAATAACTGATCCCACAGAGCTGCAGCGGGGACTTTTCCACCCAATTATAAAATGCCACCCAAACCCTTGAGGAAGAAGTGTGGTGGTACCAGCTGTGGGTTTCTCTGGGTCTGGATTGAAGGCACTTGAGACAGTAATTCATGTTCAAACTCAAGTGTTTATTATTTCTTATCAGTAAAACTGTGAGTTTGGCAGCTTTTCATTAGAAGGCACAAAATGGCCAACAATCTCTTGGTACAAGGTCTTTTAAGACTAAATATCCAATTAAGAGCTGACACCTGGATTATTTTCCCCTTTTAACCCAATAACTGATCCCACAGAGCCCACAATGGGACTTTTCCACCCAATTACAAAATGCCACCCAAACCCATGGAGAAGGAGGAAGAAGCAGCATGAAGAGCAAACCCAGGACAACACCCTGTGCCCTCCATCTTGCTCCCATCCACAACACACTAAAAACCCCAAAACCTCAATTTCTCACCCAGAGATACACCTACACTACTCTCTGTAATCTATTTCACACTTTGGTGGGTTCTGGTCTATTCTGGAGTTTAGGAAACTTTCTCCATGACTGAGGGTCACTGTCAGAGCTTCCCTGGGGGTCAGGGCACTCCAGAGCAGACACAGGAATATTCCCAGTGCCCTGGGTTTCCACACTTTCCCACTCCCATCAGTTTTCCTTGATTTTATTAAGCAGAAGCTGGTTTTCAGCTCAGTGCTGCCATCATTAATTTGGATTAATGATACCATTGCTAACCTACCACTCCACCAATTCAGCACGGTTTGGAAGGAGCCAAAAAGACTCAGATTCCCATTTCTACCACAAAAACTGATTTTACAACATTGACCATTTGTTTTCATTACTTCCAAATCCAAGACAAGCTCTCCCTGTGCTGCAGCCCTAAGTGGATGAACACAATGAACATCAGTGTTCAGAGCAGAAACCCATAAATTATGGACTTGAATATTTAATCTGCAAGGAGAATAAAATTTAGGGGAAAAAAAAGTCCTGGTTAAAATATAAGAAGTAATTATTTCTGAAGAAGAGAGGTTTCTGATCAGATGAATTTCTGGGACAGCCAAGAGGAAATAATGAGGCAAAAGGAGACAGAGATGCAAATTCCCAATGGTCAAGGGGTTTTGGGATCCCACATTCCCAAAAAACCAGCTTCTGTTTGGATGGAAATTTTTTTGGAAAAGCAGAAGCAGCCCCTGATGGAGGGAACTGATGCATTCCCCAGCTGGAATTCCCCAACCAATGGATTCTGCTCAATGCCCAAGCCCTGAGCTGCTCTTTATTTATAAGAGAATGAAAAGGATCAGGTCTATTTTTAACTCCCTGGAAAGTTTAAAAATAAAGAATAATGCATAAAGCAGCAGGTTTTGAAAATGAGCCCGTGGGTGTGAGGGAGGTGAAATCCTGGGGCTCCATCAACGCCACAAGGAGGAGAATTTAGGACAATATGTGAGGAAGCAGAAAAAAACTGAAGAAAAAATGTGAGAAATCAATAAATACAGATCACATTTATGAGCAGGAATAGATTTAAGGAATGGCAAGGATTCTTTGGAGTGGCCTGGAGCTGAATCCCCCCTCAGCTCACGAAATTTGGGAAGGAAATAAATCGCAGAGAGGATTTCTCCTGTGATGGAAACACATCCACACACGTTGGCTTTGGGGCTCCAAGGTCCCCCCAGCCCTTTCAAATCTGTGAGGAAGCAGAAAAAAACTGAAGAAAAAATGTGAGAAATCAATAAATACAGATCACATTTATGGACAGGAATAGATTTAAGGAATGGCAAGGAGTCTTTGGAATTGCCTGGAGCTGAATCCCCCCTCAGCTCACACAATTTGAGAAGGAAATAAATCGCAGAGAGGATTTCTCCCGTGATGGAAACACATCCACACACGTTGGGTTTGGGGCTCCAAGGTCCCCCCAGCCCTTTCAAATCCTGCAGTTCCACTTTAGGGATTTTTCCACCCTTTTTTCACTCATTTTCCAGCCCGTTTGTGCCTCTCACTATTCACAATCCCACTCGGGGTTTGCAGTAATGAATTCCACAGCAAATCCTGGGACAAGGGACAACGATCCCAGCAGCTGGAAACCTGAACTGAGGAGATCTGAGGGCTGAGACAGAGCCTTGGTCCCCTCTCCTCAGCCTCTGCCACCCCTTCGTCCCTTTTTCAGGTTATTTATAAATTCTGGGAACAATATTTTAATAGGTTAATAATATTTTTTTATTATTAACATTAATAATAATTTAATTTCACGTGTGTTACAGCTGTGACAGAGCCTTGGTCCCTTCTCCTCAGCCTCTGCCACCCCTTTGTCCCTTTTTCAATTTCACCAGTTATTTATAAATACTGGGTACCATATTTTAACATATTAATAATAATTTTTTTATTATTAACGTTAATAATAATTTAATTTCACGTGTGTTACAGCTGTGACAGAGCCTTGGTCCCCTCTCCTCAGCCTCTGCCACCCCTTTGTCCCTTTTCCAATTTCACAGTTCTTTATAAATTCTGAGAACAATATTTTATTATATTAATAAAAAAAATTTATTATTAACATTAATAATAATTTAATTTCACGTGTGTTACTTATTCTAGCCCATTCTAAGCTTATTTCACTGTATAAATTGCCTTATTTCAATGTTGGAAAACAAAAGAAGGGAATTGTCCCCTCAAAGCACCACAGGCATTGAATATTTGTAATTTTTTGAACTGCTTTGTGATAAATTTTCATTTTCTACCCATCAAACATGTCAGTAGCAATTTGCCAACATTTGCCACCTCCTGCTCTTGGAGTTTCATGGAACCATCCACGATTTTCTCCTTTTTCTTCACGAGCTCTCTGGGTTTAGGGGCTGCAAATTTTCCAGGAACCACGTGGATGGGATGGATGAATATTTTAATGAGTTGAGGCAGGGATGAATATTTTAATGAGTTAAGGCAGGAATTAATATTTTAATGAGTTAATTAAACACCACGGCGAGCAGGGGACTCCAGGAGGACACCAGCAGAGGTGGGGACACCAAAAGCCACCACCAGGGGATGCCCAGGCCACCACTTGGGCCTGGTTGGGTTTTGGAGGCCCCCATGGATGGTGGCAGCTGAAGGTGGCACCTGGGACTCTCAATATCCCCTGAAATAACGTCAGCACTGATTGCTGTGACCAAAAACTCCCAAAAAATTCACATTTCATCAGCCTGGGGCAGGGACACTGCTTAGTGGCCTTAGTGCCAGGTTAGGGTCGGATAGGCCTCAAAATCTTTTTCTTTATAAGAGTTTTTCCTTCTTTTTTCCTCCCAAAACCAAAAATGATTCCATGATTCATCTCAGACAAACCAAATTATCTCTTCCTTCTTCAGAGAACAGAGACAATTTTTTTCTGCAAATTATTTTGTATTTTTCAAGTTTCAGTTCAGGAAAACCTCAGGTTTCGGGTGGTCCATAAACTAAAATTCAACCTCACCTCCACAACCGAATCCTGGTGATTTTTCTCCCTTTCATTTTATTTCTCTTCCCACAATAGGAATCATTTTCCTTTCTTGGGTTTGATGGTCTTCACAATCTTTTCCTTCGAGAGCTTTTCCTTCTTTTTTCCTCCCAAAACCAAAAATGATTCCACGATTCATCTCAGACAAACCAAATTATCTCTTCCTTCCTCAGAGAACACTGACAACTAAGCAGAGACAAGTTTTTCCCAAAATTATTTTGTATTTTTCAAGTTTCAGCTCAGATGAAACCTCACGTTTCAGGTGGTTCATAAACTAAAATCCAACCTCACCTCCACAACCAAATCCTGGTGATTTTTCTCCCTTTCATTTGATTTCTCTTTCCATAATAGGAATCATTTTCCTTTCTTAGGTTTGATGGTCTTCACAATCTTTTCCTTCGAGAGCTTTTCCTTCTTTTTTCCTCCCAAGAACAAAAATGATTCCATGATTCATCCCAGACAAACCAAATTATCTCTTCCTTCCTCAGAGAACACTGACAACTAAGCAGAGACAATTTTTCCCAAAATTATTTTGTATTTTTCAAGTTTCAGCTCAGATAAAACCTTGGGTTTAGGGTGGTTCATAAACTAAAATTCAACCTCACCTCCACAACTAAATCCTGGTGATTTTTCTCCCTTTCATTTGATTTCTCTCTCCATAATAGGAATAATTTTCTTTTCTTGGGTTTGATGGTCTTCACAATCTTTTCCTTCGAGAGCTTTTCCTTCTTTTTTCCTCCCAAGAACAAAAATGATTCCATGATTCATCTCAGACAAACCAAATTATCTCTTCCTTCCTCAGAGAGCAGAGACAATTTTTCCCAAAATTATTTTGTATTTTTCAAGTTTCAGCTCAGATAAAACCTGAGGTTTAGGGTGGTTCATAAACTAAAATTCAACCTCACCTCTACAACCAAATCCTGGTTGGAATGTTGCCAATGAAAGGGATTTTTCTCCCTTTCATTTGATTTCTCTTTCCCACAATAAGAATAATTTTCCTTTCTTGGGTTTGATGGTCCTCAAGGCCTTTTCCTTCCAGAGCTTTTCCTTCTTTTTTCCTCCCCAAACCAAAAATGATTCCATGATTCATCCCAGACAAACCAAATTATCTCTTCCTTCCTCAGAGATCACTGACAACTAAGCAGAGACAATTTTTTTCAACAAATTATTTTGTATTTTTCAAGTTTCAGCTCAGATAAAACCTGAGGTTTAGGGTGGTTCATAAACTAAAATTCAACCTCACCTCTACAACCGAATCCATGAAAGGGATTTTTCTCTCTTTCATTTGATTTCTCTTCCCACAATAGGAATCATTTTCCTTTCTTGGGTTGGATGGTCCTCAAGGCCTTTTCCTTCCAGAGCTTTTCCTTCTTTTTTCCTCCCAAAACGAAAAATGATTCCATGATTCATCTCAGACAAACCAAATTATCTCTTCCTTCCTCAGAGAACACTGACAACTAAACAGAGACAATTTTTTCCCAAAATTATTTTGTATTTTTCAAGTTTCAGTTCAGAAAAAACCTCACATTTAGGGTGGTTCATAAACTAAAATTCAGCATCACCTCCACAACCAAATCCTGGTTGGAATGTTCCCAATGAAAGGGATTTTACTCCCTTTCATTTCATTTCTCTCTCCACAATAGGAATCATTTTCCTTTCTTGGGTTTGATGGTCCTCAAGGCCTTTTCCTTCCAGAGCTTTTCCTTCTTTTTTCCTCCCAAAAACAAAAATGATTCCATGATTCATCCCAGACAAACCAAATTATCTCTTCCTTCCTCAGAGAACACTGACAACTAAACAGAGACCATTTTTTCCCAAAATTATTTTGTATTTTTCAAGTTTCAGCTCAGATGAAACCTCACGTTTCGGGTGGTTCATAAACTAAAATTCAACCTCAAGTCCACAACCAAATCCTGGTGATTTTTCTCTCTTTCATTTCATTTCTCTCTCCACAATAGGAATCATTTTCCTTTCTTGGGTTTGGTGGTCCTCAAAATCTTTTCCTTCAAAAGCTTTTCCTTCTTTTTTCCTCCCAAGAGCAAAAATGATTCCATGATTCATCTCAGACAAACCAAATTATCTCTTCCTTCCTCAGAGAATGCTGACAAATAAACAGAGACAATTTTTTCCCAAATTATTTTGTATTTTTCAAGTTTCAGTTCAGATAAAACCTCACATTTAGGGTGGTTCAAAAACTAAAATTCAACCTCACCTCTACAACCGAATCCTGGTTGGAATGTTCCCAATGAAAGGGATTTTTCTCCCTTTCATTTGATTTCTCTTTCTACAATAAGAATAATTTTCCTTTCTTGGGTTTGATGGTCCTCAAGGTCTTTTCCTTCAAGAGCTTTTCCTTCTTTTTTCCTCCCAAAACCAAAAATGGTTCCATGATTCATCTCAGACAAACCAAATTATCTCTTCCTTCCTCAGAGCACACTGACAACTAAACAGAGACAATTTTTCCCCCAAAATTATTCTGTATTTTTCAAGTTTCAGCTCAGATAAAACCTCACATTTAGGGTGGTTCATAAACTAAAATTCAGCCTCACCTCTACAACCAAATCCTGGTGATTTTTCTCTCTTTCATTTCATTTCTCTCTCCACAATAAGAATCATTTTCCTTTCTTGGGTTTGATGGTCCTCAAGGCCTTTTCCTTCCAGAGCTTTTCCTTCTTTTTTCCTCCCAAGAACAAAAATGATTCCATGATTCATCTCAGACAAACCAAATTATCTCTTCTTTCCTCAGAGAACACTGACAACTAAACAGAGACAATTTTTTTCAACAAATTATTTTGTATTTTTCAAGTTTCAGTCAGATAAAACCTCAGGTTTAGGGTGGTTCATAAACTAAAATTCAGCCTCACCTCTACAACCGAATCCTGGTGATTTTTCTCTCTTTCATTTTATTTTTCTCTCCACAATAGGAATCATTTTTCTTTAAGGCAAGAAAAGATGATAATGATAAAACAACTCATTTCTCATGAAATGAAGGGCAGGGAGAAGCCAAGAACCAACACAGGGCCTGGCACAGAAGCCACAGAGAAAAATGCTCCATAAGCATCACTTACCTTGGATTGAAAGGTTTCCCTAAAACAAATTAATCTGAAATTCTGTCCAGAAAAAGGAGAAGTAATTATTTAAAAATCCAACTGACAGACAATGAAAGAGGGGTTTTTTAAAGTGTTATCTATGGTTTAAATTATTATAAAATTAAAATAATATATTAGAATAATAGAATAATTAGAATAATATGTATAGAATAATAGAGAATTATTAGAATAATAATATTATATATAATATAATATAATATATATATTATATTATCTATGATATATTATATATTGTATATTGTATATTCTATATAATATTATATATTATATATTATAATCATATATTATATATCATATATTATATATTATACATTACATATTGTATATAATTATATAGAATTATTAAAATAAGAATTATATATACTATATATTATATTATTCTATAATATAGAATTCCTATAATTTATATAATTTTCTATAATATATAATAATAGAATAGAACAAAATATAATATATATAATAATACATATAGCAATATGCATAATTATCTATATTATATGTAATATAGATAATATAAATTATGTATATTACATATAATTTTTAAATGTTATACATAATATATAATATATAATTACATTATATATTATTATATATAATTATTATAGTATTATAATAATATATATAATTATTATATTATTAAATTATTATAAAATTATTCCCACACAAACCATGACCCCCCTGAGTTTAAAAAAAGCTTTTTTTAATCACAGAATGATCAGGGCTGGAAAGTGCCTGAAAAACCTTTATTTCCCCAAATAGAAATTCCCTAAATAAATGGATTAACATCACCCTGAGCCCAAACCCAAGTGACACAACAGCACCAGCACCGAGGGCAGGGACAGCAGAATTCCTCTGAGGAAATTTGGGAATTTTCCAAAGGAAATTTTGGAATTTTCCCAACCCCACCTTCATTCCCCACTCAGGAGCTGCAGGAGGAGGAGAAATTCCCAATTCCCAGGGGGTCCATCCCCAGCCTGTGCTGCTGATGGGCTCCATCCTCCCACCCAAATTCTGCCTTCCCCCATCTGGAAACTAAAAAAAGCCAAATTCACCTCCCAGCTGAAATCAAGGGCACAGTGCTAATGACAGCAATTAGAAATTCAATTTTCAACCCCACAGCATCCCTGGTTTTGCACTGGAGGGTGAGGAATGATATCCTGCACAAATATAAATATAAATTGAATTTAGCTGCTGACAGCTCCCAGCAGTTCTGGTTTTATTGGCATTCCTCCCTCCCTGCCCTGCCTTCCTCTCCCCTTTATATTCCAGCACAGCTCCTTTATTTCTGCCCAGATTGGTGCCTTATGCTCGCTGTAAATGCAGCAGACTCGACTCTGGCCTTCCCAGAGCTTCCCCCACAAGATTTTTAAGGAGAAAAGGTCAGAGAATTCCAGCGAGCTGACGCACTCGTGTCTCATTTATACAGCAAGAAGCTTAAAATTGTGCGTCATTTGACCATTTTCCATTTGTTCATGCTGAGATTAGGAGATGGGCTTATTGTTGAGCTGATAGTTGAAATTACAACTAAGAGGGAAAAAAAGGGTTAGAGGGGATCAGTAGCTGCAGCTGGGCTGGGATTTGCTGCCCAGTCGTGGCAGTGGAAATTAGAAAACTTGAAAAAAGCAGTTTGGGAGGAGCGGGGAGGAGCTGAGTGAATAATTAACTGTTCCTAAGGTGAATGTTCCCAAATAAAACCTGGGAAGCTGCGAGATCATTTAATTGCCAAAAAGCATCTGGGAGCAGGGAGGGGGTGAAGAGCCCAGCAGCAGCCTCAGAAATCAGCTGGGATAAAGGATTTTCATCAGCAATCAGCACTTTTTGTGCCAACCCCTCCCTGCCCTGCGCCTCTCACGGGGCAGCAGTTCCACCTCACCAAAACTCCCAATAAATTGGGGGCATTCACCTCAGAAATCACAAATTTCACACTGAGCATTCCCAAATTTCACATTGAATATTCCCAAATTCCATACTGAACATTCCCAAATTTCACACTGAACATTCCCAAATTTCACATTGAATATTCCCAAATGTCACACTGAGCATTCCCAAATTTCACATTGAACATTCTCAAATTTCACACTGAATATTCCCAAATTTCACACTGAATATTCCCAAATTTCACACTGAACATTCCCAAATTTCACAATGAACATTCCCAAATTCCACACTGAACATTCCCAAATTTCACACTGAACATTCCCAAATTTCACATTGAACATTCTCAAATTTCTCACTGAATATTCCCAAATTTCTCACTGAACATTCCCAAATTTCACACTGAGCATTCCCAAATTTCACATTGAATATTCCCAAATGTCACATTGAACATTCCCAAATTTCACATTGAATATTCCCAAATTCCACACTGAACATTCCCAAATTTCACATTGAATATTCCCAAATTTCACACTGAACATTCCCAAATGTCACACTGAATATTCCCAAATGTGACACTGAAGATTCTCAAATCTGCATTTTCTTGGAATCCCAGCATTTCTTTCCAAGCTCTAAAATTGACCAGGAGGGAAAAATTCTGGAGAAAAAAAAAGATTCATTTTTTCCAGAATTTTCTCACTGAATGGGATTCAATCCCATCATTCTGTGCCACCCATCAGGCTGTATTTGTTTTAATAAAGGAGCAAATTTTTGATGCACAAATCATATTAAAAGCACGGGGTTCAAAGCTGAATTTTGCTGTCCCACCTTTACCATGAAGTCATTCCTGAGAGTTTCAAGTGAAATTTGAATTTTTGAATTTCTGAAGACAACTTTGAATTTTTCCCCTACTGCCCAGAACGGGTGGGATGTTTACCTGAGTGTGGCACAATTAGTGCTGGGCTCTAATTAGGAATTAATGACTGCAGGGAACCTAAAAGACACAAACCCTCAGTTTTTAAATTAAAATTTAAAAAAATTAAAATCCAGATTTGATTTGAAACCTGGACCAGCAAACATCAGCTTCTTTCAAGCTGCGAAATCCATGAGAATTCTCCCAGCTCTGATTTCCTCTCACATCCTGCTCTGTGAATTCCACAAATCCCAAATTGATTTGGGATTCTGTATTTCTGTATTTCATATTTTTTATTTTCTGTATTTTCACCACGATGGGGAGGAGGGACCAGACTTGCTGATGTTTTCCTGGAAGTTCTGCTGCTCTCTATGGGATTTTCCATTTTCAGCTGGGATATTTTCACGGGGCTGCAGATAGATGGATTTTCTAGGAAGGTGAAAAAGAAGAACGTTGCCATCCCAATAATGCATTTCCATCTGTGGCAAATCCCTTACACCCCAGGATTCTGCTCAGAGTAAATTGATGGATTTTTCACCACCAAACAGCCTCATCCCCTGGTGGAAAAAAACCAAGAAATCTCACGTTCTGACTTTGCAAACACTCAAAAAAGGTGGAAACGCACAAAGCTCTGGTGCCAAACGCTGCTCGGGACAGCCAGGGCAGTTATTTTGCTGTTTGGAGGAAGATTTATGGTGAAATATCATTAACAAACTTTATAACTCTGAAAAATACATGACATTTTCCAGAGCTGCATCATTCCTGAGTGGAAGTAGCAGGAAAATAGGAAAATGTGGCTGCAGGAGCTCAAACACGAGGGAGCTAAACCAGGTCCCCTCAGCAGGGGGATGCCAAAGCAAGAGCCATGAGGCCAAGCTGAAAAAGCAAATAAATGAAATATTGATTCAAAATCCATCAGCAAAGAGCCTGTCTGGAGTTCCACCTCCTGCTCTTGGAGTTTTGTGGCACCATCCATGATTTTCTCCTTTTTCCTCACGAGCTCTCTGGGTTTAGAGGCTGCAAATTTTCCTCATGGATGGTGGGGATGAATATTTTAATGATTTAATTAAACATCAGCTGTTATTTGGCTCCACTCATGACACCCTGACGGAGGTGAGACAGGAATGCCAGGAATTTAGGGAGCACCTGGATTTATAGGAATGAAATTTGAGTTGGGATTTGAATTTGAATTTTCAGGATGCAGCGCCCAAACCTGGCTGTGAGGTCTGAGAGTGGCACCACAAGGGAATGGGATTTTGTTCTCAACCCCAATGAAATGAATGGGATTTCACTGTGAATGCCAGTCCAGAGAAATGGGATTTGATTCTGAATCCCACTGCAAGGAATGGGATTTCACTGTTAATCCCAATGCAAAGAATGGGATTTCACTGTGAATCCCAGTCCAGAGAAACGGGATTTGATTCTGAACCCCACTGCAAGGAATGGGATTTCACTGTTAATCTCAATGCAAAGAATGGGATTTTGTTATGAATCCCAATGCACAGGAATTATTTGTTAATCTCAATGTCAAGAATGGGATTTCATTGTGAATCCAAACACCAAGAATGAGTTTTCATCCTCAGTCCCAGTCCAGAGAAATGAGATTTCACTGTGAATCCCTATGCAAAGGAATGGGATTTCACTCTAAATCCCAACCCAGAGAAATGGGATTTCACCCTCAATCCCAATGCAAAGAATGGGATTTCACTGTGAATCCCACTCCAGAGAAATGGGATTTGATTCTGAACCCCACTGCAAGGAATGGGATTTTATTATGACTCCCAGTGCACAGGAATTATTTGTTAATGTCAAGAATGGGACTTCATTGTGAATCCCAATGCAAAAAATGGGATTTCAGTGTGAATCCCAGTGTATGGAATGGGATTTCACTGTGAATCCCTGTCTTGAGAAATGGGATTTCAATGTGAATCCCAGTGTATGGAATGGGATTTCACTGTGAATCCCTGTCTTGAGAAATGGGATTTCATTGTGAATCCCAATACCAAGAATGAGATTTCATTGTGAATCCTAATACAAAGAATGGGATTTCACTGTGCATCCCAATCTTGAGAAATGGGACTTCATTGTGAATCCCAGTGTAAAGAATGGGATTTCACTGTGAATCCAATGCCAAGAATGGGATTTAATTGTTAATCCCAATCCAGAGGAATGAGATTTCACTCTAAATCCCAACTGAGAGAAATGGGATTTAATTTTGAATCCCAGTGCAAAGAATGGGATTTCATCCTCAGTCCCAGTCCAGAGAAATGAGATTTCGCTGTGAATCCTGATCCAGAGAAATGGGATTTCCCTGTGAATCCCTATGCAAAAGAATGGGATTTCATTGTGAATCCCAGTGCAAAGAATGGGATTTCACTCTAAATCCCAACTGAGAGAAATGGGAATTAATTTTGAATCCCAATGCAAAGAATGGGATTTCATTGTGAATCCCAACTCAGAGAAATGGGATTTCATTGTTAATCCCAATACAGAGAAATGGGATTTCATTGTGAATCCCAATGCCAAGAATGGGATTTGATGCTCAATCCCAGTCCAGAGGAGGAGGATTTAATCCTCAATCCCAGGGTAAAGGAACAGGATTTCATTCTGAATTCCAACCCAAAGGAACACACCCACAGCAAATATCTGATAATCTCCCAACCTCCAAGGCATGGAGGGAATTTTATCCCAATTTGAAGTGACAGCACGAGACAGGCACAAATTATTATTGCATAACAAAAATATCAATTACAATAAACCAAAACATCTCAGAGAGCATTTTCCTCCTGGAGCTCCCCAAGTACAGGACAAGGAATTTAATCCAGGTGTCCCCAGCATCCTCAGTGCTGAATTCCTGAATTCCAGCTCAGAAATGGGATGGGAGCTCTCCTGAAAGCCACACTTGGAGCCATTTTATTTCTACTCCAAATTCTACTCAAAATTTCATTTCTACTCTTATTCAAAATAAGAAAATGAGGCAACACGAAAGGAAGATAAAAAAGAGGAAAATGAGGATGCAGCAGCTCATTAGGCACCAGCAGAGATAAACCTGGCTCTGCTCAAAGCTGATTTTCCCACCTGAGGAACACGAGAGCATCCCTGTGCTGGAGTTTATTCCCATCCCCAGGCCAATTTCCAAACCTTCTGTCACACACACAAAGTTCAAGGAGCTTAAGAGGAAAATGCATTTCTAGCCCTGGCTGCACGAAGGCAAAGCAGATAAAGTTCAGAGCCTGCACTTGTGGAGGTTTCAGAGGTAATTCTGACATGAAACACACTCTGCCAATTTTCCAGCTCCAGCACACGTATCAAATGTCATTGTCTTTCTAAGAAGAAAGGATCTATTCTAGTTTCTTTTTTTTTATTTTATTTTTATTGACTGAGGAAGATTAAAGGTAATCTCCCTAAATCCTCAATCACCCCACAGGATACATTTTTTTTTGGATGTGGCTGTGTCATTCAGAATATCACATTCTGTAATGGAGAGGACTTGGGTGATCCCTCCCTGCTTCTTTCTGTCCCCTCAAACCTCACCTAAATCCCAACCCTCTGCTTTTGCCACCCAGTTTAAATCTGGTTTTTGACCCAGAGTGGCCACAGCCCTCCAAATTTATTTTAAAACACTTCAGAAAGGCCAGTGGCCAAATGCAAGGGGGTTTCCTTCCTGCTGCATAAAAAGCCAAGTTCAGCTTTGCCAAGATTGATTCATTTCCCTGCTCCCCCTCTGCTCTCTCCCACCTCCTGTGATTAAAAAAATATAAATAAAATCAAACTGAGCCCTCAAACAAACAGGTGGAAAAAAAAAACCAAAACAAAAAAAACCCAACTAAATAAAACCACTTTGGCCTCATGAAATCCAATTTTTATCCAAAGATAAAATTTGCTGGAAATGTCAGGGTCAGGTGGCAGCACGGGGAATTCCGGGGGAATTCTCTGCCTGTGTGGTCATCTGTGCAAAAGGAGGTGGCAGCAGTGGGGTTTGTGCCAAATAAAGATTATTTCAGGCCTGGGGTTGCTGGGGACAAGTCACAAAGCCCAGGAGGGCCAAGGGAAAAAGGGAAATTTCTCCCATGTCAGTAATTCCCTGTCCCAGGAGCACCACGGGGATCCTCTGGAATTTGGGGCCCAGAAAATGCTCAGAAATCTTTAATTCCCACAAAATCTCATTTTCTGCTCCCACCTGCTCTGCTCAGTTTGGGTTTGGGTGGCTGCTGGAGGGAGCAGTGAAATGGGAGCTTGAAAAGGAGATTTTCACCTCCAGAGGGACATTCCCACCTGGAAATGCACCTGGTGGGGATTTGGGATCAGGACAAAGCTTCACCCCACAATGGTCACCTGCACTCAGCCCAGCCAGGGTTTAAAGGCTCAAAATGGATTTAGGAGAGGCCCAGGCCAGGCTCAGCCTCTGCCAGGATCAATCTGCTGCAAAATGAAACCAGGCAGTCCAAAGGGCTCCACAACTTCAATAAAAATGGCAAAAATTAACAATATTAGGGGAAAAAACCCCATCCCAGAGCAGGGGGTTTGAATCACTTGGACCCGAATTCTTGAAATTTTCCACCAGTTTTTTTTTGGGGGGGGGATAAAGGAAATAAAGAAAGGGAAAAACATTTTTGCCTTGGTTTGTCACCCTAGGGCACAGTCACTGCCTTTGGGCTGGGTTGGAATTACAGCAGCTCTGCCCTGAGGAACCCAAAGAGGGGGTGAAAAATGATCCCACTAATTAAAATAATTATTAATTTACAATAAATTAAAGGAGAGGTGCCAGGAGGAAAATCCCCTCCCAGCTGCATTCTCTCCTGCCTGGCAGGTGTTTCCTTGCTGTAAAATTCCCTGAAATTTCATCTCATTCCTGCACAACCCCACTGGGGCAGGCAGGAACCATCCCCAGGACCAACCAAAAATCCTGCAGGAAATCCACATGGAAAAGGAAAAATAAAAAAAAATCTTAATGATAAACGTGCCTGAATTTTGCTGCAATTTCTGCCTGGGTAACACATTTTGTGTTTTGCCAGAGAGAAAATTTGGATTATTGGGAGAAGAGAAGAAAATAAAGAAAGGGAAAAACATTTTTGCCTTGTGTGTGTCACCCTTGGGCACAGTCACTGCCTTTGGGCTGGGTTGGAATTCCAGCAGCTCTGCCCTGAGGAGCAGTAATTAAAATAACTATTAATTTATAATAAATTAAAATATTCCTCACTAAAATAATTATTCATTTACAATAAATTAAAGGAGAGGTGCCAGGAGGAAAATCTGCATTCTCTCCTGCCTGGCAGGAGTTTCCCTGCTGCAAAATTCCCTGAAATTTCATCTCATTCCTGCACAACCCCACAGGGCGGGCAGGAACCATCCCCAGGAACGTTTCTTCCTCCCAAAATGAAACCCAACCAAAAAATCCTGCAGGAAATCTACAGTAGAAAAGGAAAAATAAAAAATGTTAATGATAAACGTGCCTGAATTTTGCTGCAATTTCTGCCTTGGTAACGCATTTCCGGTTTTGTTGATAGAGAGAAAATTTGGATTATTGGGGGAATAAAGGAAATAAAGAAAGGGAAAAACATTTTTGCCTTGGTGTGTCACCCTTGGGCACAGTCACTGCCTTTGGGCTGGGTCGGAATTCCAGCAGCTCTGCCCTGAGGAGCCCAAAGAGGGGGTGAGTAACAACCCCAGTAATTAAAATAACTATTCATTTATAAGAAATGAAAATATTCCTCACTAAAATAATTTTTAATTTACAATAAATTAAAGGAGAGGAGCCAGGAGGAAAATCTGCATTCTCTCCTGCCTGGCAGGAGTTTCCCTGCTGCAAAATTCCTGAAATTTCATCTCATTCCTGCACAACCCCACAGGGCGGGCAGGAACCATCCCCAGGACCCAACCAAAAATCCTGCAGGAAATCCACATGGAAAAGCAAAAAAAAAATCCTTAATGATAAACACACCTGAATTTTGCTGCAATTTCTGCCTTGGTAACACATTTCCGGTTTTGCTGTTAGAGAGAAAATTGGGATTATTGGGGGAAATAAAGGAAATAAAGAAAGGGGAAAACATTTTTGCCTTGTGTGTTCTTGGGGGACAGTCACTGCCTTTGGGCTGGGTTGGAATTCCAGCAGCTCTGCCCTGAGGAGCCCAAAGAGGGGGTGAGTAAAAACCCCAGTAATTAAAATAACTATTCATTTATAAGAAATGAAAATATTCCTCACTAAAATAATTATTCTTTTACAATAAATTAAAGGAGAGGTGCCAGGAGAAAAATCCCCTCCCAGCTGCATTCTCTCCTGCCTGGCAGGTGTTTCCCTGCTGCAAAATTCCTGAAATTTTCATCTCATTCCTGCACAACCCCACAGGGCGGGCAGGAACCATCCCCAGGAGCATTTTTTCCTCCCAAAATGAAACCCAACCAAAAATCCTGCAGGAAATCCACAATAGAAAAGGAAAAATTGAAAATCTTAGTGGTAAACGCAGCTGAATTTTGCTGCAATTTCTGCCTGGGTAACACATTTCCAGTTTTGTTGATAGAGAGAAAATTGGGATTATTGGGGGAAATAAAGGAAATTAAGAAAGGGGAAAACATTTTTGCCTTGTGTGTGTCACCCTTGGGCACAGTCACTGCCTTTGGGCTGGGTTGGAATTCCAGCAGCTCTGCCCTGAGGAGCCCAAAGAGGGGGTGAAAAATGATCCCACTAATTAAAATAATTATTAATTTACAATAAATTAAAATATTCCCCACTAAAATAGTTATTAATTCACAATAAATTCAAATATTCCCCACTAAAATAATTATTCATTTACACTAAATTAAAATATTCCCTACTAAAATAATTCTTCATTTACACTAAAATATTCCCCACTAAAATGATTATTACTTCATAATAAATTCAAATATTACCTACTAAAATAATTATTCATTTACACGAAATTCCCCACTAAAATAATTATTCATTTACATGAAATTCCCCACTAGAATAATTATTAATTGACAATAAATTCAAATATTCCCCACTACAATAATTATTCATTTACACGAAATTCCCCACTAAAATAGTTATTAATTGACAATAAATTCAAATATTCCCCACTAAAATAATTAATAATTTACACTACATTAAAATATTCCCCACTAAAATAATTATTCATTTACACTAAAATATTCCCCACTAAAATAATTATTAATTCACAATAAATTCAAATATTATCCACTAAAAGAATTATTAATTTACACGAAATTCCCCACTAAAATAATTATTAATTCACAATAAATTCAAATATTCCCCACTAAAATAATGATTCATTTACACGAAATTCCCCACTAAACTAATTATTGATTTACACAAAATTCCCCACTAAAATAATTATTAATTGACAATAAATTCAAATATTCTCCACTAAAAGAATTATTCATTTACACGAAATTCCCCACTAAAATAATTATTAATTGACAATAAATTCAAACATTCCCCACTAAAATAATTAATAATTTACACTACATTAAAATATTCCCCACTAAAATAATTATTCATTTACACTAAAATATTCCCCACTATAATAATTATTAATTCACAATAAATTCAAATATTATCCACTAAAATAATTATTAATTCACACTAATTAATATATTCCCCACTAATTAAAATAATTCCCCTCTCCAAGCCTGGCCCATGACTCAGGTCCTGTGCAGAGCCAGAATTTTTGGCCATTTCAGGATTGATGTTGCCAAAAGCTGGAATCCTGCTCAGTGCTGAACTGAAATCTCAGCAAAACCAGAAAATCTGCTTTTAGAGATCCATGGCTGCATTCCTATTTATCTTTCTTTTTTATTAAAATATCCAATTAATAAAATCAAAGGCAGAGGAAGCTGAATTCCGCCAGCGCTGCCCAAAGTGATGAAATCTTTGGAAGAGAATCCCAGATGTCAGCAAAAACTCCTTCATCCTTTGCTCAGCCCAAGTGAAAAAGCAATTTTTCCCTTTTTATTTTTTAAATTTTGGAAGAAAAACAAGCCAAGGATGACAAGATTGTGGAGAAGAGACAGCAAAGACAACGGAAAAAGGAGACAAAAACAAGATTGGGAGGATGAGGGGAAAAGGTGGAAGGGGATCTGGGGGAAGAGTCCTCCTGGTGATGCCTCAGGTTTTTTATTTTTATATTTATATTATATTTTTAATGCTTTTCTATGTTTCAGGTTCTGTGCTGCTTTAGTGTGTGGGGCTGGGCTCACATCAGGGCATGCTGAGCTCTGTGCACAGAGCAGGGACACAAAACAATTCCTGCTCCAGCTGGGCACCAAGGACAAATGATCCAAATCTCAGCCCAGGAGCACAAACAGCGTGGGCTGGAGAGAGAAAAACAAGCAGGGTGGGACTGGATGGGCTAAAGCTGGGATGGGACAATGAACTGCAAGATGCAAATGGAGCAGAACTGATCCAAGGGACAGACCCCGTGCCCGGCCGTGCATTTTGGGACCATTTTGGTTCATCTTGGGTTCATTTTGGGACCATTTTGGTCCATCTTGGGTTCATTTTGGGGCCATTTTGGTCCATCTTGGGTTCATTTTGGGACCATTTTGGTCCATCTTGGGTTCATTTTGGGACCATTTTGGTTCATCTTGGGTGCAGCCCTGGCTGGGCTCTTGTGCTGCCCAAGGTGGATCCATGGAGGAGATGCTTTGAATAAATCCCTGCTTTATTCTGTGACTCTGCCCAGCCTCTGCTCCAGCTCAGCCTCCTCAAGGCATCCCTGAGCTTTGCAAACCCTTCAGCAGGAGGTGAGACCTTCCTGATCTGCATTTCCCTCATTTTCCCTTGCACAGGTTAAAGAAATAATTCTCAGGTTGAAAATGTGTCCAAGTGTTCCCCTGGGTCTGTCTCCTGGTCCCATTATCCAAAGGGAATATTGGAAAATATCTTTGTAATAAAAACTTAATTTAGGGATCTGTAACCACCTAAAGGAGAGGAATTTGTCCTCTGGAGACTCAACAGGACCTCATCAGCCAAAGAGCTTTGGGTCAGTAAATTTTCCACTCTGGGTGGGATTGTCCTGTCCCCACTGAGGCCACAGCTCTGCAAGGGAGGGACACCCCTAAATATTAATAATAAATGGACACCATTCCCAAATATCCTTGGGAAGGGCAGGAAAACCCTTTTTGGGCTGGTGGCCAGGGCACAATCACCTCTGCAGTCTGCTTTTGTAATCAGCTCCTACCTTGGTTGGGAAAAGGTTCAGAAAATCACCCGGGGAGGAATTTCCTGGTTAATTCCTTCCAGCACGGGGTGATTCAGCTGCTGCTGTGTGAGGAGAAACCCCAGATGGGGGTGGAAGGGTCTGATGGTCCCAAATCCAGGAAATTGAGAGCTGATTTTAATGAAGGCACAAAGGAACAGCATCACTGAGGGGCTGAGTCACCACAGCCCGAGCAGGGACACCTTTGGAACTTCCACAGGGGCTCAAGGAGTAATTAGTGCTGATATCAAAGTTCCTAAATCCATTAATCCTCCAAGAAATCATCATTAGACACAATTAGGCTGAAACTGCAGCTCCAAATGTAGTCCAGGTGAAATTCAACTGCCACAGCTTCAAACACAAAAATAAGGGAAAAATAGGAAAGTGGGATTCAGGAAATATTTTACTGTGGAGGACTCAGATGCTCCGAAACCCTTTGGGGTTTCCATTTGACTTCAAGGAACAATCAATGCTGATACCAATGTTCCTAAATCCATTAATCCTCTAAGAAATCATCATTAGCCACAATCAGGCTGAAAATGGAGCTCCAAACGTAGCCCAGATGAAGTTCAACAATCACAGCTTCAAACAGAGAAATAAGAGAAAAATAGGAAAGTGGGATTCAGGGAATGTTTTACTGGGGAGAGCTCTGATGCTCCCAAACCCTTTGGGGTTTCCATTTGAATCCAAGGGACAAATAGTGACTATATCAACATTCCTAAATCAATAACCCCATAGAAATCGTCATTACTCACAACCAGGTTGATACTGGAGCTACAAACATGGCCCAGGTGAAATTCAACAGCCACAGCTTCAAACACAAAAATAAGGGAAAAATTGGAAAGTGGGATTCAGGGAATGTTTTATTGGGGAGGGCTCTGATGCTCCCAAACCCTTTGGGGTTTCCATTTGAATTCAAGGAAAAATCAGTGCTGATATCAATATTCCTAAATCAATAACCCCATAAAAATCATCATTAGCCACAATCAGGCTGAAACTGGAGCTCCAAATGTAGCCCAGATGAAGTTCAACAGCCACAGCTTCAAACAGAAAAATAAGGGGAAAATAGGAAAGTGGGATTCGGGGAATACAGCTCAGATGCTCCCAAACATTTTGGGGTTTCCATTTGACTTCAAGGAACAATCAGTGCTGATATCAACGTTCCTAAATCCATTAATCCTCCAAGAAATCATCATTAGCCACAATCAGGCTGAAAATGGAGCTTCAAATGTAGCCCAGATGAAGCTCAACAGCCCCAGGTACGAAAATCAGGAAAAAATAGGAAAGGAGCTGGAAACCCCGAGGAGGCTGAAATCCCTGCCCAGGGCCGGTGGCCTTGGCTGGCAGATGCAGAACATCTGGGACTTTCAGGGATTCTGCAACTTCCCATCTTCCTTTCCATAAAATCCCTGCCATAAACAAAACAAAAAAAATAAAGAATAAAAACTGGAATTTCCCAATTTCCCAGCACTTAGTGGAGTTCTGAGAAATTGCAGCAGCCTTGACTGTTCCTGTTCAGCACCAAGCCTTGATTTTCCAGCCAGCAGCAACTCAAGGGGTCAGGAAATGCAGATTTGTTGGAAAAATACAACAGAAAGCGCCGGTGATCCTGGCAGACTTTGCCTTAATTAGCACTCACAGGTTATTATTTAATCATTTAATTAGTATGTAGTAATTTTTAAATAATAAACATCTTGAATATCAAGAAATATTAATAATATATATAAGAACTATTCACTAATAATAATTTAAATTATAATATAATATAATATAATATAATTAATAATATAATATAATTAATACAATACACTAAAATATAATGTAATATAATGTAATGTAATTTAATGCAATATAATATAATATAATACAATATAATATAATACATTATATTATACATATATAACAATATACATGTTAAATAAATATATTATTAAATAATATTAAATAATGCTAAATAAATATATTATTAAATATATTATTGAAATATATAAAAATGCTCAATAAATTACATTTAAAGTGTGCCCAGTCTCTGATTTCAATGTGATTTCAGCTCCCAGTGAAGCTCTGAATTCTCTGGCAGATTCCAGAGGGTTTTCAGCACAGGAATTCTCTCCAAATATACTAAATTATAATATAATATAGTAGAATATAATATAATATAATAAATATAATATAATATAATATAATATAATATAATATAATATAATATAATATAATATAATATAATATATTACAATATAATGCGTTATAATACAACATGCATATGTTAAATAAATATATTATTAAATAATAATTAAAAATATTAAATAAATCCTTTATTAACTATATTATTCAATAATAAAATATATTAAAATGCTCAATAAATTACATTTAAAGTGAGCCCAGTTACTGATTCCAATGTGATTTCAGCTCCCAGTGAAGCTCTGCATTCTCTGGCAGATTCCAGAGGGTTTTCAGCACAGGAATTCTCTCCAAATATACTAAATTATAATATAATATAGTAGAATATAATATAATATAATATAACATAACATAACATAACATAACATAACATAATATAATGTAATGTAATGTAATGTAATGTAATGTCATATAATATAATACAATATATTACTATATAATGCATTATAATACAATATACATATGTTAAATAAATATAATAATAAATAATAATTAATTCTATTAAATAAAAGCTGCAGCTCTAGAAAATTCTAGAAAAATTAAAGCTGCAGTTCCAACCCAAGGCACGTCCTGGTGTCCAGGAAGAATCCTCCAGATTCCTGAACTCAGGGCCAGGAACATCCAAAATTGGGGATCAAGGAACAAACCAGACCCCAGAAAAATAGCATTTTAATTAATTTTATGCCAATTATTTATCAGAGATCCATTTTATTTTCTCCATGGCAGGGCAGGAACGTGATCCTTGCTGAGCAAAGCTGGATTTAGACCCCGCAGCAATAAATACCCTCAAGGAGGGGAAGTCAAGACCATAGATTTAAATAGATTTTGAATAGATTTAAATAGATTTTGAATAAATTTAAATAGATTTTCAATAGATTTTCAATAGATTTTCAATAGATTTTCAATAGATTGTGAAGAGATTTTAATGAGATTTTTAGATTTATTTTAGATTTTTTTTGAACTTACTTTAGATATTTTGACATTTTTCAGGTTAAGATTATTTCAAGATTATTTTGGATTTTTTGGGGGTTTTTTAGATTTTTTTAGAATTTTTACAATATTTTGAGGTATTTTTTGGTTTTTAATTTCCCATAGATTTAAATAGATTTTGAAGAGATTTTAATGAGATTTTTAGATTTATTTTAGATTTTTTTTGAACTTACTTTAGATATTTTTACATTTTTAAGGTTAAGATTATTTCAAGATTATTTTGGATTTTTTGGGGGTTTTTTAGATTTTTTTAGAATTTTTACAATATTTTGAGGTATTTTTTGTTTTTCAATTTCCCATAGATTTAAATAGATTTTGAAGAGATTTTAAAGAGATTTTTAGATTTATTTTAGATTTTTTTGAACTTACTTTAGATATTTTGACATTTTTCAGGTTAAGATTATTTCAAGATTATTTTGGATTTTTTTGGTTTTTTTAGATTTTTTTAGAATTTTTAAAATATTTTGAGGTATTTTTTGGTTTTTAATTTCCCATAGATTTAAATAGATTTCGAAGAGATTTTCAATAGATTTTGAAGAGATTTTAAAGAGATTTTTAGATTTATTTTAGATTTTTTTCGAACTTACTTTAGATATTTTTACATTTTTCAGGTTAAGATTATTTCAAGATTATTTTGGATTTTTTTTCAGTTTTTGGGTTTTTTTAGATTTTTTTAGAATTTTTACAATATTTTGAGGTATTTTTTGGTTTTTAATTTCCCATAGATTTAAATAGATTTTGAATAGATTTCAATAGATTGTGAAGAGCTTTTCCTTGCATGCCAGGACGGGTTTGGCCCGAGGCTGGCACTGATTCCCGGGTTATTTTCTCAGCCTTAAGGAGCGGCTGTGCTAAACCCCGGCCTGGTGCCACCGGCCTTGACGTCACCGCCCCAGATTAAAGGGACACCGAGAGCCCAAAGCCTCCTCCAGCAGGGACAGCGAGGTCACCTTGTGCCACCCACCCCAGGGCCTGGCATGGGGCACCACCGTGCCCACCTTCCATCCAGGACGGGCAGGAAGGGAATCTCCCATGGGAGCCACAGGAGCTGTGTCCCAGGAAATAAATGCAATTGATTTAGAGATGAATATTGATATTATTTATACATAAAACCCTATTCTATTCTATTCTATTCTATTCTATTCTATTCTATTCTATTCTATTCTATTCTATTCTATTCTATACTCCATATATTATATTAATTATATTATATTATATTGCATTATATTATATTATATTATATTATATTATATTATATTATATTATATTATATTATATCATATCATATCATATCATATCATATTATATTATATTGTATTGTATTATAATATATTATATAATATCATATTATATCACATTATATTATATTATATTATATTATATTATATTATATTATATTATATTATATTATATTATATCATATCATATATCATATCATATAATATCATATTATATTATATTATATTATATTATATCATATCATATCATATCATACTACATTATATTATATTATATCATATCATATCATATCATATCATATCATATTATATTATATTATATTATATCATATTATATTATATAATATTATATTATATCATATTGCATTCCATTCCATTCCATTATATACTTCGTATTATATATTCTATTCTATTCTAGTCTATCCTATTCTATTCTATTTTATTCTATCATATTCTATTCTATTCTATCATATTCTATCATATTGCATTACATTGCATTACATAATATCCTATTGCATTACATTATATTATTATAAAATTTATATTATGTATACATACATATTATTTCCATATACAAATTAATATTTACAATGTTGTTGGGCTATTTAATAATGGCCAATCTTGAGGTTTCAGGTGTCTGCTAAGCAAGGCAGGAGCCTCCCCTGAAATGGGAAATGCAAACCCCTTCCTTCCAAATTATTATAATTTTGAAATTAAGGGCCTCTCAGGCAAAGATAAGGAAGGAGGAATAACAGTTCTTTGATTAGAAAAAATAAAATAAAAATAAAAATGCAGAGTCAGCCCATGCCCTGTCCCCTGTGTGCCAGGGTGGTGTCCCAGCCCCATGCCATGGGGGCTCAGCCCTCCTGCAGTGCCAGCTGTGGTTCTGCTGCAGCAGGGATCCTGCACAAGGGGGGAGTTTTCCTCTGCAGCTCCAGGGCTGCTGCAGATGGGCCTGGGCTCCCTCTGGCCATGCAGGGAGCACAAAGCTGCTCCTCTGGCAATGCAGGGGGCAAAGGCTGCTGGGGTGTCCCAAAGCTCAGATTGGATCCAGGTAGGAATGCTTGGCTCCTGCCCTGGGCACAGCATCTCCCCATGGGATGGGGGGATTGGAGCAGCCATGCAGGGACACTCACTGGCCATGGACAGGAGAGAATTAATAATTAACAGCCCATGAACAGCAGAGATCTCCTGGAAGGAGGATTGGCTGTGAAGAGATAAAGAAAACTGCCCCATGAACAGCAGAGAACTGCCCCAGCTCTGCCAGATGGGGATGAATTCACACCCCCTGCCACAACTTCTAACCTAAGGCATCCAGTTAATTCTGCAGGGTAATACATGAATATATCTTAAATGAAATAAAAAGGAAGGTAACTCAGAACCACGGAATGGTTTGGGTTGGGAAGGATCTCAAAAATCACCTCATCCCTCCATCCATGGACAGGAGCACCTCCCACCACCCCAGAGTGCTCCAAGGCACAGGAATTCTGAGCAGCTGCATCTCCTCCCTCAGAACCCCTCGCACTCTGCTGATGTCTGGGCACTGATAATTATTGCAGTAAAATAATAATAATAATAATAATAATAATAATAATAATAATAATAATAATAATAATAATAATAATAATAATAATAATAATAATTTAATAATTAACAGTAAATACAATCATAAAGCAGTACAGGTTGGAAGGGAGTCCCAAGGATCAAAGCCCAGCTGCTGACAGGAGTTGTGTTGTGATTAAACTGGATCTTGATGATATAAAAATTGCAATTTATACGATTTTTAAAGGATATGGAAACAGAAGCTCAGTTCAGGAGTTTTTACCTGTCATTCTTATAAGAGGCAGCAAAGAAGAAGTTATGCTCTACTGGCCTTAAATCTAAGTTTAAGAAGTGGCTTAAGTTAATGTGCACAGGAAGATGTTTAGAGAGCTCTGTAAATGCTGGAAAACTCCTTTATTTCTTTGATCTGACAAAACTTCTATTATGAAATAAAATCCCCCACATACATCACCGAGGACTCATCTGCAGCATCACTAAATTAATATTTCTCTTGGAATTCAATTCTTCAAAAACTGCAGTGACATTTGGAAGAAGTCCCCACACTCAACTTCTCCTGCAACTAATTAATTGTGACACCATAAATATTTCAGAAAGTACCATAAAGAGGTTTATGAGATTTATTTTTTTGAGATTTATTTTTTTTTTTTCACAGTTGATTGCAAGGCAAGAATTGCTGCTGCTCCCAGAGCTTTGCTTTGCACAGGAATGGAAACCAAAGCCTGCCACACTCTCGGGAAACGTCTTCCCCAAGCATTTGTTCATAAATTCGGAACCAACCTTTAGGTCCTGGCAGCAGTGCCCAGGGTGAATTTCCAGGTCTGCACACAGGAAAACATCCCAGCAGTGCCCGACCCGGCTGCTGTCTCTGCTCAGACACACACAGGATGGTTCGGGGCAGCCACGGATCAAAGGACGAGTCTGGACTCTTCAATACTTTGGTCTTCAAAATGTTTATTATTTTTATCTCACAGAGTTTTCCTCTCTGCCAGCCGGGATCTGACCAGCAAGGCAGCCAAGGGCACTCTGACCACCCACGGGATGGTCATGTCCTTTTATAACAAAAACTACAGACATCATATTTACCTTTTATTCCCAGTACCTTTCACCTTTATTGACAAGTGCACCTTCACCATAAACCAATCCCCAAGTGCCAGCATCACCACAGAAGATGGACGACAAGAAGAAGAGAGAAGAAGCATGAGACACGCCCTGATTCCTCCACAGAAGATGGAAGACAAGAAGAAAGAAGAAGCACGAGACATGCCCCGATTCCGCCACAGAAGATGGAAGACAAGAAGAAAGAAGAAGCATGAGACACACCCCGATTCCTCCATCTTGTCTCCATAACCCCCCTGTACCATAATCCTAAAATCCATATTTCACCCTAAAAATACATAATCCCTCCACCACTTAAACTGTGCTCATTCTCATGTCCTCACACACACCCTCTGAAGGGTCAAAGTGCAGCCACCAAGAATGCCTGGCAACATTCCAGGACCTCTGAGCCCCCCATGGGTTTTCTCGGTGATTCTGGACGTTCAGGAGCGATGTGCTGAGCTCCCACAGCAGCTCCTGCTCAGCGAGCAGGGAAAGGCCCCTGCACGTGCTGGGAGCAGAAATCCTGATTAATGTCACACTCACTGCGTATCACTGCAGCTCTGCTGAGGTTCATTTGGTCTGAGCCCTGTGCATGAGCCAGCAGGAGCTGTCCCCACAGCCTCAGTCCTGTGCTCCAATGTGGACAGTTTTTTACTGAGACACAGTCGATGGGAAAAAACTGACGTGAGAAAATCCATCTGAGAAAGCAACAGCTGCCTAATTCAAGGACACAGTTTCTTTGAGCAAGAAGTTGTTTAATAAATTATGTGATAACAGGAGGTAAAAAAGAAGCCACAAACATCCTGAGAAAGGTGGGATTGACTTTTTATAGCTGACCAATGGTGAGCTCTAGTTTTGCAATATGTGTGAGCCTTATTACTGTGATTATAAAAGTGTTTCTGTTCATCAATAAATCCGAGAATTGTCGGTCATCAGCGGATGAGCAATGTCTCCCGTCTACCTCGTCACTCTAACACTCCAAATTCCTTGGATTTCAGACCCTCAACTTGCATGGGAAAGGCAAAAAAATTCATAAAATCTGCTACTGCAATGATATTTCTGATCTCTGTGGATAGTGACATTTCTTTATCAGTTTAACCTGAATTTTCCCTGCTATAAAATCCCTGGACAAGGTGGGGTGGAATCCTCAGAACGGCACAAGGCAGAGATGTTTTCAGAGATGTTTTTATTGCACCTCAATTTTCTTGGGATTTTTAGTCCTAAAGAAGTGTCCCAATGGTATTTCTGGTTGGAAATTCTGTGTGGAAACCAAAGGGTTCCCCAAGCAGGGAAGTGAAGATTTCTGGGGAATTTAAAACAGATCTTACTCCTCACACTGGCTTGGTAAGGAAAGCATCAAGACCAGAATGAGAAGAGAAAGAAAGTCCCCAAAATATTTGTATTTTATATGAATGATTCCATTTTCATATCCCACATATATTCATACTTTATCTGGATTTCACAGAAACTGCTGATCACTTTGGATTTAAACCAAACCTTCCTGAACATTTCCTGCTGGGGGTTCATTTCTCCTCTTAGGCACAGCCCTAGGCCAGGCTCAGAGCCCAGCACTCCCCAGTCCCAGCCTGACCCAAAACCAAAATCGGTTTAAGCAGCAGGCAGAGAAATTTGGTGCCATTAATACAAATCTAAAATCAAATTTGGCATTTTCAGTGGGATTTTTGCACATCAGGGTTAAGATGAAGATGCTGCTTTAGTTTGAGCAGGTGATAAAATTCATTCTGGAGCTGAGATCTCCACACGAGATTCCTTGGGGTGGAATTTTTGGGGGCAAAGTTTAACAATACTAAGAAAATTTGAGGAACTCTTCAATTCATAGAATCATATTCTGAGCTGGAAGAGACCAAAGGATTAAAATCCAAGTCCAGGAAATGGAGCCATCCCTTTTATAGATACAGAATTTCCTGATGTCTTGAGGAAAATTCAAAATCTGTACTAAAATCTGGGGTTTTTTCCCCCAATCCCCATTTTGGAGCAGTTTTCCCAGGATAACAGCCACAGTTACTACTAAAATCTCATTTTTTCCCAGTCCACATTTTTGGAGCAGTTTTCCCAGGATAACAGCTCCAGCTGTTACTAAAATCTGGTTTTTTCCCCCAGTCCCAAATTTTCCAGGCCCAGCCTAACCCTGCAGAACCTCTCCCATGTCCCAGCCATTCCTGGAGGATCATTTGTTCTGAGACAAATCAGGACAAAATTATTAAATTATTTATTAAATTAGATAATAAATTAATTAACCTATATTATATTAATATGTTTTTATAATTAATTAATTAATTAATTAATTAATTAATTTGGAATTTATAAATTATTCCACAATTAGTAATTGTGGAGTCACCAGCACAACTCATCCAAATAAAAATGAGTTTGCAACTCTTTGCATCTATTTAGCCTTTCCCAAATATTTTTGTGCTGCCTGCTATGATTTTATTTCCATTTTCCCTTCTTAAACCAGCATCTTTTGCCTTCTTTTCTCCTCAACACCCCTTGATAATAATTTCCAGAGGTGCAAATTGATTCAAAGCTGACATCTCGTTCTCCTCACCCTCTGGAGAGGCCAAGAGCTGGCTGGGAATTGAAATGGTTGACCACAAAAAAATAATAATAATTAGGAATAAGACCTGAAAAAGTCAAATTATCTTGAAATTTTTACAACCTTAATGCACTGTGAGCATTGAAGTGACTGTGGGGAGTTGAGTGCTGTTATTTTGAAGAGGTTTAATGAAAGCTGCTCATGTTCCCCCATGAAATGGATAATTTCTTTTATCTGCTGCAGAATTTCCTTCACCTGTAACCCTATCTCCTGTTAATCACGGTGTTCTCTGCATGGAGAGCTCTTTAAATACCCCGAGAGCTGAACAGGGTGTTCTTGTCACAAATCCCACTGGTGGGACCCAGCACATCCCTGTGGCTGTCCTGGATTGCCCAGACCCTGCCAGGGGCTCACAGACCCTGGCACAGAGCCCAAAATGCCCCTGTGGGTTTGATTGTGGCCCGTGGAGCAAATTACCAACCTTGTATGAAGATCTGCAAGCCACAAGAGTTTAAGCAGAATATCAGTGAAGTTATCACAGGGTGGAAAAGTAGATTTTAGGGTTTTTGGTATGGGGGTTCAGGAGGCAAGATGGAGGGAACTGGGTGTGTCCAGCCTTTCTCCTTCTCCTTCTTGGCCTCCATCTTCTGCTGTGATGGTGGCACTTTTGGATTGGTTTAGAGTAGAAGCTCAGTGTCTAACACAGTGATGGGTATTGGGAAGGAATTGTAAACATTGTACAGGTAGTTTTTAGTATAAAGACATAACACTGGGTGTGTCCAGCCTTTCTCCTTCTTCTTCTTGGCCTCCATCTCCTGCTGTGATGGTGGCACTCAAAGATTGGTTTGGAGTAGAAGCTCAGTGTCTAACACAGATGATGGGCATTGGGAAGGAATTGTAAATATTGTACATGTAGTTTTTTAGTATAAAGACATCACACCACCCTGGGGCAGGCAGAGTGCCTGGAACTGTCCTGTTGGATGGACCTCAGCAGGGCAGGAGAAAATTTTTTATAGATAAGATAAAATAAACAACCTTGAGACTGAGAAATGAAGAGCTCTGACTCCTTCTTCAAGCGCTGGGCCGGGAAAAGAGACTTTGGGACTTTTCTTGGGGTCACTCTGACAAACCAATGATCCCGACATCCCACATCTGACACCTCTCTGGGCCCTGGCACAGCACCAGGAAAGGGTTAAAGGAGAACAAACAGAATTTGAGGGCAGCAGTTGCATCACCTGGGGCCAAAATCCATCACTGTGCACAAAGTGGCTTCGGGGGGGGGGGGGGGGGGGGGGGTGGATGGGGCTGAAAGGGGGGAAAAGAAAAGAGAGGAAAAAAAACAATAAAATAAAATAAAATAAAATAAAAATAAAAACATTTTTCTTTTTAAAAATATTTTAAAACATTTTATTTTAAAAAATAAAAACATAAAATAAAATAAAAACATTTCAGTGTGCTCGAAGGACGTGGACAGAAATGAAGAGAGCTGCAAAATGCTGCATTAATTAAATTAATAAATTAAATTAAACCGAGCTCTATTAATTTCTGGCATAGAAATTAATGCACATTCTTACTTAATTTGGGGATATTTAGGCTGGGTTCTAATAAGTGGTTTCAGAAATTAATGCAAATTCTACTTTAAGTTGGGAATATCTGGGGTGGCTTCTAACAAGTGGTTTCAGAACAGAAAGATGAAGTCCCAGAGTTACAAGATTGTCCCTCAAATAGAAAATATCTTTGAAAACGAAGGTAATTAATCATTTTGGCAACATGGCTTCATTAATGAGTGCATCAGCCTTTGTGTCCAAAGCAGCTGAGCCCTCGCTCCCATCCTGCCCCATCCTGGCTGTTCAGGGCTCCCTGCCCAGCTCAGCCTGGTGGAAATAAAATTACTTTTAAAACTTTTAATTTCATTTCTCTAGTCAGGCTTGCTTTGCCTTTGCCCTGGGAAATGGAATTTTAAGGGTTTTTTTTCAGGGGGGTTGCACCACTCAAGGCAGGATGAGCTGAACATCTCAACAGATTGGGAGTGGCAGAGAGGATGCACAAAAGATAAAAAACATGGATGAAAATGAACCCCAAAGATAAAAAACATCAATGAAAACCAACCCCAAAGATAAAAAACATGGATGAAAATGAACCCTAAAGATAAAAAACATCAATGAAAAGCAACCCCAAAGATAAAAAACATCAATCAAAACCAACCCCAAAGATGAAAACCTTCAATGAAAACCAACCCCAAAGATAAAAAACATCAATGAAAACCAACCCCAAAAATGAAAACCTTCAATGAAAATGAACCCCAAAGATAAAAACCTTCAATGAAAACCAACCCCAAAGATAAAAACCTTCAAGGAAAAAGAACCCCAAAGATAAAAACCTTCACTGGAAATGAACCCCAAAAATAAAAACTATAAATGAAAATTAACCCCAAACATAAAAGCCTTCAATGAAAACCAACCCCAAAGATAAATCATTCAATGAAAATCAACCCCAAAGATGAAAAACTTCAGTGAAAATCAACCCCAAGATAAATCATTCAATGAAAATGAACCCCAAAGATAAAAAACAATCAATAAAAATGAACCCCAAAGATAAAAACCTTCAAGGAAAATCAGCCCCAAAGATAAAAACCTTCAAGGAAAAAGAACCCCAAAGATAAAAACCTTCAAGGAAAACGAACCCCAAAAATGAAAAACAGTTAATGAAAATCAACCTCAAAGATAAAAAAGTCAATGAAAATCAACCCCAAAGATAAATCACTCAATGAGAACCAACCCCAAAGATGAAAACCTTCAGTGAAAATCAACCCCAAGATAAATCATTCAATGAAAATGAGCCCCAAAGATAAAAAACCATCAATGAAAATCAACCCCAAAGATGAAAACCCTCAATGAAAACAAACCCCAAAGATTTATTTATCATGGTTGTACTCAGAAAATAAACATCTTAAGACCACCCTGCATTGAAAATTTGCATTGATCTGCAAGAGATTCCTCCAGTAATACATTAAATTCTCTGTACTCAAATATGCCAAGGTTTGGAGTGCATTAAATTGATGCTGGGAAAGGAATTGGGGAAAAAAACAAACCTCTTTGGGCTCAGATTTTTGATTCTTCAAGGTTCTTATACAGAAAAACCACCACAAATAATTAGGAATATTAGGGAAATATTCCTAATTATTAATTTGCTCCAGAGTTAGAGAACATTGCTCTCAGTGCATGTGTTAATTCTGGATAAAATGGAGAAAAAGGGAAATTTCTGAGCTGCAGAAGCAGCTGTAGAATCTCTCTCCGTGCTGAGCTGAGGTCTCCACACAGGAGAGGATGAAAATCACTGCAGTAATTTTTCTGCAACTGGGACAAATCCAAATTGATGGTCAGCTCCTTTAATCCTGCAAATTACATGAAGTGTTACTCACTCCTCAGCGTTTTTATTTTATATCATTTGTCCAAATGGATCCAGCTCTTACTGGCCAGGCCAGAAAATCACAGTGAGAACCAGCAGTGTTCCAGGAACATCAGGTTCTCGTTGTCCTGGCCTGGGCTGCACAAATCCACTCAGTGCCAAAACCTTCTCAATCAGTGCTTAAAAGTGGGGTGAACGTGGGGGTATTTGGACAGAACCAATTTTTGGGGAATAACAGCAGAGAGAACCTCAACTAAGGGAGGAGAAGAGATCCTTGTCCCATCCCTGGAGCAAGGGGGTCTTTGGAAGGTCCTCTGCCCATGGATGGAGGGATGAGATGAGTTTTAGGGTCCTTTCCAACCCAAACCATACCAGGATCTGTAAAGGGAGATCTGGAAGATGTTGCAGGTCCTTTCCACCCCAAACCATTCCATGATCTGGAAAAGGAGATTGTAGAAGATGTTGCAGGTCCTTTCCACCTCAAACCATTCCATGATCTGGAAAATGAGATGTAGAAGATGTTGCAGGTCCTTTCCAACCCAAACCATTCCAGGATCTGGAAAAGGAGATGCGGAAGATGTTGCAGATCTTGTCCAACACCAAGCCATTCCATGATCTGTAGAAGATATGGAAAATGTTGTGGGTCCTTTCCAACCCAAACCATTCCAGGATCTGTAGAGGGAGATCTGGAAGATGTTTCAGATCCTTTCCAACCCAAACTATTCCAAGATCTGTAGATGTGGAAGATGTTTCAGATCATTTCCAACCCCAAACCATTCCACGATCTGGAAAAGGAGATGCGGAAGATGTTGCAGACCTTGTCCAACCCCAAACCATTCCATGATCTGTAGAAGATATGGAAGACCTTGTGGGTCCTTTTCAACCCAAACCATTCCAGGATCTGTAGAAGGAGATGTGGAAGATGTTGCAGGCCCTTTCCAGATGCTGCAGAATTCTGCCACACCTTGGTGTTTCCATGATTTTGGTTTTCAAAGCTCAAATCCACTTTTAAACTTTTAAATATTGCAGCTGCTTGAACCAGCAGGCAGACCCCCTTCTGGAGAACTGAGAACCTTTTATCTGAGAACCTGAGATCCTTTTATCTGAGAACCTGAGATCCTTTTCTCTGTGTTATTTTGTCATTTGGTACCTTGGGCAGGGATTCATTACCTCAGGAATCAGAAGCCTGTGGCAAAAACGAAGTGATTTATGAATGATCATTTCTACCTGAAGGAGGCCTCTTGATCCAACCTCAGCATAGAAGAATTTTTTCCCAATATCCCATCCAAATCTATTCTTTGTCAGTTTAAAACAATTTCTCCTTGTTCTATCAACACAATTCCTGATGAGGAGCCCCTATCCTACTTCCTCCCTGTCACCCTGGAGGGGAACAGTCATGGGAGATGTCACCCTGGAGAGGGGACATGGGAGATGTCACAATGGACTGGGGGGACACCCATGGGAGATGTCACAGGCTAATGTCACCTTGGAGAGGGGACACTCTTGGGAGATGTCATGGGAGACGTCACCCTGGAGAGGTGACATGGGAGATGTCACCATGGACCAGGGGGGACACCCATGGGAGATGTCACCCCAGAAGGTGACACCTATGGGAGATGTCACAGGCTAATGTCACCTTGGAGAGGGGACACCCTTGGGAGATGTCATAGGTGGAATGTCACCTTGAATGGGGGATTTCCATGGGAGATGTCACCATGGAGAGGGAACACCCATGGGAGATGTCACAGAGAAATGTCACCCTGGACAGGGACACTCATGGGAGATGTCATGGGAGACGTCACCCTGGAGAGGTGAAATGGGAGATGTCACCATGGACCGGAGGGGACACCCATGGGAGATGTCACCATGGACCCGGGGGTCCACCCATGGCAGATGTCACAGGGAGAATGTCACCTTGAAGAGAGGACACCCATGGGAGATATAATGGGGGAAAGTCAACATGGAAAGGGGACAGCCATGGGAGATGTCACCCCAAAGGGGACACCCATGGGAGAAGTCAGATGGGAATGTCACCATGGAGAGGGGACAGCCATGGGAGATGTCACCCTGGACAGGGACACCCCTGGGAGATGTCACACAGGTCCTGTCACCTCCTCTGGGAGCACAGTGGTGGAAAAGTTTGGGAAGTTTTGGAAGCTGTCCCACCCATTGCCCGAGGTGCTGTGGGTGCCTCCCATCCTCCCTCAGCTCATCCTTGCCCACATCTCCCTCAGTGTCCCTGCTCCTTCAGATAATGTTATTTTTTGAGATTATCCAAGCGATTTTGGCTCAAAGAAATGAAAATTGGACTTTTCCAGGGGTTGATGTCATTCCCAACCTGCTGAGCCTGGCACCCCAAGGAAAATCTTGATTTTCCAATTGTGATTCCTCCTCTTGCCTTTTACACAGCGTGTGTAAATTCACTGTGTGAAAGGCAAGAGGAGAAATCACAATTAGGAAATCAAGAAAAGCACTTCACTTCACATCCTCATTTTACTCTGCTTGTTTTCCTTTTTTCCATCCCTGATTTAGGGCCAGATCTAAAAACAGGGACAGAGTTTGTGTCCCCCAAGAGGGGACAGGGACCATGACAAGATTTTTCCATGGAATGAAACAGGCCCTGAGCATCGGCCCTATGAGTTATTCCCAACAAAGCCCCTGATTTATTCTTTATTTGCCCTGAGCAAATAGAGCCTCTCCATGGGCAAACATTTGTTTTAGAGCTACTGCTGGAAAGTCTTTGCTGAAAAAGGGCTGAGGGATCATTTTCCTGGAGGTTTTGCATTTTCTGAGGGTTTGAAAGAGCTGTGGCCAAAAACATCCTCATTTTATTCACCTCAGATTGTGAATATGTGAAAATTGTGGAGAAAATAGAGGAAAAGGGGAAATCTCTGAGCTGCAGAAGCAGCTGTAGAATGGGACAGAATCCCTGCAGGTGAATAAAACTTGATATCGAAATTTTGGCATTTCCACCACCCCACACCCCACGAGGACCCTAAATCCCATCAGGACTGAACACAACCAGATTTTCCCTATAAAAATACTAAAAATAAGGGGGTTGAGGTGGTGGAAAGCTGAGCAGCTGCTGCCCACCCTCAGCCCCTCGTGCACATAAACAACCCCAAATTGCACCGCGATGTTTAACGCGGAATTTCTGCCCCGCTCGCTTGTTTATACTCATTATGCAGATGTTTATTAGAGCTGCTCCCAGTGTTTGGACAGCAAAAAGAAAAAGCAGTTTTGTCCCCACTGTGATGTTTTGCTGGATTGTTTCAATTTCTTCTCCTCGGCAAGAGTCAAATATTTCATTTGGAGCCAGTAAATATTTTGCTTTAATTTTCCTATCGCAGCAGAACATTAATATTTTTGTATCGTGCTTCTTGATGACTGAAGAAAAAAATAGTTCTGGTTGAACATTTGGGGAAATCTTTTCCAGAGGGGTCTTTTCCACATCTTCTCTTCTGGAATTAGGAATTGGAATATTTCCAATTTCTTGGGTACCTTTATGTGTTGGAACAACCCTCAAAACTTTATTAAAGTTACATTTATTAAAGCTTTATTAAAGTTATTTTTCCTGCTCTAAAAACCAGCATCAGCAGCTCTCAGGATTTTTTAGAATCCTCCTGCCCTGGGTTTTATTTTTTATATCAGTTCCCACTATCTGCTGATTTCTAGGAAATTCAAAATAACAAGGAAACAAAATCCTCAACCCATGGATCTCTGGCCATTGTGGGTTTTGAACAAAAAGGACCCAAAATATGAATAATAATCCAAAATAATAATTCAAAGTCTAATCCAGAGACTCAGAAATGAAATAAAAATAGCCCAAATGCATCCTTTTCAAAAATTTTGGGGTTTATAAGCGACTTTCATGGGTTTTTTTGGTTTTTCCAGAGTATTTCCATGGATCAGGGGTGATGTTCTTCCTTCCGTGTCTCCCATTAAATGGTGGAATATTCTCATTTATATTCTCTTTTTCCTGTCCACGCTCCATGTCTGAGGTGGAGTCCAAGAACGGCCAAATTCACCTCCCTGCCACAAGAAAAGCCCCAGAATTTTACAGAAAATATAAAAAAATGGGAAAAACTCCTGGAATTTTATTCTGGAAATTGCAGGTTTGTATTTTAGAAGGCTGAAATCAGTCCCAGGCTGTAGCTATTTGAGTTGTTGCTATTTTTTGTGAATTTAAATGCAAAATAATTGACTTTTGTAACTCTCTTCTGTTTATTCTTCTCATTTTCTTCCTAATGTCATTAAAAATTAAATTCTTTCAGTTTGTTTTTTAATTTCTGGGGTGTGTTTGCTGCCTGTATTTAAGATTTACAGTTGGTGCTCCTCCCTAATTTAGGAGCAGGTGAGGAGATAATTCCTGTGTTGTTCCACCAGAAATTCTCACTTCAAATCCCCCCAAAAAGAGAAAAATAAAGTCTATTAATGAAGTTATTCGTGCTGATTAAGTATTTTAGAGGCTGTAAAGAGTTTTCTGCATTACTGGAGGTGTGGTAGTGCCAAAAAATTTGGGATTTTACCCCTTAGATGTGAAAAATAAATGAATTTCCATAGGTTTAGCTGTGCTCCTGAGCTGACAGCAGGATTCAGTTTTGAAGGAAACTGCCAGCTGGGTTGGGAGGAGAAGGATTTGGGAACCTGAGAGCCTCAAATACAAATAATTTTATTTTCTTTGCTGTAAGTGGAGAGGTCCAATATATAACCAGGCAGCCAGGGATAAATAGAGCTGTATATATAGAAATATATTAAAATATAGAAATATAAATAAATATATATAAATATCTGCTATTTTCAATACTGGACTTACAGCCTTGTATCCATTCAGGGCTCACTCCCAACTCTCCTCCAGGTTATTTTTAACTTGACCTCTTTGTCTTTCTCCCCTTGGCCCTGTAAAACTTCCACCCTGCCCAGCACTTCTGTTTATTTTAATTATTTTAGCAGCTTTTTGCTACAGCTCAGCTTTGGGGACAATTTGGGGTTTTCTTGACACAAAATAATGAAAGTGAAGAGGTAAAACCTTGTGCAGCTCCCCTGGGACATCTCCCATGGGTGTCCCCATTGGTCCATGGTGACATCTCCATGGGTGTCCCTGTCCAGGGTGACATTCCCCCTGTGACATCTCCCATGGGTGTCTCCTTTCCAGATTGACTTTCCCCCATGACATCTCCCATGGATGTCCCCTCTTCAAGGTGACATTCCCCTGGGACATCTCCCATGGGTGTCCCCTCTCCAAGGTGACATTCTCCCTGGGACATCTCCAGTGGGTGTCCCCATTGGTCCATGGTGACATCTCCATGGGTGTCCCTGTCCAGGGTGACATTCCCCCTGTGACATCTCCCATGGGTGTCCCCTTTCCAGATTGACTTTCCCCCATGACATCTCCCATGGGTGTCCCCTCTCCAAGGTGACATTCCCCCTGTGACATCTCCCACAGGTGTCCTCCTTGGACCATGGTGACATCTCCCATGGTGTCCCCTTTCCATGTTGACTTTCCCCCATGACATCTCCCATGGGTGTCCCTTTCCAGGATGAAATTCCCCTGTGACATTTCCCATGGGTGTCCCCTCTTCAGGGTGGCATCTCTCATGGGTGCCACCCTTTCAAGGTGAAATTCCTCCTGTGACATCTACCAAGGGTGTCCCCCCTGGTCCATGGTGACATCTCCCATGGGTGTTGCCTTTTCAAAGTGACATTCTCCTGTGACATCTCCCATGGGTGTCCCTGTCCCAGGTGACATTCTCCCTGTGACATCTCCCAAGGGTGTCCCCCCTGGTCCATGGTGACATCTCCCATGGATGCCCTCCTTTCAAGGTGACATTCCCATATGACATCTCCCATGAATGTCCTCTCTCCAGTGCAACATCTCCCATGGGTGCTCTCTTTCCATGGTGACATCTCCCATGGGTGTCCCCCATTCAAGGTGACATTCTACCTATGACATCTCCCATGGGTGTTCCCTTTCCATGTTGACTTTCCCCCATGATAGCTCCCATGGGTGTCCTCTCTTCAAGGTGACATTCTCCCTGTGACATCACCCCTGGGCATCCCCCCTGGTCCATGGTGACATCTCCCATGGGTGTCCCCTCTCCAGGGTGACATTCCCCTGTGACATCTCCCATGGGTGTCTCCTCTTCAGGGTGACATCTCCCATGAAATCTCCCATGGGTGTCCCCTATCCACATTGATTTTCCCCTGTGACATCTCCCATGGGTGTCCCCTCTCCATGGTGGCATCTCCCAAGGGTGTCCCCCCTTCAAGGTGACATTCTGCCTATGACATCTCCCATGGGTTCCCCTCTCCAAGGTGACATTCCCCCTGTGACATCTCCCATGGGTGTTCCCTTCTGGGGTGACATCTCCCATGGGTGTCCCCGCTCCATGTTGACTTTCCCCCATGATATCTCCCATGGCTGTCCCCTCTCCAGGGTGACATTCCCCTGTGACATCTCCCATGGCTGTCCCCTCTCCAGGGTGTCATTCCCCCCTCCCAGAGCCCCAAATCGCAGCCTCAGTGCCTGTAAATTCCACCTGACCCCAAACAGAGTTTGGGATGGGCCTCGGGACCCCTGAGGAACCCCTGAATCCCCCAAAGGCCTCCTGGGGTTTGTGGGTGCCTTTAGCTGAGCTCTGCCAGCCCAGGAGGGGAGGGAAACTTTGGGTTTGTGATTGACCCCTCGGGCCATTGATGGGGTTTATTAATTTATTAATCCATTTATCAATGGAATTGTCATAAACGTTGTGCTGGTTTGTCTCGTTCTGCAATAAATGTGATAAAACACAGGCTCTGTCTCCAGTGTTTTTGTACTGGACTGACTTTTTAAAATACCTGCTTGAATTACCTTTTATAGCAGCTCTCTTCTCCAAAATTTGAGCAATTTTAGCAGCATTTTAAACAACAGAGGCAGGAGGAGGAGAACTGTTGATATTCTGATATTCTTCCTGCAGATATTCACACAGAGAGGTGTTTGCCACATGAAACTCAGCTGGAAAATGCACAAACAAAGTGATTTTCCAAAGTACAAACCCTGCTTGTCATTTTTTACTCTCAGCCCACCTCTGCAGCAATCCCTGAGAATTCCTCCAGCTCCTGGCTCTGAAATCTGCCCCGAAGGCAGCAGGGCTGAAGTGGAGATTTGGAATTAAAGCTGAATTTCAGCTACCTGAGATTCTGCTGAGCCTTCTTGTCCCCCCAAGGGGTTTTAATTAACACCAGGCACTGGTGGGACTCCAAGCCTCGTTCAGGATTTAATTAAGACAGGACTAATTGACCTCCCTAAAGGGGCTCTTTAATACAATAAAAATAGATCTAATATTATCTAAATATATAAAAACATGTACAATAAAAATACCCCAAGTTTGTCTGCAGACTCGCTGTAATGATTCTGATTTTCCCTTTTAAAAGTGCTGCTGCTGATTTTTTTCCAGGAATTTTTCCAGCTCCCTCCATAGGCTATGAAATGTTAATCTTTTACTTGACAGTAATCTTTGCCTGTCATTAACAACATCCCCTCAATAAAAACAGACTTATTTCCCCCCTAATTCACCACAGATCCACACTCCAGACACTTCCCAGTTGTTTTATCTCAAAAGGATTAAAACACTTGCAAATATTCAATTTAATCCACTCGAAGGGAGGGCAGAAATTAATCCTAATTAAGCCTCAGCAGCTGTAATTCTTAGTGGGATGAATTATCTAATGGGGATTCTTGCTGAAGAATGGGGCTGAGTCATGGGCATCCCATTTCTTCTGGGCTGCAAATCAACCCAAAATATGAAAGGAACAATTCTTTTCTTCCAAAATCAATAGGAGGAAATTGATCCCCAGCCTCCCCAGGCTTTATGGCACGGTTCTGGTTCTGCAGAACAATAAAAAGCTCAGGGCTGTTTGCAAAGCAGGGGGAGGAGAGCTTTTATTAGGGATGGAAACACCAGGAACCTGAGGCACAGGAGCCTGAGAGCTTTTGGCTGCTTTTTATCCCAGGAAAGCTGCAGGAACTGAAGGTTTTTATCTTCCAGGCTGCTCAGAGTGCCCAGCTCAGGAGTGTTGGGCACCTGGACTTCAAAGGAAAATGAACAGTTTGGGGTGGGGGGATTATTTGGGACCACCAGCAACACCTGGGTTCACTCTGCCTCATTTGCACAGCGCTAAATGTTCATTATCTCATTAATTATCACCTGCATGGGGTTAATTTCTGTTAATTCCACTCCCAGGAGCACAGCCTGTGGTGCCCTGTGCAGAGGTAAGTCCTGGTCCAGTGTTTTCAGGATTTAAGTGACCCCATTTCTGTTTAGAAAGGCCCTGATTTGGTGGATTTTGAGGATGGAAAATCCCTCCCGAGGCTTTGGGAAGCTGTTGGATAAATGCTGCATGTGCAGAACATGCTGGGAGTTGTTCCATGTGCACCTTGTGGGAATGAAATGAGCACAGAATTGATTCTTTCTTACAAACTCCTTTTATTTGGGGGCTGGAAAAGTTTCCAGCTGCCACCAGATACCAAAGAATTGCTCCAGGGATGAGCTGCTGAAATTCCTTCTTTTGTGAAATTACCAAATCCTGACTGATACCTCACTCCAGGTTTTCTTCCTGTGGATGTGCAGGGCAGGGAGGAATGCCCTCAATACAGCCCATAATAAGCAGCCATTAAAGGGATTTAATAAAATATCAGCCTCATTAAACCAAAATGACACAAAAATAATGTCATGATGCAGGAAAGAAATGTTCTTGTTTGGCTCTGGGATCGTTGTTTACTTGTTTGTTTGCATCTGAAATAATCTTTACCCCAATTTCCCAGTTTTCTTCCATAAATATACAAAATATTAGCTGGCTGCTTGATTCAGTTGGAGCTAAATATGGCTTTTTTAATTTCAGATAGATCTTTCTGCTGCCCTAAAATGGCAATACATGTGCAGGGCCATGCTTAGCGTGAGTAACAGATGTTGTGCCTGAAATACTCCTGTAAACAAGGCCTTGAAATGCAAGGTTTGGGAGGCTCAGACTATAAAAACAACACAAAAAAAGAAGATAAATTCAGTCAGGTCATTATTGAGATCATTATTTCTGTCTTGGGGTGACAAATCTGAACCACCACGTGACTTCCCAGATTGTTGGAAACCATTGTGGAGCAGGAGCTGCTGCCATGGAGATTTATTCCAGGAGCTGGCTCTGCCTTAATCCCCTCCAAGAACCCCACCCTGCCCCAGAACTGGCCCATTTCATGCCAGGTGACACCAGGGGACAAATCTCAGGCTGTGTTCCTTGCCCTGGCAGGTGGCACCTGAGCTGCAGGAAGTCACAGATGGTGCTGGGCAGGGTTTAAACCTGCCTGGCTCTAGGCTGGGCTCTCTGGGAGCTCATTGAGCCTTGGAGTGGCTGCCTAAACCAGAGGCTAGACAAGATTAAGAGAATAAAAATGGGTATTTATTGCAGTCCTTCAATAAATACACCTTGGGCAGCCAGAAGCCTCTGAGGGGTACATCCAAGATGGGCAATGGCACAAGTTTTTCACACAATTATCAGTTAGGTCCATTTACATATCAGGGGTTAATCTTTCAATTATAGCTTCAGGTAATGAAGTAATTTACCCCAAGTTTGCTGCCCCAACTCCCTTTTGTTTCCATCTCAGGGCCTGAGGCAGTGAGGTGTCCTTGATTGCCAGGCCTGCAGAGGAATTGTTGTGTCTGCCCCAAATGGGAAAGCAGCAGCTCCCACTGTACATGGAGTTTAGAGTTACACACTGCAGAACTGCAGGATTACAAATAGATAATATAAATATAAAAGCTAAAATCCTGAGGCATCAGCACCTTCCACAATCGTCCATCATAGATTGGAATTATTCAGTTTCTTCTCCTGTACCTCCCTTGGAAAGATCTGAAAAATATAACAGCTAAATCCTGAGGCATGGTGGTGAGGGTGTTAATCAGAGATCAGGTTCAGTCACAGATCAGGTTCAATCACAGATCAGTTCCTCGTGCCCAGCTTTCCACAAGAGAACCACGTGGGACAAAACTGGGACAAAAATTTGTTCCCCTTGTCCCCTGAACTGCAGCCACCTCCCAGGGTGGCACCAGGCCCGGCGTCCTTAGGACAGGGAAAAAAGAAGGATTTGAGGAGTTTTTATGGCTGTAGATTGATGTGAGAGGAGCAGGTGCTTGTTAACCTTCCCGAAAAGGTGTTGAAATGTGCAAGAGAACTGTGTGGGACCAAAATTTGTCCCCTTTCTCCTCTGAACTGCAGCCACCACCCAGGGTGGCACCAGGCCACCTTAGGGGAGAGAAAAGGAAGGATTTGGAGTTTTTGTGGCTGTAGATTGGTGTGAGAGGGGCTGGTGCTTGTTAACCTTCCTGAAAAGGTGTTGAAATGTGCAAGGGAACTGTGTGGGACCAAAATTTGTCCCCCTTCTCCCCAGAACTGCAGCCACTGCCCAGGGCAGCAGCAGGCCACCTTAGGGGAGAGAAAAGGAAGGATTTGGAGAGTTTTTGTGGCTGTGGTTTGATGTGAGAGGGGCTGGTGCTTATTAATATTCCTGAAAAGGCGCTGAAATGTGCAAGGGAACCGTGTGGGACTAAGTTTGTCCCACTGAGTGGCACCAGGCCCAGAGTGGCACCAGGCCAGGCCTCCTTAGGACAGGGAAAAGGAAGGATCCTCCCTAGGAAAGGGAAAAGGAAGGATTTGGAGAGTTTTTGTGGCTGTAGATTGGTGTGAGAGGGGCAAGTGTTTGTTGACCATCCTGAAAAGGCGCTGAAATGTGCAAGGGAACCATGTGGGACAAAAGTTTGTCCCCCTCAATCCCTGAAGTGTGGCCACCTCTCAGGGTGGCACCAGGACAGGCCTCCCTAGGACAGGGAAAAGGAAGGATTTGGAGAGTTCTTGTAGGTTGGTGATGTGAGAGTGGCAGGTGCTTGTTAATCTTCCCGAAAAGGCGCTGAAATGTGCAAGAGAACTGTGTGGGACAAAATTTGTCCCAGAGAGTGGCACCAGGCCCAGAGTGGCACCAGGCCCGGCCTCCTTAGGACAGGGAAAAGGAAGGATCTCCCAAGGACAGGGAAAAGGAAGGATTTGGAGAGTTTTTGTGGCTGTAGATTGGTGATATGAAAAGGTCAGGTGCTTGTTAACCATCCTGAAAAGGCGCTGAAATGTGCTGGCCTTGCTGTGTGCTGTCACTGTCACCTGCCCGCTCCATCAGGGCCTGTCACTGTCACCTGCCTGGCCCATCATGGCCCCAAGGAGCCCTTCCAAGCTGGCAGCACCTTGGAGGAGCAACAGGAGCCCTGGGTAACCCAACTCCTGAGTGAGCAGATGCCAGAGCAGTGACCTCCAAAGGTGTCCTGGAGAGGGCTCAGAAAATCTTATTTCTGGAGTGACCTTTAGCTGAGTTGTCTTTGGTGACAGCTGATAGGGGACAACACTGGAGCCTCAGGATGTGGTGTCAGAAAGAAATACATACACAAAGAAACAGGAGAAGCTCGTGACTGTGCAGTCACAAAAGTCCACAATGCAGAACAAGAAGTTTCTACATCAAAAATACGAGAAATCTCAGCATGGAAATGTTGAGAGTGGGAGATAACAAACCAGTCAATTAGGCCACAAAAATACAACTCAGAACCAATGTCAGGATCACTGAAAGGGAGGGAAGCCCAAGTTGAAGTGGATTTCCTCGTTGACCTCGTTAATTCTTCTAAGGTCATGGAGTAATCTCCAAGAATGAGAGCTTTTCTTGTGAATGACACTGGAGAATTCCAGGACCCTTTGCTGGCTGAGTGTGGCCTTTCTGCAATTGTTCCTTCACTAAGAACGCTCAGAGGGCAGGCAGGAGTGGGGTTGGGGTTTTGGTGGCTGAAAGGGGATTTGGGAGCTTTAATCCCACATGAGAGAGGTCTGGGCTCTGTTTTGTGTCCCCTCTGCTGTGTCTCTCCTGTCCTCCATCCTCAGAGGTTCTGGCTCCTCTTCCTCCTTTTGGCCAAGCACCCATGGCCTGTGGCAGCTGAAACGAGCTGGGATAGCTCAAATCCCAGGTGAAAAAAGAGTTGAAATGAGCTGGGATAGCTCAAACTGTTTAAATCCCAGGTGAATAAAGAGAAAATAAGAGTTAAAACAAGCTGGGATAGCACAAATCCCAGGTAAATAAAGAGGAAATAAGATTATTGGGATTTATTCTCTGTGGCTGGAGGGTGGTTGCTGCTGTTGGGTCACAGAGTGGGGATTTCTCCAAAATCTTCACCAAAACTCAGCAGCTGTGGTCTGAAATGAGCCTTGGTTTGAGCAATCTGACAGAGAAACCTGAGCACAGAAATTTCAGCCCCCACTGCGGCATTTGTGAGAAGGTTTGGCCTTCCCAGCCAACTGGAATTGCCTCTTAATTATCGTTATGGGACACAAAAATGGAATTGGTGATTTTGGGGAGAAATGTGTCCATACCATGCAGGAAACAAACAGGGGAGAAAAAGACAGCAGTGCTGAAAAAATGGGATTTTTTCCTCTGTGGATTAAGGGGAACTAAGTGCATGATAAGCTGCAGAAAGTATTTTATGTTGCTAATTAGCAATTATAAAAGGAGATGACTTATTAATATAAAAAATATCTCTAAATATATCTATAAATATATATATTATTGTATATGGTTAAAGCTGATGTGCTCAGGACTTATTAATATAAAATATATTAATATAAAAATACTGGTTAAAGCTGATGTGCTCAGAACTTATTCATATTAAAATACATTAAAATATATAAATATATATATTAATATAGAAATACTGGTTAAAGCTGACGTGCTCAGGATTTATTAATATTAAAAATATTTATATAAAATAATTTATATATAATATATTATATCTATTTTTTCTAATAATATAAAAATACTGGTTAAAGCTGATGTACTCAAGACTTATTAATATTCAAATATATATATAAAATATTTCTATATATAATATATATTAATATCAATATAGAAATGCTGGTTAAAGCTGACGTGCTCAGGACTTATTAATATTAAAATATATATTTTTATTATATTTTTATTATTTTAAATAAAATATAATATATCTATTTTATTGATTATATTATTAAAAATATATTTTAATAATAATATAAAAAGTCTGGTTAAAGCTGACGTGCTCAGGCTGGGATTGGAACACAAAGGGAATTTCCTGCCCAGGATTTGAAGCACAACGTGAGGGATTGACTGAACTGCTTGACTCCACTGATCCTGTCTGTGAGAAGAAGTTAAAGGAATTAAATATTTATAGATAAATTCCCGCATCAAAGGGGAGCAGCCTCTGGCTGAACCTGCTGGAGGTGGGCACGGGGAATTCGATGTCACCACAGCGCCTCCGGAGGTGCCACCTCCCGGCCTGGGAGTCCTTGGCTCCAACAGAGCATCCCACAGCACCACGCTGAGGAACCCAGGGGAAATGCTGAAAAAAATGGGGAAAATGGTGATAAAAATAGGGAAATGCTGATAAAAATGGGGAAATGCTGATAAAAATGGGGAAATGCTGATAAAAATGGGGAAATGCTAAAAAAAATGGGGAAATGGTGATAAAAATGGGGGAAATGGTGATAAAAATGGGGAAATGGTGATAAAAATGGGGAATGCTGATAAAAATGGGGGAAGTGCTGAAGAACTGAGGAAAATTGTGATAAAAATGGGGAAAATGGTGATAAAAATGGGGAAATGCTGATAAAAATGGAGGAAATAGTGAAAAAATGAGGAAAATGCTGAAAAACTGAGGAAAATGGTGATAAAAATGGGGAAAATGCTGATAAAAATGGGAAATGCTGATAAAAATAGGGGAAATGGTGATAAAAATAGGGGAAATGCTGGTAAAAATGGGAGATTTAAACTCCTGCCCCCGGGAGGTCTCACACCTTTCCCCTTGTTGTCTGCTGCTGCTTTTTTCCTGAAAAGAAATTGAGTGGGTTGAGTTTGTTTTGGTTTCTACATCCTTCCTCCAGTGCAGGCTGCACCCTCCTGGTGATGCTGCACCCATGAGGAGTTTCATTAATGAAGTTGCTGTAATTAATCAAGATTTATGGGTTTGGGGGCTCATGCAGGGGAGGGAAAGGTCCACGGAGAGGATCATGGAATAGGCAGGGCTGGAAGGGATCTTCAAAGTGACCCAGGGCCACCCCAGCCATGGGCAGGGAGATCATCCAGAGCCCATCCCAACCCCTCCAGAGCCCATCCCAACCTTCCAGAGCCCATCCCAGCTCTTCCAAAGCTCATCCCAACCCTGCAGAGCCCATCTCAAACTTCCCAGAACTCACCCAAACCCTGCAGATCTTATGCCAGCCCATCCAGAGCTCATCCCAACCCTGCAGAGCTCATCCCAGTGCATTCAGAGCTCATCCCAACCCTCCAGATCTCATTGCAGCCCTCCCAGAGCTCATCCCAACCTTTATAGAACTCATCCCAACCCTCTAGAACTCATCCCAACCTTCCCAAAGCTCATCCCAGCCCATCCAGAGCTCATCCTAACCCTCCAGATCTCATCTCATCCCATCCAGATCTCATCCCAACCCCTCTAGATCTCATCCCAGCCCATCCAGATCTCATCCCCGCTCTCCAGAGCTCATCCCCACCCTCCAGAGCTCATCCCAACCCTGCAGATCTCATCTCATCCCATCCAGATCTCATCTCATCCCATCCAGATCTCATCCCAACCGCTCTAGATCTCATCCCAGCCCATCCAGAGCTCATCCCAACCCTGCAGAGCTCATCCCAACCCTGCAGATCTCATCCCAACCCTGCAGAGCTCATCCCAACCCTGCAGATCTCACCTCATCCCATCCAGAGCTCATCCCAACCCCTCCAGATCTCATCCCAGCCCATCCAGATCTCATCCCACCCTCCAGAGCTCATCCAAACCCATCCAGATCTCATCCCAACCCATCCAGATCTCATCCCAGCCCATCCAGATCTCATCCCACCCTCCAGATCTCATCCCAGCCCATCCAGATCTCATCCCACCCTCCAGAGCTCATCCCAGCCCATCCAGATCTCATCCCAACCCATCCAGATCTCATCCCAGCCCATCCAGATCTCATCCCCACCCTCCAGATCCCATCCCATCCAGATCCCATCCCAACCCCTCTAGATCTCATCCCAGCCCTCCAGAGCCAGTCCCTTGCTGCCACCCTGTGTCGAGCGAGCATTTGGAACACCTGAACTCTCCGAGGGGTTTTTTGCTGGCAGATTTCACAGGAAATGCAGATTTCCCCTCCCCAGAGCCTCTGGAATTCTCCTGCTGAATGCCATGATTCCCGAGTGCTCCATTTTCTCCCTGCCCCTGGGTTCCAGCTGTCTTTATTCCTTTTGACATGCTCCACCCCCAAAGGATTTAAATCCATTTTTAATTTCAATTGTTATGTGTCCTTACAACTTCCCCATCAGAAATTCTTTGTGTTGAACTGAATTCTATCCTAAAATAATCTACATCCATGAATAGTTCCCTTTTCATCCATAAATATATTTTTTTTTTTGTCCCATACCAAAAAAGGATGAATTGAAATCTCAACAGGTACATTTTAGTTCCAAAAGTGACATGAGGATGAAGGATTAAAATAAATATACATATAATGTAACGACCTGTAAAAATGGCCTGTAGGTAAATAATAAATTCAATTAATGTTGTTGTTTTTTTTAAATCAGTGAGTTAATTTTTAGGAAAATTGCTGGAAGAAGAGCTGGGAAAGGCTGGTGAGAGCTCAAAGAGGTAAAAGAGGCTTCACCCACAAGAGGGAGCTCAGTGAACACGAATAGAAATGGACTAAAATCTTGAAATTGCCATGAAATCTCCTCTCTGCCCGGAATTACGTGGAAAAAGGACAATGGGAAGCACCATAAATTCAGATTTTAGTGTTGTTTGTGCTAAAATTCCCAGAATTTATTTGGAATACTCAAAGGCAGTCATGGCTCTGCTGATCCAAGAATTCCCAAGTTTGCTGGAGCAGAGGAGTTTCTTAGAACCAACTAACACAGGTTCAGAGGAGCTAAAATCAGATTTTTTTGACAGACACAGCCTTGTACAGATCTGTAAATCTGCTGCTGGATCATACTTGAAGAAGGTTTATGCTGTGGGCTGTGAAAATGGTTTTTTTCCCTTCACTTATGTAATTAAAAATTATTAATTCTCACAAAATTGGGCATAAAGGGAAGGTGGAGAAGGCCTTGGGTGGGTCTTTGTTGGTGTTGCAAAGGTCGGGCTTCATCTTCCAGGTTATTTGTGCATCTCCCTGGGTTGGCTTTTTGCTCACAGCACTAAATTCATAAAGAAAAAAAAATCCAACATCCTTTTTAGTCTCTTAATAATATAAAAGGCACCAAACAATGGGAATTTATTAAAGTGAACACTAAGAGGAGAGAAAAACAACAGCATCAGAGGAAGAGAGGCTACTTGCTAGAGCTGCCTGGTATTTTTGTCTAATTTTGGCATATGTGGGGTGTTTTTCTTTCCACTCTCCCCATTCTCTTCTGGCTTTCCAGAGCTCATCCCAATCCTCATCCCAACCCAGAAGCAGAATTATTCCTGAAATGAGGCAGGCAGAGCAGCAGCCTCCAAAAGCAAAACAAAACCTTAATTCCAGCCCATTTATCCCCAGAAAACCCCGATTTCTGAAGCTCTGCTATCTCAGAAAACTCTTTGAGTAACCCCTGGATGGGACAGGGAGACGAGCTTGGACAGGAGCATTCCTGGGCTGGTTCTGCTGAGCTGGGAGCTGGGTTTGGAGCCAAACCCCCCAGGCTGGAGCTTTTCCCCTCCCCACAGAGCCCCCGCGGGTCGGTGCCCACGCTCGCCGGGGTGGTCGGCGCTGGGGAAAGGCAAAAGCAAACAAAGGCCAGCTGCAGCCAGATGTGGGAGTGTTCAGGGTCACTGAGCCTCCCCGGGCTGGGCAGCACGTGGGCCTGCTCCTGCTCACAGGAGGAGCCCCAGTAGCCGTCCCTTTGCAAAGGGAATCTCTGGTTCTGCTCCTGAACCACCCGAGAGTTGCAGGGAAACGGCACAATCCTTCCCAAGGCACAATCCTTCCCAAGGCACAATCCTTCCCAAGAATATTTCTGGATTTTGCATTCTCTGAACATCATAGAAAGGAAAGTAGAATGCAATATGGAGATTGTTTACCCAAATTCACGGGGTTTTGTTTCCTTGGCCCATGAGGGCCAGGTGTGAAGGGAATCTCTGATTCTCCTCCTGAACCACCCGAGAGTTGCCACATTTCTCTTCACAGAGAAAAGCAAGGCACAATTCTTCCCAAGAATATTTCTGGGTTTCACATTCTCTGAACCTCAGAGAAAGGAATGTAGAATGCAATATGGGAATTGTTTACCCAAATTCATGGGGTTTTGTTTCCTTGGCCTGTCAGGGCCAGGTGCGTGTGTGAAGGGAATCTCTGATTCTCCTCCTGAACCACCCGAGAGTTGCCACATTTTTCTTCATTGAGAAAAGCAAGGCACAATTCTTCCCAAGAATATTTCTGGGTTTCACATTCTCTGAACCTCAGAGAAAGGAAAGTAGAATGCAATATGGGGATTGTTTACCCAAGTTCATGGGGTTTTGTTTCCTTGGCCCATGAGGGCCAGGTGTGGGCATGAAGGGAATCTCTGATTCTCCTCCTGAACCATCAGAGCATCACCACATTTCTCTTCACAGAGAAAAGCAAGGCACAATCCTTCCCAAAAATATTTCACATTCTCTGAACATCAGAGAAGGGAAAACTAGTTCTTATCTCATTTGCTGCGCCTGTGTTTGTGCAAAAGTAGAATGCAATATGGAGATTGTTTACCCAAATTCATGGAGTTTTGTTTCCTTCACCTATGAGGGCCAGGTGTGAAGGGAATCTCTGATTCTCCTCCTGAACCACCCGAGAGTCGCCACATTTCTCTTTGCAAAGAAATGGCACAATTCTTCCCAAGGCACAATCCTTCCCAAGGCACAATCCTTCCCAAGAATATTTCTGGGTTTCACATTCTCGGAACCTCATAGAAAGGAAAGTAGAATGCAATATGGGGATTTTTTACCCAAATTCATGGGGTTTTGTTTCCTTGGCCTATGAGGCCCAGGTGTGAAGGGAATCTCTGATTCTCCTCCTGTACCACTGAAGTGTCACCACATTTCTCTTCATTGAGAAAAGAAGGCACAATCCTTCCCAAGAATATTTCACATTCTCTGAACCTCAGAGAAGGGAAAACCAGTTCTTATCTCATTTGCTGTGCCTGTGTTTGTGCAAAAGTAGAATGCAATATGGAGATTGTTTACCCAAATTCATGAGGTTTTGTTTCCTTGGCCTATGAGGGCCAGGTGTGAAGGGAATCTCTGATTCTCTTCCTGAACTACTAAAGTGTTGCCATATTTCTCTTCACAGAGAAAAGCAAGGCACACTTCTTCCCAAGAATATTTCTGGGTTTCTCATTCTCTGAACCTCATAGAAAGGAAAGTAGAATGCAATATGAGGATTGTTTGCCCAAATTCGTGGGGTTTTGTTTCCTTGGCCTGTCAGGGCCAGATGTGGGTGTGAAGGGAATCTCTGATTCTCCTCCTGAACCACCAGAGTGTCGCCACATTTCTCTTCATTGAGAAAAGAAGGCACAATCCTTCCCAAGATTATTTCACATTCTCTGAACATCAGAGAAGGGAAAACCAGTTCTTATCTCATTTGCTGCGCCTGTGTTTGTGCAAAAGTAGAATGCAATATGGAGATTGTTTACCCAAATTCATGGGGTTTTGTTTCCTTGGCCTGTCAGGGCCAGGTGTGTGTGAAAGGAATCTCTGATTCTCCTCCTGAACCACCCGAGAGTCACCACATTTCTCTTTGCAAAGAAACGGCACAATCCTTCCCAAGGCACAATCCTTCCCAAGAATCCCAAGAATATTTCTGGATTTTGCATTCTCTGAACCTCATAGAAAGGAAAGTAGAATGCAATATGGGGATTGTTTACCCAAATTCATGGGGTTTTGTTTTCTTGGATTATCAGGGCCAGGTGTGTGTGTGAAAGAAATCTCTGATTCTCCTCCTGAACCACCAGAGTGTCGCCACATTTTTCTTCATTGAGAAAAGAAGGCACAATCCTTCCCAAGATTATTTCACATTCTCTGAACATCAGAGAAGGGAAAACCAGTTCTTATCTCATTTGCTGCGCCTGTGTTTGTGCAAAAGTAGAATGCAATATGGGGATTGTTTGCCCAAATTCATGGGGTTTTGTTTCCTTGGCCCATGAGGGCCAGGTGTGAAGGGAATCTCGGATTCTCCTCCTGAACCACCCGAGAGTCGCCACATTTCTCTTCACAGAGAAAAGCAAGGCACAATCCTTCCCAAGAATATTTCTGAGTTTCACATTCTCTGAACCTCAGAGAAAGGAAAGTAGAATGCAATATGGGAATTTTTTACCCAAATTCATGGGGTTTTGTTTCCTTGGATTATCAGGGCCAGGTGTGAAGGGAATCTCTGATTCTCCTCTTGAACCATCAGAGAGTCATCACATTTCTCTTCACAGAGGAAAGCAAGGCACAGTCCTTTCCAAGAATATTTCACATTCTCTGAATATGAAATATATATACACATATATCTCTAACCACACTCTATGTGTGTGGTTTATAGAAAGAGGTATATTGGTAATATATAATACATAATTATCATAACATTCAATGATACATTTGCATACACCCATAACTATATCTGTAAGTATCTTTATATCCACATATATTGATAATACACATAACTCATAATACACAAAGCTCATATACAGGCATAGATATTCTATTCCAGATAGACTTACCTGTCATTTATGCAGAGATTTCCAAAGCCTCAGGTAATGAATTTGGGGTGATCCCCAAATTTGGAGAGGTTCCCCAGATCTCACCAGATAGATTTGAGGCGATCCCCAAATCTGGAGAGATTCCCCAAATCTCACCCTACAGATTGGGAGTGATCCCCCCAGGAGAGATTCCCCAAATAACAAAATTAGATAACAGAATTTGGAGATTCCCAAATAACATCTTTTAGAAGTCCCCCCCCAGAAGAAGTTTCTGTGCTCTCCTTGCCCTGTGCAAGGGGCAAATCAATGTTTGTGATCACAGCCTGATCGTGTGCACATCACACAAACTGGGGCAAGAACAGCTTTCCTTGAAAATTTTGATTTCATAAAGCACTTCCTTAGGAAAGCATGCAGGAAAGAATAAAAGGAATGACATTGGGGACAACAAGAGAAAAAAAATAAACATTGCCAGAAAAAACTGCCACAATTTTTGCCAATTTCCGGGATTACACATCCATGTCCTGAAGTTACAGGATCCATCCAGGATTGGTAACAGCACAATAAATCTCACTCAGACATGGAGAACCTGACCTGATGTTTCTGTAGAGAACACATTGCAGATGGACAAACGTGGATTTCAATTCCTTTTTCAGTCTGCTGCAGAATTCTTCAAGGTGACCAGACCCATTAATTTTAAATTTTTTACCGGTAGCAACCAGAATGTAAAAATATTAAAAATATTCAATGATATTAAATATTGAAAATAGACATTATAATTAACATAAATCACTTCTTTTTCCATTGAGTCATGGGGATATTTTGGCATTTAAATCATCCCTGAGATTGGGAAAATTGTTGATGCATTTAAGATTTATCAGATAAATCAAAGTCAGTACCATTAATAAGCAGCCCAGGATCTTCCTCAAGGGAAAAACTGAGAAAGGAATATCCAAACACATTGGGCTGATGATGTGACACCACTGCTGTTCCTACACTAACTTCCCCAATAAAAAATACAAATTTACATCAAAAAGGAGAAGGAAGTTGTTGTTCATCCTGCTCTTCCTTGAGCTTGGTCCCTTGGATTACAGTAAAATAACATCTTTAATTTCCAAGGCTTTCCTGGGATGTAGTTGACACTCCTGATAAACCAGGTTATGAGCAGGAATTGGGCAGATTTAAGGATGGGATTAAGTTGTTTATTTGTGGTGAGCTCCTCAGAGCTGCATCATTTTATGTTGCTTCCAGCTGTGCTCCATGAACTAAAATTTGATGCCAGCAGTTTGCCAATGAAATGTGGGAATGGGTATCCTGGGGCTTTTTCCAAGCTGATCTTCTCCAAGATTGGTGCTTAGGGCCCTCAGAAAGAATTTACTCTTCAGCTCTGGAAATGATATGAACAGTCCCACGTGAAATAATTAAGGAATATATTATGATAACGAATGCAGGTAGCAATGAAGACACAAAATCTTTGCTTTTCCCTGCCTGTATTTTCTCCAGTTTGTGTTTTCCTTCAACTCTTCCTCCCCCAGGGCCAGAGGAGGAGGAGGAGGAGGAGGAAGGACCATCTGTGGTGGGGTGAGCCCTGAGCCCCTGAGGCAAAGCTGCCTCGAGCTGCAATTCTCACGATCCCAGGGCTGAACTTTGTAAATAGACTTGGCAAGGGCTCCTGCCTGCAGAAAACAGCCCTGGAGAGGGGAGAAATAAATAAACAAACAAAAACAACCTCCTGCCTCCCCTGCAGTCCCTGCCCTGCCCTCCTGACCCACCTCCAGAGCACACATGTGGCTGCTCTGTTGAAAATTGGTTTGTGGGGTTGATTTTGGGGCTGGAAAAGGCAAAGCTGCTGCTGGGCTTGATTTCTGGTCTGTCTCTGAGCAGCAGAGCTTGTCCTCAGCAAACTGCAAAGGGGACAAGATGCTCATTTTATCTCAGCTCTGATTTAAAATCTCAGGATTAAGATACTGAGCTTGGGTGTGAATGAGGATGGGGTTCCTTCAGGGCTGGACAGTTTGTGATTAATTTATTTCATTAATTAAGCACTGATTTTGTACTCCAGAAATGCTGTGGGCCCTAAATGCACCTCTCCCATCACCCAGTGTCCCCTCATGGCAGTAAATACGATGGAAATGGCAGCTGGGGACACAGAGGCTTTGCAAACCTCACTCAGGGCTGGAGAGAGCTCTCCCCACCCTGATCTCTGGAATTGCTGAGAATCCTCCTGGAAAATCAGCAACATCTTTTTCCAGCTGATATCCCTTAAAGCTGAGCTCAGGAAACTCCACATTCTGCAATTCATGCAATTGGACTTTTCTGTCCACTTACACAAAACCACTCAAACCCATGGAGGAGGGAGAAGAAGAAGGTGAAGAAGAAGATCTCTGCCCTAAAACCTCCATCCTGATTTATAGAAAGGAAAGGAAATTTCAAGGAAAGGAAATTTCAAGGAAAGGAAAGGAAATTTCAAGGAAAGGAAATTTCAAGGAAAGGAAAGGAAATTTCAAGGAAAGGAAATTTCAAGGAAAGGAAAGGAAATTTCAAGGAAAGGAAAGGAAAGGAAATTTCAAGGAAATTTCAAGGAAAGGAAATTTCAAGGAAAGGAAAGGAAAGGAAATTTCAAGGAAATTTCAAGGAAAGGAAATTTCAAGGAAAGGAAAGGAAAGGAAAGGAAAGGAAAGGAAAGGAAAGGAAAGGAAAGGAAAGGAAAGGAAAGGAAAGGAAAGGAAAGGAAAGGAAAGGAAAGGAAAGGAAAGGAAAGGAAAGGAAAGGAAAGGAAAGGAAAGGAAAGGAAAGGAAAGGAAGGAAAGGAAAGGAAAGTTCTATCATTCCATTTTGGAAGCTTCTCCACAGTCACAGGTCAATGCAGTGTTCTCTTGGGGGTCAGCACAGAAAGTCACAAATTCTCAGCAGTTACCAGGGTTCCAACAGCTCCAAGGAAGAAGCAGCCACTCAGGTTTTCAGTTGGCTGCTGAGCCACCCAGCAGTGCCCACCTTGGCTTTCCTGGCAGCAGGGCTGGGCAGGGCAGCTCCATCCCAGGGGTGCCCAAAGCCAGGCAGGGATTCCCTGGCTCCTGCCTGAGCTGAGCTGCACCTGCCCCTCCCAGCCAACCCCCGAGGGGGGACATCCACGTTTTGTCATGGATCCATTTATTTTGTCAGGGATCCATTTATTTTGCTATGATCCATTTATTTTGCCATGGATCCATTTATTTTGCCATGGATCCATTTATTTTGCTATGATCCATTTATTTTGCCATGGATCCATTTATTTTGTCAGGGATCCATTTATTTTGACGTGGATCCATTTATTTTGCCATGGATCCATTTATTTTGTCAGGGATCCATTTATTTTGTCAGGGATCCATTTATTTTCCCATGGATCCCTTTATTTTGCCGTGGATCCATTTATTTTGCCATGGATCCCTTTATTTTGCCATGGATCCATTTATTTTGCCATGGATCCCTTTATTTTGCCATGGATCCCTTTATTTTGCCATGGATCCATTTATTCTGCCATGGATCCATTTATTTTGCCGTGGATCCATTTATTTTGACGTGGATCCATTTATTTTGCCATGGATCCATTTATTTTGTCATGGATTCATTTATTTTGTCAGGGATCCATTTATTTTGCCATGGATCCATTTATTTTGCCATGGATCCATTTATTTGGTCAGGGATCCATTTATTTTGCCATGGATCCATTTATTTTGCCATGGAATCCACCTTTCTGCTGAGTGCAAGCCTGGCTGCTCCCTCCTGACATTGTCCCAGCCCCTCAGTCTGTTCCTGTTACACGACTCACACAAAAGAACATTTTCTTCTGCTCTTTCTTCCAGAAATGGGAAGACTTGAATGCTTTTTTTTGTTGTTGTTGTTTTGGTTTGGTTTTTTTTCCCCTTTTTCCTGGGTTTTCTTTTGAGTGACTGGGATTTTTCATGGCTGTAGCAGGGAGATGGACATTCCCCTTTTGTTTCAGCAGCACCGGGTGATGGATCACATTTTAATTGGCGTTGAGCTTTCCAGAAAAAGGGAGCTCCACAGGAAGTTATTGGAATAACAACACTCTGCATCTGCACAGGAATTAAAACTGCAAATGGACAGGGCATATTAATTGCTACCAAATGCTTTGCTCCTGCCTCCCAAAGCCCAGCTCAACAAAAGCTTGCGTTGGGCTTTTTATTTTTAATGTCGATTTTTTCCCCTCTTTTCCCTTCCAGCAGAAGTGATGAAATTTGTAGGATTTGAGCCTTCTGGAGAAAGTTTCATCTGCAGAGTGTTTCAAAGGAGATAAACACATTTGTTTTGACAGGGAGGACACTGATGGCTGCAGACAGACCCAGCCTGGCCAAGGCTCTCGTTCCCACAGCGCGAATCGAGCGTGGGCTCCGCCGGCTCCTGCCAAAGCTGCTCAGAATATTTTGCTTTCCTCCTTTTTTATTTTTCCCCAAGAAATTATCAATGTCACCGAGCTGCATCTCTCCTTACAGAAGTAACAGATTGTGAGTGGTTTTTCTTTCACTTGCTGTATTTTTTTTTTTTTTAGTTTTGTAAATGAAAGGATAAAAAGAAAAGGAAAAAAGCAAAATTTAACACACAGATATCCAAAAACTCTTTCAGCCAATTGAAACTCAGTTTTTTTCTTAAGAAAGGAGAAAAAAAACTTCTTTTCTTTTTATCTTTGATTTATTCCAACACATTACTTGTCTCTGTTCCTGAATTACTCCAGGAATTTTCACTTTTCCTACATCTTAAAGTTGATTTTGACCTTCCTTGGAAGAACGTTCATCTCCTGGGCTCTTTTTAGTTTCCCTGAACTGAAACATCCCTTCTACTCCACATCAACTTCAAATTACTTGTGAATGTCTCTGGGAGAAGGAAAAAGGGGAAAGGGAAAAGGGGGAGAAGGAGAAGGAGAAGGGGAAGGGGAAGGGGAAGGGGAAGGGGAAGGGGAAGGGGAAGGAAAGGAAAGGAAAGGAAAGGAAAGGAAAGGAAAGGAAAAGGAAAGGAAAGGAAAGGAAGGAAAGGAAAGGAAAGGAAAGGAAAGGAAAGGAAAGGAAAGGAAAGGAAAGGAAAGGAAAGGAAAGGAAAGGAAAGGAAAGGAAAGGAAAGGAAAGGAAAGGAAAGGAAAGGAAAGGAAAGGAAAGGGAGAAAAGGAAGGAAAAGGAAAAGAAAAGCCTTGGTTTATCTCAAGCTGCAGTTTCAGGGCAGCCCTTGAAAGGTGTAAAAGCCTCCATGGATCTTCTCCTCCCTTGGCCTCACTCCCAGCTGGGCTTGGCTGGAAACCCTCCAGTGCACAGGTGGGATTTCAGGGATAAACAGCACCACGGGGATGTCAAGTGCTTGTTGAGAAATCCCAGCCCAGGCTCCTCTGTGTCCTGGTGTTCCTCTCCCATCCCGCACATCTGGGACTTTGGCACCCGTCCTGGAGGAAGGACACACAGCTGAAACACAGAGAGCAGGAAAGGAAAATTCCTCCTGCCTGGGGAGCACATGGAGGCTGAGCAGAGAAAGGGAAATTCAGACCTGCAACACACAAAAGTCGTGGTCACAGCCTGAGGGTGTCACCTCTGCCACATCTGCAGTGACAGCCCCTTTCTACTCAGGCCACAGAGGTTCCCAAATGGCATCACTGTGGTTTTATCAGCAGCACCTGGAGCTGATGGTTCTGCTGTTTAAAACTGTTTGATATTTGAAATTCCACACGTGTGTGTGGATAATGTTCATGTGTGTGAGATCTGCAGGGTGCAAACGTGTCCCAGATCCCTGATGACATCACAAGATGTTATTGATTGGCTTTATTTTGGCAATATTGATTATTTAATTATTATTTTTATTATTATCATTATTGTTTTATCAGCAGCATGTGGAGCTGATGGTTCTGCTGCTTAAAACTGATATTTGAAATTCCACACGTGTGTGTGAATAATGGTCATGTGTGTGAGATCTGCAGGGTGCAAACGCGTCCCAGGCCCCTGATGACATCACAAGATGCTCTTGATTGGCTTTATTTTGGCAATATTGATTATTTAATTATTATTTTTATTATTATCATTGTGGTTTTATCAGCAGCATGTGGAGCTGATGGTTCTGCTGTTTGACATTTGAAATTCCACGTGTGTGGATAATGTTCATTTGTGTGAGCCCCCTGTGAGATCTGCAGGGTACAAATGTGTCCCGGGTCTCTGATAAAATCACAAGATGCTCTTGATTTGCTCTATTTTGGCAATATTGATTTTTTATTTACTATTTTTGTTATTATTATAGTTTTATCAGCAGCATGTGGAGCTGCTGGTTCTGCTGTTTGATATTTGAAATTCCACACATGTGGATAATGTTCATGTGTGTGAGATCTGCAGGGTGCAAACGTGTCCCAGATCCCTGACGACATCTCAAGATGCTCTTGATTTGCTTTATTTTGATAATATTGATTATTTATTAATTATTATTTTTATTGTGGTTTTATTAGCATCATGTGGAACTGATGGTTCTGCTGCTTGATATTTGAAATTCCATGTGTGTGTGCATAATGTTCATTTGTGTGAGCCAACTGTGAGATCTACAGGGTACAAACATGTCCCAGGTCTCTGATAACATCACAAGATGCTCTTGATTTGCTGTATTTTGGCATTATTAATTTTTTATTTATTATTTTTGTTATTATTATAGTTTTATCAGCAGCATGTGGAGCTGCTGGTTCTGCTGTTTGATATTTGAAATTCCACGTGTGTGGATAATGTTCATTTGTGTGAGCCCCCTGTGAGATCTGCAGGGTACAAACATGTCCCAGGTCTCTGATGACATCACAAGATGCTCTTGAGTTTCTTTATTTTGGAATTATTATTATTTTTTTTAATATGTTTTAAATATTTTATATTTATTGATTGGTTATTCTCTGTTGTCACTGCATCATTTCAGGAAGACTTGGCACACACCAAGCATCATTCCAATCCCTCTCTTCCCAAATATCCCACAGTTCCCTGAAGTGTGGCTCTTCAGGGCCATAAATTTCCTTTCCTTCCTGAGGTGAAGGATCAGCCAGCAGCAAAATCCAAGCCCAGATCTTCCAAAGGGTGAAGCACGAGGTGCAAATTTAGCCCAAAACAAGGTGGCCATGAAGGGAGGGGGATGAACAGGGGTGGAGGAGCCTCGGGATGCCCCAGCAGGGCAAATCCCAGGTAAGCTGGAAAGCCAAGAGGGCGATGCCAAGCTCATTAGCATATTTAGAGCCACGGGATAATCAGGAAAGGGAAACAAAACGGGGAATGTGGCATTGAAAGCACTTTGTGGTGCCGTGGCCCAGCGCCAGGGCCCCCCTCCAGCCCTGCCTCGGGACTACAAAGCCATGGCAGGGAAAAACCAACAGCACTCCCCAAAAAACCAACCCCAACAAAAGCCCCCCTGGCAACAATGGTCTGTCAGGCGTGATTTAGTGGGGCTGCAGCCCCCGGGCAAGCTCCAGTGAGCAATCTCAATCCTCGGGGTTCCCACACTGGGCCGCTGCCCTGCGCCTCCCCGCGCACAAAGCCACGAGCAGAGGGCAGTAAATAAAGCTGCTGCTGCCTTTGTGTGCTGGGAGGGGGCCTGGCTGGGGGGAGGCAGGAGAAATGAACTGTGAAATGTGATATGAAATCAATTTCTGCTCCTGGGGGGCTGGTTTGGGAGGAAGGGGTGGGTTTTGGCACCCAGGAATAGATTCTTGGTGTTTGCTTCAAGTAAGCCACACTTTGCTCATTCCCACTTTGGTTTTTTGGTTTTTTTTCGATGAAAGCTGTTTATAAATGTGAGGAATTGGCATTCCTCTTGATCTGCCTCACAAAGCAATGGCAGCCCATCCTCTGGGGAATCACAGCCCCCCATGGAATATTTGTGGGTTAGGGGTGGCCTCCTCTTTCCTGAGCAAAAATCCGAATTTCTGGCCTCTCTCTGGCTGTGTCACCACCCCCCTGCTCCAGATGGTGCCCCCAGGAATATCAGAGAGGATTTTGGTGGAGAAACAAACACTGCCCTCCATGCAGTGTGTCCACACTTGCAATAAATGTGTGCAGCTCCCCGGGTGTCAGCAGGGAGCAGGAACTCCTCCGTGCCTCCAGCCATGGCTGTTTTCTTTTCCTTCCCCTGGATTTTTTTATTCCAGCTGTTCCTGATGGGGAGTGTGGGATTTCTGCAGTAATGCAAAAAAGTGATAAAGAACAGGAAATCAAACGCCATGCTTTGGATGAGGTGGGGAAGCAGAAGAGCAGCGTTTGTGTGATGAGATATCCCAGGAATAAACTGCCAAGTGACATCACAAATCAGATCATCCCACACAATTCCCTCCCCAGCATCTCCCACATCCCCTCCTCCTGGGGCTGCCAGGGATAATCCTCCCTGCCCTGGGGATTCCAGCAGCTGGATGGCTCCAAATCGAGTTGTACTATAAAAGTTACCTCAGTTCTCCTGGAAATGTTTGAATTCCCTGCTCCTTTCCCACCCCCAGGGTCACCTAAGGTATTGACCAGTCCAGCTCCATTTCTGCATCACTGCCAGGCTGAGCGTTCCCCCAGGGAGCAGGAGGAAGCCTCAGCCTTTCCTGGCTGGGTCTCCAAATGCTCCCCACACATTTTTGTGTGATCTCAGTCACCAGCAGGGTGATCCCCTCCACGAGATGCTGCATTCCACAGGGATTCCCACCTTTATCTCCCCTCAATTACTGTTAAACACACAGACATCATTCAGCAATAAAACCCACTGACAAAATTCAGCAATAAAACCCACTGACAAAATTCAGCAATAAAATCCACTGAAAAAATTCAACACCAAAATCCGCTGACAATTCAACACTAAAATCCACAGACATAATTCAACAATAAAACCGACTGATATAATTCAACACCAAAATCCACTGACAAAATTCGACACCAAAATCCACTGACAATTCGACACTAAAATCCACTGACAATTCAACACTAAAATCCACTGACATAATTCAACACTAAAATCCACTGACAAAATTCAACTCTAAAATCCACTGATGTAATTCAATACTAAAATCGACTGACAAAATTCAACAATAAAATCCATGGACAAAATTCAACTCTAAAACCCACTGATATAATTCAACAATAAAACCCAACACTAAAATCCACTGACAAAATTAATCTCTAAAATCCACTGATATAATTCAATACGAAAATCCACTGACAAAATTCTACACCAAAATCCACTGACAAAATTCAACAATAAAACCTACTGATATAATTCAATACTAAAATCCACTGACAAAATCCAACACCAAAATCCACTGGCAAAATTCAACACCAAAATCCACTGGCAAAATTCAACAATAAAATCCACAGACATAACTCAACAGTAAAATACACTAAAAAAATTAACAATAAAACCCATTGACAAAATTCAACACCGAACTCCTTCTGCCCCTTCCTGCCACCTGCTGACGGCAGCCCCGAGGTGCCCGGGGGAGGTGGGAGCCCAATTCCTGCCGGGAATTCTGCCGGGTGTTGGATTGCCCTGCCCAGCCCAGCCCTGCCTGTTCTGTGCTCAGCACATCGTTCACTCCCTCTCCAGATGGAACAGATTAGCCGGGCCCTGAAATGTTGTTAAATAAAATACGCAAAAAGAAAATACAATTATTGCTAAAGTGAAAACATACCGCATGGGATTATTAAAAGACCAAGATGTTTTACATTTTAAGGATGTTCTGCAGGGGTTTTTTTTCCAGCCTTCGTGCACCAAAAGTTTGCAGGGGTGGTGTTAAACTTTTCCATGTGATCTCAGGGAGCTCTCCCAGCTCTGCCAGGGATGGGGTTGCCCTCTGACCCTGCTGTGGGGTAGGAATTCCAGGGCCCAAATCTGTGTTTGCTGCTCCTTCAGTGAGCACCAGGCATGCCCGGGAGCAGGGGCTTGGCAGAGATGGAGTTCACCATGGAAAGGGCAAATTTCTTGTGCTGCTTCTACCCCATGCCCAGGTGGAGGGGAACCTTGGGCAGGAGAATTCCCAGCAGTCAGAGGAGTTCCCTGATTGTCATTTCCCAACCAAATCCCACCCTTGAGTGTCATTGCCCCCCAAATCTCATCCCTGACCATCATTTCCCCCCAGATCCCATCCCTGACTGTAATTTCTCCCCTAAATCCAATCCCTCTCATTTTCCCCTCAAATCCCATCCCTGATTGTCATTTCCCACCAGATCCCATCCCTATCATTTCCCCCATAGATCCCATTCCTGTGTGTCATTCCCCCTCAGATCCCATCCCTGAGTGTCATTTCCCACCCAGACCCCATCCCTGACTGTTATTTCCCCTCAAATCCCATCCCTGACTATCATTCCCTCCCAGATTCCATCCCTGACTGTAATTTCTCCCTTAAATCCAACCCCTCTCATTTCCCCCCACAAATCCCATCCCTGAGTGTCATTTCTCCCCCAAATCCCATCCCTGACTGTCATATTCCCCCATAGATCCCATTCCTGAGTGTCAATTCCCCCTCAAATGCCATCCTTGACTGTCACTTCCCCCAGATCCCATTCCTGACTGTTATTTATCCTCAGATCCTGTCCCTGACTGTAATTTCTCCCTTAAATACAACTCCTCTCATTTCTCCCCCAAATCCCATCCCTGACTGTCATATTCCCCCATAGATCCCATTTCTGTGTGTCATTCCCCCTCAAATCCCATCCCTGACTATCATTCCCTCCCAGATCCCATCCCTGACTGTAATTTCTCCCCTAAATCAAATCCCTCTCATTTTCCCCCCAAAATCCCATCCCCAAGTGTCATTTCTCCCCCAGATCCCATCCCTGAACTGTAATTTCTCCCCTAAATCCAACCCCTCTCATTTCCCACCAGATCTCATCCCAGACCATCATTTCTCCCCCAGATCCCATCCCTGACTGTCATTCCCACCAAATCCCATCCCAGATCCCCAAAATCCCATCTCTGACTGTTATTTCTTCCCAGATCCCATTCCTGACTGTAATTTCCCACAGATCCCATCCCTAACTGTCATTTCCCTCCAAATCTCATCCCTGACCATCTTTTCCCCTCCAGATCCCATCCCTGAGTTTCATTTCCCCCAAATCCCATCCCTGACTGTCATTTCCCCCAAATCCCATCCCTGAGTGTCATTTCAGATCCCACCTGAACCCAACTGTGTGCAAAGGCCTCCAAAAGTTCTCCAAGTTTGTGTGCTAAGCTCAGTCTAACAGTCACTGATTTCAGTACCACAAATACTAAATGTGGGATGGTTTGGGGTGGAAGGGACCTTAAAGATCTTCCTGTCCCACCCCTGCCATGGCAGGGCCACCTTCCACTGCCCCAGGCTGCTCCAAGCCCTGTCCAACCTGCCCTTGGACATCCCAGGTGTCCAGGAGCAGCCACAGCTTCTCTTTAATACAAGAAATCCTCTCAAAAATGATTTTTAAAGCATTCTGCAAACCTTGATCTGTTGAGAATCACCTTGGGCTGACATTATTTACTAATTACAGAGTAATTATTAATAATTTACTGATTACAGAGATGCCCAGCAGGTGGGAAGTGGAGATGGGAAATGTGAGGCCTGCGGTGATTTTGGCTACAGAAAACGCAGTTTAAAATAAGAAAACACAATCTAAAATAAGAAAACACTATTTGAAATAAGTTTCTAATAAGAAAACAGAGTTTGAAATAAGCTGGGTGACTGAGTTTAAAATAAGCTGGACTCAGCAAGTCCCCAGCTCAGGGAGCTCAGCAGCACTGCCTTGCTGATTTTATTTGAGCACATGTTTAATGTCTTTCCTGCATCTGGCTGCAGCAAGGCCAAGCCTTGCAGATTTTCAGGTGTGTGGTGAGAATAAATCACTTTTTAAATGGCTTTAGAAGGGGAATTTGGAGCGGAGCTGCAGCTCCAGCTCTCTCCTGAGCATCACTCCATCTCCTTAATGTCCCCCCACCTAAATCAACTCTTTCATGATGGATGAAAAATAAATTCAGCTCCTTGAAAAGTTCTCTCCCATTTGGTTTTGAATGGCTGGGGCTATGCTGGTGGCTGGTGACTGATGACAGGACTTGTCCCCAGCAGCCCAGCCTGGCTTTTCACCAGGCTGTCACTCACCAAGGACGTTTCCACTGGAAAAAATCCCTGTGGGAAGGGGTTTGGGGGGGATGCTCAGCCACATCTGCACTGCAGAGCACAGCTGGAGAGGCAGCCATGACCCCCCCTGCTCGTTAATTAGGGAAAAGTTCTTGGAAAACTTGGAAACACAAAGATGGAAATAAAAAAATCCCAGCTGCAATCAGATTTGCCTGCAGCCACATGAAAAATCCCACCCCCAAATCCCAAAAAATCCCAAAAAACCTCCCCTAAATCCCTCAATGCCCCTAAATTCCACCCCCAAATCCCCAAAATCTCTACTCCAAATTCCACCCCGAAATCTCCCCAAATCACCAAAAATCCCCCCCCAAATCTCCCAAAATCCCCCCAAAATTCCACCCCCAAATCCCCAAAACTCCTCCCCAAATCTCCCAAATTCCCCCCAAAATTCCACCCCCAAATCCCCAAAACTCCTCCCCAAATCTTCCAAATTCCCTCCCAAATTCCACCCCCAAATCCCTAAAACTCCCCCCAAAATCTCCCAAACTCCCCCCCAAATTCCACCCCCAAATCCTCCTAAATCACCAAAAATCCCCCCCAACCCCCCCAAAATTCCACCCCCAAATCCCCAAAACTCCTCCCCAAATCTCCCAAAATCCCCCCAAATTCCACCCCAAAATCTCCCCAAATTCCACCCCCAAATCCTCCTAAATCACCCCAAATCCCACCCCCAAATCCCCCAAACTCTGCCCCCAAAATCCTCCCCAAATTCCACCCACAAATTCCAAAAAATCCCCCCCAAATCCCCCAAAACTCCCCGCAAATTCCACCCCCAAATCTTACAGGAATTTTTTAAAAATGAGGTTGAACCCCCCCAAATCCTACTTTAGTTCAGGTGTTTTGTCAGGACGAGAGTCTCATTTTTTGCCACAAAATCTCCTGAAATATTGTAAATTCCTTTAAAATACAACATTAAATAGAGCCCAGCTGATTTTTACAAGACACCTTCAAAAGCACCATGAATTTTTAGCAGAATTCTGATGATTCCAGGGTGTTTTTCCATATCATGGTACCTTGAGAATGCATCAGGACGTAGGTGTGGGTGTGTGAGGATAAAAACATCAATATTGATTTAAAATGTTGATATTTTCTGTTCTAAGAAAAAAAGCACAAGTCTGTGGTATGTCCAAAACGCTGCTTTTTTAATATGCAGGAATATTTCTCTGGTGGAAAACTTTGCAGAAAACCAAATATTAGGGGAAGGGTTGTGGAATGTGTTTGCCACGGCAAAGGGGAAAAGCAGCAATGGGAAACTGCTGAGCTGTGCTTTGCATTTTAAAAATGTTTGCAGATTCATGGAAAAGTGGGAATGCAGCAGAAGGAGAGGGAGCTGCTGCTGATGACAACTTTCTTTCCTTTTAAAAAAAACAGCTGCTTGTGGCAGCCTGGAGTTAAAGCTGGAGTTTTGTTTTATAATATGGGAACTGAAGAGGGAAATCTGAAATGAAATCTATGGGAAAATTTAAATCTAAATCTAAAATTATGGGAAATCTGCTCCAGGCTGGAGCAGGATCTTCATCCCCATGGGAATCCAGGCCAGACCTGGTGGGGAGCTCTCAGGGTGCTGCTGGGTTTGTATTTGGGGTTTGTGTTGTATTTGGTTTGGATTTGGGGTTTCTGTTGTATTTGGTTTGTATTTGTATTTGTATTGTACTTAGGTTTTCATCAGACTAAGGAAGGAATGATGAATCTGACTCCATGTGCTCAGAAGGCTAATTTATTATTTTATGATACTATATCATATTAAAGAATACTAAATTAAACTATACTAAAGAATACAGACAGGATACTAAAAAGATAATGATAAAAACTTGTGATTCTTTCCAGAGTCCTGACACAAGATGGCCCTGACTGGCCAAAGAGTGAAAACAACTCACAGCAGAATCCAGTGGAACAATCCCCTGTGGGTAAACAATCTCCACACACATTCCAAAGGAGCAAAACACAGGAGAAGCAAATGAGATAAGAATTGTTTTCCTTTTTCTCTGAGGCTTCTCAGCTTCCCAGGAGAAAAATCCTGGGTGAGGGGATTTTTCAGAGATTGTGAATGCCACACTGGGGACCAGTGGCTGACACCCACTGGAATCAGCTTTTCACTGCCAGAGCCTGCAGATTTTTATTCCATCCCAATCACACCACCCACAATTGGATTATTCCCAAAAGCTGCTCTCAGAGCATTCCTCAGCTTCTGAGCAAGCAAGCTGATGTCTCAATGCAGTTGAGATTAATAATTAAATGTTAAAATGTTAAATGATAAATAATTAAATGTTCTCCCAGCAGATCCTCTCTGAATCCCACACCTAAACCCCACAACCCCTCATCCACACAGTGACTCCAGCACTGGGAATGCAAATTCACCTTGGATTTAAATCTGATTTAAACCCGAGCTCTGCCACAGCCCCCGCGGTATAAAAGTGATTTTATCAAGTCACTCAATCCATCAGGATCTCGGCTTCCCCAGCCAGAATTCAGGAAGAGAAGTGTTCTCCTCCATGCCATGAAGTGTTTTGCAAAGAGGCCTCTGTGATGTACTTAGGGATTTCCTCTGTGGAAGCTGAAACACCTCAAATCCTGTCAGAACCCCTCCAATCGTTCCAGCCCAATAAAGTTCAAATGGGGAATAACACATTTGTTAAAAGAGGCCCCATTTTATGCTGAGAGGATGACATGGCCAAGAGACCGTACATCCCTCAAAAATCAAAAAAAATAAAAGAGAAATAAAAAATGAGGACAAGATTACCCAGCCAACGTAAACTGGAGTGGCGTGGTCGAGGTTTTCAGGATTTTTAGAGACACTTGGAATGAAAGAGGGAAAAATGCCACAGCCAAGTCTCAGGCCTGTGTGCACTGCAGGAGGAAACTTGGGTTCTGAGCAAATATTTTAGTACAAATCAAATGCCTTCCAGGGATCAGCAGCTGGGGAGGCGGGAAGAAATTAATATTGGGAGCTTTAGAACTTCCCAGAACTATTCCCTCCCTCCTTGATTGAGGGAATTAACTTTTATTTTATTAACTTCTTCATGCCCTTCTCCCATGCAGGCTGCTCTGAAGGGCTTCTCCCCTCCTCCCAAAGGGCTGCCCTGGGGATGTTGCTCTTCTGAGGCTTTAAGTAGCAGCTGGCTGTGATTAAGTGGATTGGGAGGATCAGTGCTTGATTAACTTTGTGCTGCTCCTGCCTTGCTCAGGTTCCTGCAGGAGAGTTCATCCCTGGCTTTGGGACAATGTTGGGCTCTAATGGATCCCAGACCCGGGAGCCCACCCAGGGCCAGAGCCCGGCCTGGGCATGGTCAGGTCTTGTTTCCCTGTCCTGCAGAGGTGAAACTGCTGTGGGGGCTTTGCTAGTCTGGGTTTTAGTCTAGGTGTGCATAAACCCACCCAGGGAGCTTTGCTAGTCTGGGTTTTAGTCAAGGTGTTCATAAACTCACCAGCGGAGCTTTGCTAGTCTGGGTTTTAGTCAAGGTGTTCATAAACTCACCAGCGGAGCTTTGCTAGTCTGGGTTTTAGTCTAGGTGTGCATAAACCCACCCAGGGAGCTTTGCTAGTCTGGGTTTTAGTCTAGATGTTCATGAACTTGCCAGTCTAGGTGTTCATAAACTCACTGGAGTTCATAAACTCCTGGATGAGCTTTGCTAGTCCAGGCTTTAGTCTAGGTGTGCATAAATCTACCAGTCGAGGAGTTCACTAACTCACTGGGGAGCTTTGCCAGTGTGGCTTTTAGTCTAGGTGTGCATAAACTAACCAGGGGAGCTTAGCTAGTCTGGGTTTTAGTCCAGGTGTTCCTAAACTCACCAAGGGAGCGTTTCTAGTCTGGATTTTAGTCCAGGTGTTAATAAACTCGCCAGGAGAGCTTTGCTAGTCTGGGTTTTAGTCTAAGTGTCCATAAACTCATTGGGGAGCTTTGCTAGTCTAGGTTTTAGTCTAGATGTGCCTAAACTCACTGGGTGAGCTTTGCTAATCCAGTTCTTAGTCTAGATGTTCATAAACTCACCAGTCTAGGTGTTCATAACCTCTCCAGGGGAGCTTTGCTAGTCTGGGTTTTAGTCTAGGTGCTCATAAACTCACCAGGGGAATTGGTTAGTCTAGGTTTCAGTCTAGGTGTTCATAAACTCACTGGGGAGCTTTTCTAGTCTGGGTTTTAGTCCAGGTGTTCATGTCTTGGTTTGTTATTCTGGTGTTGAAATTTCAGGGCTGTAGAGAATCATGGCATGGGTTGGGTTGGAAAGACCTTCCAGATTGTCCTTCCAGATTGTCTTTCCAGATTGTCCTTCCAGATGATCCCTCCAGATTGTCCTTCCAGGTTATCCTTCCAGATTGTCCTTCCAGATTGTCCTTCCAGATTAAGAAAACCCTTGAACATGATATTAGCATTAAGGCCATGGGCAGGGCCACCTTCCACTGTCCCAGGGTGCTCCAAGCTGGCCTTGGACACTTCCAAGGATACACAGCTTCTCTGGGAATTCTCTGCCAGGGTTTTCCCACCCTCACAGAGAGCAATTTTTCCCCAAATCCCATCTAAAACTCCCCTCCTTTACCTTAAGGCCGTTGCAAATATCTGGGTGGACAAAGTTTTCTCAAGCAGAAGGAATTTCTGGGTAACACCAGCAGAACTGAGGGCTGTAGGTGATGTTTATTTTGCATAATAAACAAATAAACAAACCCTGGAAAAGATCATTTTGGAAGGAATCTACCAACCTTGATCTACCAAGGATCACTTTGGGCTGGAGTTGTGTACTAATTACAGAGACTTCACACAGAAAATCAGATTTTTTAAACTCAAAGTACAACATTCAAGTGATTGAATGAAACCCCAAAACTTCAACCACTGTGATTGTAACAGAAGAAACAGCAAGCTCTGAGTATAAAATATTTTTTTATTGCCCAAATGAGGTGGACAAACTTTCTTGGAGGGAGATCTCTGAGCAGAGCTCCTTGGCCAAGCCTTGGAAAAACAGGGAATGTCCCTTCAGCAGTGAGAGCCATGCAGGGGACTTGATTTTCTGCAAAACAGGAGAATTTATCCACCCTGTGCAAATTGTGACACTCGCTGGCCAAAACCTCACTCTGAGTGTCCCCAGTTGGCCAAGCCTAAGCCAGGTTTATAATTTCCTTTTCGTTTTTTTAAACCGAGCCCAGAAAGGGGCAGGGGAAGCAAGATGAGCTCAAAGCAAATCAAAATTCTCCTATTAACAGGCATCATTAAGTAGCTGTAAAATTGCTGTCATTTCCCACTGCAGAGAAATCCTACAACAATCCTAAATCAATAACTGAGCTGAGGAAAGCTGCTCTCCCAAGGAGCTTCTGGTCCATTGAAGCTGTCATGTAAAAATAGTAAGAATTAAAAAAAGAAATAAAAATCAAGAGAAAGCAAATGGAGGCTTGGCTGGGCTTCTGCACTAAATTCTGCCTTGATGGAAACGAATAAAACTCAAGTGAAGTCCACAGGCATCTCCTAATTATATCACAAGGTTTTATTCCACTTACATTTTCATGAAAGACTCCTGATTTCTTTTTATTATTCTCCATGGGAGTATAACATGTTGGTTAACCAGGAGAAAGGAAGCCAAAAAAAAAAGAAAAAAAAAAGATGAAACTCTCGATGGCCGTGTTTGTCGGGATAGATCAATTGTGGGGTTTCAACTGGGTATGGAAATTCCCTGCTTGCAATATGGCTAAAAAGAAAGAGCATGGATGATTTAACAATTTACATAACCTGAGAGACTCAGCTGCAAATTGAATGAATGGGGCTCTTTGTTTTCTCTAAACTGGAATAAAAAGAGGGGGAGAACAAAAAAAAAAAAAAAAAGGGAAAAAAAATAAAAGGTTCTTATATAATTGTCTCTGTGACTGGCATGATAGGAAGTTTTCTGGCTATTGGTGGAATTAAGACTGGGAATTATGAGAAAACACAAAGCAATCAAGGGGCAGTGGAGCAATTGGACAGAGGGACTAATAGGGAGTGACAGAGCCAGGCCTGGCCAGGCCAGGCTGGGTTTGCACCATTGTGCTGAGCAGAGCTGGGTCCCTCTGGGGCCACCCGGCCCCTCCAGGACATCCCAGCCCGTGGGACTGAGCTGGGATTGAGCTGGGATTGACTGGGATTGAACTGGGATTGAACTGGGATTGACTGGGATTGAGCTGGGATTGAGCTGGGATTGACTGGGATTGAGCTGGGATTGACTGGGATGGAGCTGGAGTTAACTGGGATTGACTGGGATTGAGCTGGGATTGAGCTGGGATTGAACTGGGAGTGAACTGGGATTGACAGGGATTGAGCTGGGATTGAGCTGGGATTGAGCTGGGATTGACTGGGATTGAGCTGGGATTGACTGGGATTGAACTGGGATTGAGCTGGGATTGACTGGGATTGAGCTGGGATTGAGCTGGGATTGAACTGGGATTGACTGGGATTGAGCTGGGATTGAGCTGGGATTGAACTGGGATTGAGCTGGGATTGAGCTGGGATTGACTGGGATTGAGCTGGGATTGACTGGGATTGACTGGGATTGAGCTGGGATTGAACTGGGATTGACTGGGATTGAGCTGGGATTGAGCTGGGATTGACTGGGATTGAGCTGGGATTGAACTGGGATTGAGCTGGGATTGAACTGGGATTGAGCTGGGATTGAGCTGGGATTGAACTGGGATTGAACTGGGATTGAGCTGGGAGCAGTCTGGGCTGCTGGAGCTGCCCCTACCCACGGCACTGGGGGGCTCTGAGGGCCCTTCCCACCCAAAGCACTCCAGGGGGAACCTCGGGATTTTGTCCCAGTTGTCCCTCGGGATTTTGTGGGCTCACAGGCACAAATCCCTTTCCTGGGGCAGCCCAGGGGTTGAATTATTTCTCCAGGGGAAGCTCAATTGCTCCATTTCCACCAGCTCAGTTATTCCATTTCTGCTGATGACTTTCTGGGACTACCTAAAAACAGAGGCCAGGCAGAATTAAGAGAATAAAAAGTGGTTTTGTTTATTGAAGGGCCTGCAGGTACATTTAGGGCAGACAAAGCCCACCCAAAATGGATGAGGGGTCACAGGTGTTCCCACTTTTATAAATTCGGTCTATTTGCATATTGGGGGTTTGTCTTCCAATTACAGCTCCAGCTAATGAAGTCATTTACCCCAAGTTTGCTGCCCCAAGTCCCTTTTGTTTCCATCTCAGGGCCTGAGGCAGTGAGGTGTCCTTGATTGCCAGGCCTGCAGAGGAATTGTTGTGTCTGCCCCAAGTGGGAAAGCAGCAGCTCCCACTGTACATGGAGTTTAGAGTCACACACTGCAGAACTGCAGGATACCATGAGTTAGGGTTCTACAGAGTTTAGAGTTATACAAAGAATTGCAGGATTACAAATAGATGAAAAACATAAAAGCTAAAATCCTGAGGCATCACCACCATGTCCCCTCTGGCCTGGCCAACACACACCTCCAACACCTGAAATAATTTCTGTCTCTTTCTTGTTAAATGTGGATCCCTCCAAAAATCCAGGGAAGTCCTGAGCTGTCCTGGAAGCCACAGCCACCCCTGGCCACAGAGCTCGGCCCTGTGAGGATGGCCCGGGGCTCTCCCTGATCCCAGCAGGAATCTTTCATTTTAAATCCTCTTAATCCAGCAGCTTTCACCAGGCTGGAAAGGGCCTCTCAAATAAACAGCTGGGAATGGGAATAATGGGAATGGGGATGGGAATAATGGGAATAATGGGAATAATGGGAATAATGGGAATGGGAATGGGAATAATGGGAATGGGGATGGGGATGGGAATAATGGGGATGGGGATGGGAATGGGAATAATGGGAATGGGAATGGGGATGGGAATAATGGGAATAATGGGAATGGGAGTGGGAATAATGGGAATGGGGATGGGAATAATGGGAATAATGGGAATGGGAATAATGGGAATAATGGGAATGGGAATGGGGATGGGAATAATGGGGATGGGGATGGGAATGGGAATAATGGGAATAATGGGAATAATGGGAATAATGAGAATGGGAATGGAAATAATGGGAATGGGGATGGGAATAATGGGAATGGGGATGGGAATGGGAATAATGGAATAATGGGAATGGGGATGGGAATAATGGGAATTATGGGAATAATGGGAATAATGGGAATAATGGGAATGGGGACAGGAATCATGGGAATAATGGGAATAATGGGAATGGGAATGGGAATAATGGGAATCATGGGAATAATGGGAATAATGGGAATGGGGATGGGAATAATGGGGATGGGAATAATGGGAATGGGAATGGGAATAATGGGGATGGGTATAATGAGAATGGGAATAATGAGAGTGGGGATGAGGATGGGAATGGGGATGGGAATCATGGGAATAATGGGAATCATGGGAATAATGGGAATAATGGGAATGGGAACAATGGGAATAATGGGAATGGGGATGGGAATAATGGGAATAATGGGAATGGAACAATGGGAATAATGGGAATGGGGATGGGAATAATGGGAATAATGGGAATGGGAACAATGGGAATGGGAATAATGGGAAAAATGGGAATGGCAATGGCAATGGGAATGGAAGCAGGAACAGGAATGGGAGTGGGAATGGGGATGGGATGAGAATGGAATGGGGATGGGAACAGGCATGGGAAGGGCAAACCCTCTGTGGAACATCTGGCAGCAGAGCTGGTGGCACATGGGCCGTATCTCCTCCCTGCACTGCTGCAAGAGGGAAAAACAAACTTCACCTCTTGGACTGCAACCAGCAGATGAAAACAAATTAACCTTTTTCTTTTTAATTATTTGTGTGTGTGTGTTGTATATTTGCAGCCAGTGTCTGTTTGGATGTCCTGCTCTAAAGCTGTGGGTTAGAAATTCCTCAGTTTGCCCCCTCCCCTCTGAGCAGAACCAGCTCAAATCAACAAATTCTTCCTCATCAATCATGGCCAGGATTCGTTTTCCTTCTTTTTCCTGCTCCAATCCTTGTATTCACTGTGGAGATCACGTTTTATTTCCACACCAGGCATTAAAATTATCAAATTTTGGCCTCTAATGTGCTTGTAAATTTTTTTCTTTTTTTTTCCCAAACAGATTTTTACCATTTAATGAATTTTTTTTTAAATTAAAGGCTCATGGCACAATGACCCTGGGTGAGCATCATTTATTTCAGAGCAGATCCTGACCAGAAAACCTTCATCAAGATGATGATGGGAGCTCAAGTTCCTTATTAAACTCCAGAGATTTCAGATAGAAAATCAGATTTTCTAAACTCAAAGTACAACAGTGATTAAATGAAACCCCAAAACTTCAACCACTGAAATTGTAACATAAGAAACACCAGGCTCTGAGTCTATAAAATGTAAAAAAAAATTAAAACCTTCTATATCCAACACTAAACCTGTATAAATCCATGAATTCTGGTCAAGTTTATCTCTTATTCTCCAAAACTTTATATAGCAACAGTGGTTTTATACCCACAGCCTGCTCCCAAAAATAATCAAGTATTTCGAGGGCTTCTTTCAGGGTACATTTTTTTCTCATAAAAAATAATAAATGGCAATATCTGAACCACATTTAGGTATTTTATTCGCTCTCGGGCCTGCCAACTCAAACAATGATTTGTGTCTTTATAGGAAGGCACTTCACCATTTTCAAATAAATATTTAAATCCCCAGGGATGGATCCTGGAAGGACCCAGCTGGAAGGTGAGGAGCACCAGCTCATTCTGAGGTTGGATTCCTCCCAAATTGTCCCAGAGAGAAGAAATTCCCTTCCTGGGCCACTCCTCCCTCCAAGGATGTCACATTCCAGCAGGGACATCAGCTCCAGCCCAGCCCAGGATGAAAATTCCCAGGTGAAAATAACAATTAATACCCAGAACTGACAAATTCCCCCAGCCAGAATTTCTCCTGGCTGCTGGGTGCTCTTTCATTTCAGCTGCTCTTTAATTTAGAAATTCAAAAAGTTGTTTCAGCATTCCAGGAGCTCAGTCTTGGAACTCTGAAATAATTGACTTTGACAGGTGATTGATGGGAAGGGAGGACTCATTTCTTATGGGCTTGCCTAGGAAATATCTGAGCATCACAGGAATTTTTCTCATTTTTGCACAGTTACAGCCCAGATTTTGAGTTCAAGCTGAGCAATCACTGAATAGTTCTGATGGGAGCCTGACAAATGGCAGCAGATCAGGATGTGATCCATGGATATTGGTTCTCCTCAGAGTTTTACTGTGAGTCACTGTGACTCAAAGCCACCTATGGATCAAAATAATTCTGTTCAGTGTAGCCAAGGCATTTCCTGTTTTTTATTGCTGGATTCTTCCTGGGGATTTGTCTTGGTTTGAAAAGCCAAGACAAGGTTTGAAAAGGTGTCTGCTAAGAAAGGAAGGAGCCTCCCCTGAAAAGGAAAATGCAAACCCCCTCCCTCTGAATTATTGTAATTTTGAAATTAAGGGGCTCTCATGCAAAGATATGGGAGTAGGAATAAGAGCTCTGTGCTAGAAAAATTAAAATATAAATGCAATAGTACAAACAAAACCAAACCACTGCCAGAGTGAGAATATGCCAGGACCCCCTGTATGCCAGGGTGGTGTCCCAGCCCCATGCCATGGGGGCTCAGCCCTCCTGCAGTGCCAGCTGTGGTTCTGCTGCAGCAGGGATCCTGCACAAGGGGGGAGTTTTCCTCTGCAGCTCCAGGGCTGCTGGAGATGGGCCTGGGCTCCCTCTGGCCATGCAGGGCAGCACAAAGCTGCTCCTCTGGCAATGCAGGGGGCAAAGGCTGCTGGGGTGTCCCAAAGCTCAGATTGGATCCAGGTAGGAATGCTTGGCTCCTGCCCTGGGCGCAGCATCTCCCCATGGGATGGGAGATTGGAGCAGCCCTGCAGGGACACTCAGTGGCCATGGACAGAAGAGAATTAATAATTAATGGCCCATGGACAGAAGATAATTAATAATCAGTGGTCCATGAACAGAAGAGATCTCCTAGAGAGAGGATTGGTTGTGAAGAGATAAAGAAAACTGCCCCATGAACAGCAGAGAACTGCCCCAGCTCTGACAGATGGGGATGGAATTCACACCCCCATTTCCAGCCTAAGACACGGTGACAGGAGCTGGGTGTCCATCTAGCCCTAAAAGGGTCCCTGTGGTGCACATTTCCCACTGCTCCTCTGGCAATGCAGGGGGCAAAGGCTGCTGGGGTGTCCCAAAGCTCAGATTGGATCCAGGTAGGAATGCTTGGCTCCTGCCCTGGGCACAGCATCTCCCCATGGGATGGGGGGATTGGATCAGCCCTGCAGGGACACTCACTGGCCATGGACAGAAGGTAATTAATAATTAATGGCCCATGAACAGAAGAGAATTAATCATTAATGGCCTATTAACAGCAGAGATCTCCTGGAGGCAGGATTGGTTGTGAGGAGATAAAGAAAACTGCCCCATGAACAGCAGAGAACTGCCCCAGCTCTGACAGATGGAGATGGAATTCACACATTTTCTTACAATCCAGGACAGGGGTTCCAGCCCTCTGCCCCTTCATCTTCCTGACCAGGAGAGAGAATTACCCCAAATCCTGGCTGATTCCCCCAAATTTCCATCTTAGGGAGGTCCCAGCTCTCCTGCCCTGAGAGCTTCCTGCTCTCCTGGGTTCAAGGGATTTCTGAGCAGCCCCTGGGCCTTTGGAGGTGCTGCTGCTGCAGCCCCAGGAACGGGCACAGCTGGCACAGGAGCCTTTCCTGCTCCTCGGGGTGCTGGGAATGGGGAGGACGGGTCCAGCCCCACCTTCCCAGCTTGGAAAACGCTCAGGAACCACATCCTGTGCTCCAGGGTTGGAACACGACCCCTGGGAAGTGCTGGGTGCCACATCCGTCAGAGCTGCATGTGAGGAGGAAACAGATTCATCAAAAAATAAAATTAAAGTAATCAAAAAATAAAATAAAAGTAATAAAAAATAAAATTAAACTCATAAAAAATTTTAAATAATGAAAAACCAAGATTAAAATAATCAAAAAATAAAATTAAAATAATCAAAAAATAAAAATAAAATAGACTTAAAATCATCAAAAAATAGACTTAAAATAATCAAAAACTAAAAATAAAATCATCAAAAAATAGACTTAAAATCATCAAAAAATAAAATTAAAATAATCAAAAAATAAAAATAAAATCATCAAAAAAATAGACTTAAAATCATCAAAAAAATAAAACTAAAATAATCAAAAAATAAAACTAAAATATTCAAAAAACCCTTAAAATGATAAAAAATTCAATTAAAATAATAAAAAATAAAATTAAAATAATTTAAAAATAAAATTCAAATCCTGCAAGCCAACATTTTCCTGGACAATTAGCAGCAATGTTGGGCACCCTCTTTTCAGATTGCTGCGTGCAACTTCAGCCCCTGCAGGACACAGGGCTAATTTAATGAGGCATGAATTTAAATATATTAAGAGCTCAACAAAACAGGGAGAGAATCAGAGAGGTGAAAAGTCAGCGCCCCTCCTTGTCCCGCTGTCTTCTTTGTGTTGGCTGCCGGGCTGGGAGCCACGAACTCAAACGGAGCAACACAACCTGTCTGAGTTTTATTCAAATCAGCCAATTAAAACATCACGCTGAAATGTCAACCAGCATGTTCTGGCCACTCAGGAATTAGAGCAGGACAGCATCCGCCTGTGCTCACCACAAAGCAGGGGAGGGTTTTTAATTCCACTTCTGCAAAAGCTGCGATGGGAGATTGCAGCCATGAAAAACACCCTGAGAGTGGGGCCTGCCCTGCCTGAGAGCAGCTGCTGGACACGGAGTCAGAGCCAGCTCAACACCTTTGTGATTTTATCCACGGGAAATCTTCACCAGAGTCTGGGTTGGAACAGGCAGGTGTGGGCTAAGGAAGGCAGGAGCTTCCCCTAAAATGGAATATCTGAAATTCTTCCTTCCAAATTATTATAATTTTGTAATTATATAAATAAATAAATAAATAAATAAATAAATAAATAAATAAATAAATAATTATAGTTATATATATATAATAAATATATATATATAAATATATATAAATATATAATAATATATATTATATGATACATATTATATATATAATTATATATATAATTATTATACTTTTGAAATTATATATATAATATTATAATTATAATTATATATATAATAAATATATAATAATAGATATAATATATAAATATATAAAAATATATAAAAATATCTAATAATATATATATTATATAATGTATCTATAATATAATATATATTTAAAATTATATATATAATTATTATAATTTTGAAATTATATATATTTAATATTATAATTATAATTACATATATAAGAAATATATAATAATATATAATATATAAATATATAAAAATATATAAAAATATCTAATAATATATATTATATGATATATAATATAATATAATATAATATATATATATAATTATATATATAATTATTATAATTTTGAAATTAAGGGGAGCTCTCAGGCAAAGATATGGGAGCAGGAATAACAGTTCTTTATTAGGAAAAAAAATTAAAATTAAAATAAAAATAAAAAAATGCATAAATCAAACCCACCCTGCCAGAGTCAGCCCATGCCCTGTCCCCTGTGTGCCAGGGTGGTGTCCCAGCCCCATCCCATGGGGTCTCAGCCCTCCTGCAGTGCCAGCTGTGGTTCTGCTGCAGCAGGGATCCTGCACAAGGGGGGAGTTTTCCTCTGCAGCTCCAGGGCTGCTGCAGATGGGCCTGGGCTCCCTCTGGCCATGCAGGGCAGCACAAAGCTGCTCCTCTGGCAATGCAGGGGGCAAAGGCTGCTGGAGTGTCCCAAAGCTCAGGTTGGATCCAGGTAGGAATGCTTGGCTCCTGCCCTGGGGGAGCATCTCCCCGTGGGATGGGGGGATTGGAGCAGCCCTGCAGGGACACTCAGTGGCCATGGACAGAATGTAATTAATAATTAATGGCCCATGGACAGCAGATAATTAATAATCAATGGGCCATGGACAGCAGAGATTTCCTGGAGGGAGGATTGGTTGTGAAGAGATAAAGAAAACTGCCCCATGAACAGCAGAGAACTGCCCCAGCTCTGACAGATGGGGATGAATTCACACATTGCCTTGCAATCCAGGACAGCCAGGCAGCATTTGGGGTGCATCATCCACCTCTGACACAGCCACAGCTCATCCAGCTCGTTTTTACCTCTCTTTACTGCCCAAACTCTGATTTCAGCTGCTCCTTTTTATCACAAGAACACTCAGATTGAAGTTTCTCCAGCTTTGCATTTTCACCCGAGGATAAAATCAATACCTGATAAAATCCAGAGGATTTAAGGCTGAATTTAAGGATCTCCTCCCTCTGACAGGATATTGGGGTGAGCAGGCATCATTTCATCACCCCCACTGCTCCTCTTTGTGATGTGGCACTCAGGGCTCCTGAAATTTGGGTGAAAAGTTGTATTTTTCCCAGGAGAGGTCACTGGAATGATGGGATTTTGTTCACCCACTTTGGGGTGGGAGAGAGGAGTTGGGACACCTCATTCCTGATGTCCCATCCCAGGCAGATCCTACAGCAGAGATCTCCTTCCTCTGCTTGAGGAAATCATTCCTGATTCTGATCTCTGATGAGCCCAAATTGGGGTCATTCCATCATTTCAGAGAGGCCCCCAAATCAGCTCCATCCCTTTCTGCTGGAGGCTCCAAAAGGGTTTGAAATATTATGGAATATTTCATTGTCCTTAAATTTATAGGACCAGATCTTTGCTCTGCTGATTTCAGAGCTGCACTAAATTTTCCCTGTAAAAGTTCTGCCCCAGAAAAGATAAAACTCCCTGAGATGGGCTCCACACCAATCATTTTATCTACCATAAATCAGCCAGCTCAGCTTTAGATTATCTACAGCAATTCAGTTTTCTTCCTTATGAAGGAAAAGAACCCAAACAAATCAGGGAAGGGAAAAGGAATTCCAGTGTGCAAATATCCCAGAGAACAGATTAGTTATTGTTCCAAAATCTCCTCTTTAATGGCATTACCAGAAAATCAGCTTTTTGCTAGAAAGATGGGCTGATTTTCCTGCCCAGGCTGGCAGCTGGGAGGTGTCCTGGACAGGGAACTCAGAATAAATCCATGGACATTAAACATGAAACTCCTCCATCAATAAAGAGGGAGGAGATCTCATTCTGCTGTTGAGATGCTCTTTAATCTCTTCTTATTTTATGAGCTTCCACTGCAGCCTCCTCTGGCTGGTGGTGGTTTCCACCAGGACTGGATTGGGCTGAGAAGTTTCATCCAGGGAAATTTCCCACCTGAAAATTCCCTTCCATGTTCACCAGGATGGGGCACGGGCTCTCCTTGCTTTGGTCAAACCATTCCTGGCCATTTTTGTTCTGCCATTATCTCCATTCCAACGTGGAGCTGGAAATGAGAGAGGTTAAACCTTAATAAAACCAAAATTTAGCTCTTTGCACAGCTGAACTCTTCCATAAAATCAGAATAAATCTTTGTGATACACTTGGGTGTGGGAAATGGATTTGTAGAGAATTCTGATTGTGATGGCATGAGTTAGAACATCTGTATTGTCTCACCCTTCCCATGAGACTGAAAATAGAATAAAAGTTTTAAAAATGCCTCTCAGTTGCATAATCCAACAGTTGGGTTCAAAAATAATGCTCACATTTGCATTTTTCAGCTGAAACCGAGATTAAAACCAAGTTCTGAGCTCCTGAGCCTGTTCTGGAGGGAATTTTTGTGTTCACACCCTGCTGCAGATTTAGTCAATCACCAGGTCTGGGCAATCTGGTTTTACAATAGGATCCCAAATTCTGCTGATGTTTTCTCCAAGAGAAGTAATAAGCAAAGTGATGATCATAAAGGAATTTTATTTTTAGGGAATTGGGACCACAACTTCCTGAAAACTACCAGACCAGATAATGTCTTTTTCCCTTCTCCCTCTTTTATGGCAGGCACTTGTTCTAAAAAAGCTCCCCCACTTTCTTGAAAATGGCCTTTTAAAATCCATCATTTCATGCAGCTCTGGCAAATCAGCTCCTGTGCTATTTCCTTTCCTTCCTTCCTTTCCCTCTCCTCTCCCTCCTTAAACCCAGCCCTGCATTTCAAATCAGCCACGAGAAATAAAGGGAAAGGAGCTTGAAGGAGTTGAAATCTCTTCATCGTGACAGGGCCGTGTTTTCTTTGTGCATGAGCCTAAATGAGGCTTTAGAAAACGATATGGTCCCCCCTGGATGGATCTGCTGTGGTCAGAGCCCATTAGGCAGGGCAGGAAGATTCCTCAGGGACAGCTGAGAGCAGACTCCAAACCCCAGAGGATGGAGATCTCTGTTTGCTTTCCTGCATGGAGAATTAATAAATGTCTCCATCTTCCAGCAACCGAACGTAAAGGAAGCAGAAGGAGTGGGGGGAAGAAAGCAATGGGATGTGTGGTTTTCCCTTTTTTCCTCTGGTGCACATTCGTGTGCTCAGGCAGTATTTGCACATTATTCTTTGCTTGCTCCCTGAGGGTTTTCTGCCCTGACTTGAAGGCAATCCATCTGTCCTGAGCAGGTACCTCAAGATAATGAAGAGGCCATAATTTAGTAATCGTGGCCATCTTGTCCTTGGAAGATTGATTTTTGGCCTTTAAGTGTCAAGGTTGGTGAAACCCAGTCAGCAGCCACAAAAAGGGACAGACAGAGGGACAGACAGCCCTGGGCTGGGGCAAATTCCCAAAATTAATGGATCCTGGAGTCACTGCCCTATCTGCACATGGGCTAATGATTGTTAAAACAGAAAACTGGAAATATCCTAGAGTAAATCTGGTGAAAACCTGGGAATAGGGACTGGTTATATTCCAGTTCCAAACTAGAAATATCCTGGAGTAAATCTGGGGAAAACCTGGGAATAGGAACTGGTTATGTTCCAGCTCCAAACTGGAAATATCCTGGAGTAAACCTGGGAATAAGGACTGGTTATATTTCAACTCCAAACTGGAAATATCCTGGAGTAAACCTGGAGTAAACCTGGAAAAAGAGACTGGTTATGTTTATATCCCAACTGGAAACATCCTGGAGTAAACCTGGAGTAAACCAGAGAATGGGAACTGGTTTTATTCCAGCTCCAAACTGGAAATATCCTGGAGTAAACCTGGGAACAGGGACTGGTTATGTTCATATCCCAACTGGAAATATCCTGGTGAAAACTTGGGAATAGAGACTGGTTATATTCCAGCTCCAAACTGGAAATGTCCTGGATTAAATATGGTATAAACCTGGCAATAGGGACTGGTTATGTTCTGGTTCTAAACTGGAAATATCCTGGAGTAATCCTGGAGTAAACCTGGGAATAGGAACTGGTTATTTCCAACTCCAAACTGGAAATTTCCAGCAGTAAACCTGGGAATAGGCACTGGTGATATTCCAGCTCCAAACTGGAAATATCCTGGAAATATCCTTGTGAAAACCTGAGAACAGGGACTGGTTATGTTCAGATCCCAACTGGAAATATCCTGGAAATATCCTTGTGAAAACCTGGGAATAGGGACTGGTTATATTCTAGCTCCAAACTGGAAATATCCTGGAGTAAACCTGGGAATAGGGACTGGTTATGTTCCAGCTCCAAACTGGAAATTTCCTGAAGTAAATCTGGAGTAAACCTGGGAGTAGGGACTGGTTATGTTCCAGCTCCAAACTGGAAATTTCCTGGTGGAAATCTGACAATAGGAACTGGTTATATTCCAGCTCCAAACTGGAGATATCCTGGAGTAAATCTGGTGAAAACCTGGGAATAGGAACTGGTTATTTCCAGCTCCAAACTGGAAATTTCCAGCAGTAAACCTGGGAATAGGGACTGGTGATATTCCAGCTCCAAACTGGAAATATCCTGGAGTAAATCCTGGTGAAAACCTGGAAGTAGGGACTGGTTATGTTCAGATCCCAACTGAAAATATCCTGGAGTAAATCTGGAGTAAAGTGGGGAATAGGGACTGGTTATGTTCAGGCTCCCAACTGGAAATATCCTTGTGAAAACCTGGGAATAAAGACTGGTTATGTTCCAGCTCCAAACTGGAAATATTCTGGAGTAAACCTGAGAACGGGGACTAGTTATGTTCAGATCCCAACTGGAAATATCCTGGAGTAAAGTTGGGAATAGGACTGGTTATATTCAAGTTCCAAACTGGAAATTTCCTGGAGTAAACCTGGGAATGGTTCAGGTTCCCAGCTGGAAATACCGTAGAGTAAACCAGGAATAAACCTGGCAATAGGAACTAATTATGTCTGGAATTACAATTGGAAATATCCTGGAGTAAACCTGGAGTAAACCTGGCAATAGGAACTGGTTACATCCAGCTCCAAACTGGAAATATCCTGGAGTAAACCTGGAGTAAATTTGGGAATAGAGACTGGTTATATTCCAGCTCCAAAATGGAAGTTTCCTGGAGTAAATTTGGGAATGGTTCAGGTTCCCAGCTGGAAATACCGTGGAGTAAACCTGGAGTAAACCTGGGAATAGGAACTGGTTTTATTCCAGCTCCAAACTGGAAATATCCTGGAGTAAACCTGGAGTAAACCTGGCAATAGGAACTGGTTTTATTCCAGCTCCAAACTGGAAATATCCTGGAGTAACCCTGGGAGTAGGAACTGGTTCTGTTCAGATCCCAGCTGGAAATATCCTGATTTTAGGAATGCCTCCCTCACCCCTTTCATTTTTTCAGTGCAAAGTTCATCATTCTGGAGAACAGAGAGTGAAAAAGGGAGAAAACATGAAACAAGTTAAATTATTCCCTTTTCTCCACTTGTCACTCTTTTATAAATGGAAAAAATATTCAATATTATTCTGTCTGGGAAAAAAAATGAAATGTAGATGGGAATTATTTTTACCACACTTTTGCTGGTTTTGTGCCTTTTTTTGCATAGAAAAGAATGAGCATAGGGGAGAGGAGGAGGAGGACAGAGTGAGCAATGAAGGAAACAAGGTGATGAAAAATTGAAATGTTTAAAATGAAGCAGGGAAATCTTATTTGAATATTTTTTAAGACAGGAATAAAGTCTCATCTCTGCATTGAAAATGTTGCCCAGGCTGACATTTCAAAATGAAACACAAGTTTTCATTTCAAAGCTTTATTTCATATCCACAAACACACACACAAAATCAAACTGGGTTTTGAAATGAAAACACCACAGGGAAAAAGATATTTTCAATTGAGTTTTTTTTTTTTTTTACCTCTGCCTCCTCCTATAAATAAATAATTTGGTTTTCCAGGAAACTGTAAAAGTGAGAACAGAGGGTGAAACGTAATGGAACAAAAGGGGTTTTGGAGCAGCAGGGTTTGCTGAAATATCTGGGAGTTCTCAGGATTATTTCTGATTTTTCATTCATCTGCTGAAGAAGGGGTTGCTCCCAAACATCTGGGGGTCATTTACCAGCTGTAAATAAAATATTTATTATTATTTAGGGGTTTAGGAGTCCCTCAGCCCATGGAGTTTCTGCTGATCTGGCTCAGCCCTATCTGAATTTCTCCTCCATGGGATATTTTTTGGGGATTTTATTCCAGCAGCAGAGCAGTCCAAGGATGATGTTCCCCTGTCAACAAATGGAAAATTCCCCCTTAATTCAGGAGTTCCTTGGATGAGAAAAAAAATAATAATATTTTAACTATGGCTAGTCAGGAGAATGGGAATGAATTAGCTCTGGAAATCTCAGGAAAAGTTGGCTGAGATGATGTTTTAGCTCTGGAAATCTCAGGAAAAGTTGGCTGAGATGATGTTTTAGCTCTGGAAATCTCAGGAAAAGGTGGATGAAATTGTATTTTAGCTCTGGAAATCTTGGGAGAATGGGGTCGAAATGATGTTTTAGCTTTGGAAAACTCATAAGAATGGGGGAAAAATTCTATTTTAGCTCTGGAAAACTCAGGTGAAGATGGCTGAAATGATGATTTAGCTCTGGTAGGTCAGGAGGAGGTGGCTGAAATGAAGTTTCAACTCTGGAAATCTCAGGAGAAGGTGTCTGAAATGATGTTTCAGCTCTGGAAATCTAAGGAGAATGGGGCTGAAATTCTGTTTTAAGTATGACAAGTTCAGGAGAATGTGGCTGACATTATGTTTTAGCTCTGAAGTCTCAGGAGAAGGTGGATGAAATGATGTTTCAGCCCTGGAAATCTCAGGAGAAGGTGGATGAAATGAAGTGTCAGATCTGAAAAGCTCAGGAGAAGGGGGAGGAAATGCTGGGTGAAATGAAGTTTCAGCTCTGGAAAACTCAGGAGAATGGGGACAAAATGATGTTTCAGCTCTGGAAAACTCAGGAGAATGGGGACAAAATGATATTTAGCTCTGGAATGCTCAGGAGAAGGTGGCTGAAATGAAGTTTCAGCTCTGGAAAGCTCAGGAAAATGTGGCTGAAATGAAGTTTCAGCTCTGGAAAGCTCAGGAGAAGGTGGCTGAAATGATGTTTTAGCTATGACAAGTTCAGGAGAGTGGAGATGAAATGCTGGGGAAATGGTGTTTTAGCTATGGCAGGTCAGGAGAACGTGGATGAAATGAAGTTTTAGCTCTGGCAGGTCAGGAGAAGGTGGCTGAAATGAAGTTTCACCTCTGGAATGCTCAGGAGAAGGTGGCTGAAATGATGTTTTAGCTATGACAAGTTCAGGAGAATGGGGATGAAATGCTGGGGAAATGGTGTTTTAGCTATGGCAGGTCAGGAGAACGTGGATGAAATGAAGTTTCAGCTCTGGAAAACTCAGGAGAAGGTGGCTGAAATTATGTTTTAGCTCTGGAAAGCTCAGGAGAATGTGGTTGAAATGAAGTTTCAGCTCTGGAAAGCTCAGGAGAATGGGGACAAAATGATGTTTCAGCTCTGGAAAGCTCAGGAGAATGTGGTTGAAATGAAGTTTCATCTCTGGAAAGCTCAGGAGAAGGTGGCTGAAATGAGGTTTTAGCTATGACAAGTTCAGGAGAGTGGGGATGAAATGCTGGGGAAATGGTGTTTTAGCTCTGGCAGGTCAGGAGAATGGGGATGAAATGAAGTTTCAGCTCTGGAAAGCTCAGGAGAAGGTGGCTGAAATGATGTTTTAGCTCTGGAAAGCTCAGGAGAAGGTGGCTGAAATGAAGTTTTAGCTCTGGCAGGTCAGGAGAAGGTGTCTGAAATGATGTTTTAGCTCTGGAAAACAGGAGAAGTTGTCTGAAATGATATTTTAGCTCTGGCAGCTCAGCATATCCCACCTCCCACCACAGCTCTATCCTGATTTTCCCTGCTCCTGTCCCTATCCTGATTTTCCCTTTAGCAGCCTTGCAATCTGCAGGGAGCTTTCAGCCCTTTGGCCATGGAAGCTGCTCCAAACTCTCATTTTTATTATTTAACCCAGCTCTTACCCCAATTTGGGGTCTGGAACGAGCTGATCCTCCAGCTCCCCCATCCCAACCCATCCCTGACTCCACTTTCTGTGATCCCTGGGGGGAAACCCTGAGCCTGCAGAGCAATTTGGGCATTTCAGGACTTTTCCACGAGTTCTCTGCTGGCTGCAGGAAGAAGAGATGAGATGTGAGTGCACAGGGAGCAAAACTGAGCCCTCTGTTCCATTTTATTTTGGAGGAGTGGGATACAAACCACACTGTGCATAGCTGGGGTGGGGATGGAACGAGCTCGTGGTTCTGCAGCTGCACAGGCTGGGCTCTGGAGCATCTCTTACGTAAAGAGATTGCAAATATATCTGAGCAGGAAAGGAGCTGGAATTGCCCATTAGGGCTGGTGATGAATGCAGTGCTGAAAGCTCCTTTGAAGGGCTGCACGTTGCAGCTCGCTCCAGCAACAGGGAGAAGAGCAGGGACACAAAAACTGGAGAGGAGTCTTGAGGGTGAGAAGGGATCCAGAGTGGCTGTAGAGGGCACTAAAGATCTTTGGGATTTCTCAGCGAGGAGAGAAAGCTCTGAGTTGCTTTTTACACTTCAATATTTAAAAAAATAATAAAATTAACCCTGTTCAGCAGCAAGTGGGACCACATCAGGCTCTGATATTGCAGCTGCTCCCCTTTTAACCACTAATAACAGGGTGAGCTGGGCTCTGTTTGTATTTGGGGTTTCTTTCTTGGGGAGTTGTGTGGAGCCCTCTCCCAGCAGCGATTTTGGCAGGACAGGGTCTGCTCAGCACAAAGAAATTTCCTTCTCCAGTGAGAAATCAGCCTGAGCTGCTGAGAAATGGGATTTTCTCCTCGGGCTGTTGAGGTTGAAGCAGGGGGACCACAAAGAGATCTGGTCATGTTAACAGGAACCCCAAAAAATCCTTCCCTGTGTTTCATGTTTGGTTTTGCACGGCTCTGAAACATTTGGGTTTGGCTGGGATAAAGCTGCTCCTTTCTTGTGGCATTTTCTGCCATCAGGATTTGGAAATCTCACAAGAAATCCCGTTCTGATGAGATTCCCAGCCTGAGAGAGAAACTGCTGATTAAAAATTGGATTTCAGAGCTTTACACGAGTCAGGTCAAACCCTCCAAGAAATGAAGATCTGAATTGCCTCGTTAGGAGCTGAGGTTGTTTTCAGATTGCAGATTGAACTCAGCATTATGGGCAAACTCTGCATCCTCAATCAGCAAGGGATACTCAGGATTTATTCCATGCAGGCTCCTCTCCAGGAATCTGCAGAGTCATCCTGTCTGCCCTGGGTGTCCTGATCAGAAATCCAGTGTGACTCAGAGCTGTTTGCTGCCTGATTCCATGGCCAGAGCTGCAGTGGGGTTGTTCTCCCTGCAGTTCCTATACTGGAAAACACAGCTCTAATAATTACTTAATAATCACTTTATATTTTCCCTGCTATGGTTTCACTGGGAACTCTCAAGCCTGAAGTGTGGACCCAAAAAATACCACAGGGTGCAAAAAAACCCCTGAGAGAGCCACCTCAGGAAGGTGAAGATTTGGGAATTAAAAGAATTTGATTTCTCTCAGCTTGTCCAGATCCCTTCTCGTTCCCTGCACTGCTGAGGGCATTTAATTATCCAAACCTTTCAATTCCCCAAATGAATTGCAGATAGAGAGGCTGCAGACAATGAGATATCCTGAGGAATTATGAATTATTTGACCTGAGCTCCTGCAAGTCTGCCCAGTTCTTTTCCACCCCAAATTCAGGCTGGCAGTGCTTTGGGAGCTGCACAATTCCCTCCAAAAAGTGGCAGCTCTTGGCTCCCCTCCTTTGGGGAGGGATGAAAATGGAAGTCATGAGTTGTAGACATGGTTTGGGCACAGGTTTAGGGTTGATTTGATGTAAAATTGATAAATAAAAGGCATTTTCAACCCAAAAGAGAGACAGTTCTTGGCTCTCCTCCTTTGTGAAGGGATGCAAATGGAAGCCACGAGTTTTAGGCATGGTTCAGTGACAGATTTAGGGTTGATTTCATGTAAAATTGACCAAAAAAAGGCATTTTCAAACCAAAAGAGAGACAGCTCTTGGTTCCCCTCCTTTGGGAAGGGATGCATATGGAAGCCATGGGTTGTAGACATGGTTTGGGGACAGGTTTAGGGGTGATTTGATGTAAAATTGACAAATAAAAGGCATTTTCAGCCCCAAAGGGAGGCAATTCTTGGCTCCCCTCCTTTGGGAAGGGATGCAAATGGAAGCCATGAGTTGTAGACATGGTTTGGGGAGAGATTTAGGGTTGATTTGATGTAAAATTGACAAATAAAAGGCATTTTCAACCCAAAAGAGAGACAGCTCTTGGCTCCCCTCCTTTAGGAAGGGATGCAAATGGAAGCCATGAGTTTTTGGCATGGTTCAGGGACAGGTTTAGGGTTGATTTGATATAAAAATGACAAATAAAAGGCATTTTCAATGCAAAAGAGAGGCAGCTCTTGGCTCCCCTCCTTTGGGAAGGGATGCAAATGGAAGCCATGAGTTGTAGACATGGTTTGGGGACAGGTTTAGGGGTGATTTGATATAAAAATGACAAATAAAAGGCATTTTCAATGCAAAAGGGAGGCAAATTCTTGGCTCCCCTCCTTTGTGAAGGGATGCAAATGGAAGCCACGAGTTTTAGATGTGGTTCAGGGACAGGTTTAGGGTTGATTTGATATAAAATTGACCAAAAAAAGGCATTTTCAACCCAAAAGAGAGGCAAATTCTTGGCTCTCCTCGTTTGGGAAAGGGATGCAAATGGAAGCCATGAGTTTTAGGCATGGTTCAGGGACAGGTTTAGGGGTGATTTGATGTAAAATTGACTAAAAAAAGGCATTTTCAGCCCAAAAGGGGAGGCAGCTGGGAGTGTTGGCAGGGATTAAGCTGGTGGTGACTCTGGAAGAGGCTGGGAGCAGAATAATTCCTGGGTTTCCTGAATATTCCCTGGAATTTAGGGCACAAAGTTGGTGTTTATCCCAATGTCTGAACTGCAGGGGTTGATTTTTCCAGAGCACCCCAGGTATGTTTGCCTCAAGGGCTCCTGGAGGACATTTCCCATCCCTTTAGTGCCTGGTGCCTGAGCAGTTTTTGGGAATATTTTATTTGCAGGGATCCCTGTGGCAGGGAGGAATGATGAATCTGACTCCATGTGCTCAGAAGGCTGATTTATTATTTTATGATACTCTATTATATTACAGAATGCTATACTAAACTATACTAAAGAATACAGAAAGGATATTTACAGAAGGCTAAAAAGATAATAATGAAAACCTGTGACTTCTCCAGAGTCTTGGCACTGATTGGCCAAAGAGCAAAAACAATTCACCTGAAACCAATGAAACAATCACCTGTGGGTGAACAATCCCCAAACACATTCCCCAGGTGAGCACAACACAGGAGAAGCAAATCAGTTAATTATTGTTTTCCTTTTTCTCTGAGGCTTCTCAGCTTCCCGGGAGAAAATCCTGGGACAGGGGATTTTTCAGAGAATGTGAATGTGCCACACTGGGGAACTCTTGGGTTTTGTGTGTCTGGAGAGCTCTGGAGCCCATGGAAATGGCAGGCAGGAGCTGTGCTGGGAGCAGCTGTCCCACGAGGCTGTTTGCACGTTGCCCTCCTTTCATCCGTGGAGGATCCAGCCCGGGGCAGAACAAAAGTTTCCCCTTAATGACTTCTCCTGGCTGAATGTCCCAGCTCCCCATGGAGCTGCTCCAGGCTCCCAAAACACAGCCCTGGCGTCCCTCCCCAGCCCTCCCTGCTGATTGTCATCCTTTCATTGTCATCTTCCTCATTGTGTCCTGCTCCACATGCACTTGCAGACCCCTCCGAGCACCAAAACATTAAAAATCAAAACACTGAACCAAATTTTGTGGAGTTGGAGCAAAGCTGAGCTGATTTTCCCCACCTGCAAGGTCTGAGCTCATGGAGATTTTATCATTTTTGGGGCTTTTTGCCTTGCAGATAAAGCAGATTTAAGGCGCTGTCCAAGTGAAAAGCATGAAGTGATTCAGTGCCTGCACCTCCCACAATCAAACCTACCAGTTTAGCAGGCACATAATTAGTTCTAATTAGTGTAAACGAGTCCAGCCAGATTATACTGGAACACGAAAATGGGTTTAATTTGACTCAATCACTCCCCATGTGAGCCTGTCACAGTTTATTTGTATCAGAAAAAAAAACCCCAACACAAACCCAAATACCAAACAATGTGGAAAAGTGGCAAACTTTGGGATTCCAGGGTGCTCTTGGCTGGGTGGTCCATGGAAAAGGGACAATGGGACAGGTGCTGGGATGGATGGGGTGAGCTCCTGCTCTGGAGCCAGGAGAGGGGGGATGGATTGGCTGGAAAGGGGCTCCAGACAAAGGTTTGTGGCACAGCAGGCAGTCCCAAAAATCGTGTGAGCAATAAATAAAGGGAATATTTTATGTTTGAAGGCATTCTTTTCTCTCAGAGACTTCCCCTTTCCTTTCCTTTCCTTTCCTTTCCTTTCCTTTCCTTTCCTTTCCTTTCCTTTCCTTTCCTTTCCTTTCCTTTCCTTTCCTTTCCTTTCCTTTCCTTTCCTTTCCTTTCCTTTCCTTTCCTTTCCTTTCCTTTTCCTTTCCTTTCCTTTCCTTTTCCTTTCCTTTCCTTTCCTTTCCTTCCTTTCCTTTCCTTTCCTTCCCTTCCCTTCCCTTCCCTTCCCTTCCCTTCCCTTCCCTTCCCTTCCCTTCCCTTCCCTTCCCTTCCCTTCCCTTCCCTTCCCTTCCCTTCCCTTCCCTTCCCTTCCCTTCCCTTCCCTTCCCTTCCCTTCCCTTCCCTTCCCTTCCCTTCCTTTCCTTGAAATTTCCTTTCCTTTCCTTGAAATTTCCTTTCCTTGAAATTTCCTCCCCTCCCCTCAAGTTGTTAAAACAGAATTTTAGAGCACCTAAATTTAGGATTCAGGCTGCTAAAACAGAATTTCAGAGCTGTTCAGTCCCGTTTTCCACCACAGGCTGCTGCAGGAGAAATCCTGTGAGCCCATGGAGCTTTCCAGGCCTTTGGAGGTGGAGGAAAAGAGATAAAAGCCCTCAGTGTGATTTGCACTTTCCCCATGTTATAAATCCTTGTGGTAGCTGGATTTTCTCTAAAGGCATTTTTTATCCAAGTTCACTTTCTGGTTGTTGTTTGCTAATTGCTGCTGGTATTTAATTATGGCAAGGCTGAAATGACACTAATCCACATCACGCAGAGCCCTTTTCCAAGATTCTCCTCCAAACATTCCTCGTGGTCCTTGACAAACACAGGCAGTGCTCACTTGGCCCCACAGTCACACTGCAAATATTTTCCCAGAAGCAAGGATGAGCAAAACCATCCCAGGGCCAACTCAATTCATTACACAGACTTCCACCCATGTTTAATCTGGAGAGTTCCAGATGTTTTCCTGAACTCCCTTCCCAGCCCTAAGAGAAATTAGGACCAAGCCTCCTTGGACCATCATGGATTGAAGAAAAATATGCTATAAATTAATTTTTAGGGGATTTTTCTTATCTGCTCCTGAGGGAAAAGTGCTTTCTCTCCACACTCAGGTGCTCCTCAGTGCTGTGGGTGAGGGAGAATTTGGACAAATTGGTTCTTTAGGAATGCAGCTCCTGCTTTGGGAGATGGAGCTTTGAGTTTCTACTTTTCAAAGATTATATGCCTGTCCTCTTTCAAAAAAGAAACATTTCCTTAATAATTGCATTTTTATTCACAGTGTGACTAGGAGGGGATGGAGATTAAGGAGATCACAACAGCAAAATTCAGCCTGGAGAAGAGAAGGGCTTGGGGTGACCTTTGTGGCCTTCCAGAGCCTGAAGGGAGCCCGAAGGAAAGATGGGAAGAGATTTTATTGGATTTTATAAGACTTTATTGGATTTTTATTGGATTTTATAAGGACATGCAGTGCCAGGATGAGGGGAAAGGCTTCAGACTGACAGAGATAAGGCTTGGATGGGATTTGGGAATGAATCTTCCCTGTGAGGGTGGTGGGGCCGTGGCACAGAGAGTTTGGGGATGACTCCCAGTGTTCCAAGAGGTTGTCCCTGAGTTCTGAACAGGTAAATTGCAGACCCAGTGCTGCTGGAGGAGAAAACCCAGCCTGGGGTTTGCATCTCTGAGCTGCTTGCAGGGCTGGGCTGGGGCCAAGGCTCCCCAGACAAGCTGGATCAAGCCTAAGCTGGTTAAATACTGAGCTTTGATAAGGTGGCAGGGCAGGGAAAGCTCCTGGAAGAGGAGGAGGAGGGACTCTGGAATGACACCAGGGCTGGGCTGGTGGCCAAAACCCAGGGAGAGCAGGGGGAGAGGAGCTGGCTCTGACCTGCACCCCCAGGGCCTTGCAGCAGGAATATTCCTGCTGGAAAAGGATATTCCTGCTGGAAAAGGATATTCCTGCTGGAAAAGGATATTCCTGCTAGAAGAGAGCATGGCTGGGGATCACAGCCACAACAGCACGTCCAGCAGGGTAGGGGGACACAAATATGGGAGGAAATGAGGAGAAAAACCACTGGGTTCAGTCCCCCTCAGCCTTTTTTAGGTGTGGGCATCACCTTGGTTCAGGGCTCTCTGTAGGGAAAAAAGCCACACTCATTTGGGGAGGTCCATTAATTTCTTTTCCCCTCCAACTTTTCCCTGTTTACTCCCTTGGGAATCTCTTGTTTGCTTTTGTTGATTGAAGGAAGCTGTCTCGGTTTGGAAAGCCAGGAGTCTGCTAAGGAGGGCAGGAGCCTCCTCTGAAGTGGAAAATGTAAAGTCCCTCCCTCCAAATGGCTATAAAATTTAAATGAAGTGGCTCTCAGGCAAAAAATATGGGAGAAGGAATAACAGTTCTTTAATAGGGAAGAAAATAAAAGATAAAATGAACAATGCAGTAAACCAAAACAACACTGACAGAGTCAGAACCCAGCCTGACACCCTGTGGGTGAGGCTGTTGGCAGCAGTCCCACTGGAATTGTGGCTCAGCCCTCCTGCAGTGTCAGGGGTGGCTCTGCTGGAGCAGGGATCCTGGAGAAAGGTGCAGGCTGACTCTGGAGATCCAGGGGAAGGGGCAGCTGCTGCTCCTCTGGGAAATCCAGTGGAGAAGCCGTGCTGGTGTTCCACAATCTCCAGATTCTATCCAGGTAGGAATGCTTGGCTGGTGTTCCAGAATCTCCAGATTCTATCCAGGTAGGAATGCTTGGCTGGTGTTCCAGAATCTCCAGATTCTATCCAGGTAGGAATGCTTGGCTGGTGTTCCAGAATCTCCAGATTATATCCAGGTAGGAATGCTTGGCTGGTGTTCAGAATCTCAGATTCTATCCAGGTAGGAATGCTTGGCTGGTGTTCAAATCTCCAGATGATATCCAGGCAGGAATGCTTGGCTGGTGTTCCAGAATCTCCAGATTATATCCAGGTAGGAATGCTTGGCTGGTGTTCCACAATCTCCAGATTCTATCCAGGTAGGAATGCTTGGCTCCTCCCTCTGGGCTCACATCTCCCAATGGGATGCTGTAGTTCTTATCAGCCATGCAGGGACATTCAATAGCTGTTATCAACAGGTGTCTCCCCAGAGGGAGGAGGCATTGTGATCACTCAGAGAGATAAGGAAAACTGACAAAAGGCAGCTGCCATGGGGATGGTAATAGAACACATCTTGCCTTGCAGTCTGGAACAGAGGCCCTTGCAGGTGCAAGAGGCACAAACTGTCCCTGGAGCCAGGATCAGGTCCTGTTCCTGCAGGTCCCTCCCCAGCTGTTAATCCCTTGAGCAAAGAGCATCACAGAAAATCCCCACTCCAGGCACCCAGGACTCCCTGCCAGGCCCCAGGGGAGGTGTTGTGACTCTCCAAATTCTCATTCCTGGGTTTCTGGGATGGTGTGATGGGTGTTTAATAGCCCTGCCACCCTTGGGGATGCACTGAGAGACGGCAAACAGAAAAATAGAGGGGTTTTTTCTTCTTTCCCCTTTTCTTTTTCCCTCATCCTTAAACTTAGATGACGCTGATGGATTGCCCAGAGCTAGGGCAGCCTGCAGAATTCTGTGTCCTCAGAATCATAACAATTCTTCTCTAAGAATCCAGATGGGTTTGTGTATTTCAGAATTCCCTTTTGCACAAGATTTCCAATGTCCTACACCCTCACTCAAGGGTTGGGTGCTGGATCTTATCCTTGGATGTTACTCCTGAAGGAATTTCTGCCTGTTCACTCTGAGATTTTGTCCTTAGAATCCAAATTATTTCCTGTTTCAGTCAAAGTTTTAAGTTTATTTGTGAGCTAGAAGAGATAAATCTCTGCCTCCAATAATTTTTTTTCTGGAAATAGGAGTATGGCAAGGAATTGTTTCCTCCCTGTGGAATTTTCAATCTATTTGTTGCAACAGAATTTAAACTCGCAATGTTCACCTGAGGTAAAAGTTTGTGTGTTACAAAAATTCGGGAATTCATGGGGAAATCAGAGAATCTTCAACTCTGCCTTTAATCAGATCCAATTTTTCTGTTAACAGTTTCCAGATTCTCATTGTACCTGGTGTTAATTTTTTCTCCACTTGTGACCAAGCAAAGCTCTGCACCTTTCTGTGCAGCCTGAAAAAAATTGATGAACAGCTCAGATTTAGTAAATGGACCTTGCTGCTTTTAAACCCCCTCATAAAATCAAATATTATCTTAAGAAATCCTAATCAAATTAATCTTCAACTCCATCTTCCCTCTCCTCACCCTATGACTTCACCCCGAGCTTGCCTGAATATGACCTGAATCTCATTTACTTCCCATTAGAAAAAAATATGCAGTGAACTTGTAAAAAAAATAACCTTTCAATTACCTTTAAACTGCTCAAAGAGGACCCGTTTGGGCCATGACATCATCCCCTGATGGTTTTAGCACATGGGCCACATTCCCTGCCTGACCTCATTTATCTGAGGGAACAGAGATAAGTAGAGAGTGAAATATGGGAAGTCCTGTGCAGCCATGGGTGAATTTAGGATATTTTTCTATATTTATAATTGGCTTATATATATATATATATACATACATATATATATATAAATATATAATTAATAAATCATTAATAATTAATTTATTATTAAATAATTAATAAATATATAACAAATAATTATGCAATATATTATATAGAACTATATTATATATTTCTGTATAAATATATTGTATTTCTATATATTTAATTATATCTTGTGTTTTTATACATAGAATTATAATATATTGTATTATTAATAATTATTAAATAATTTATAAGGATATAATACACAATTATATCATATATAATATAGAAATATAATATATATTTATTTGGATATAATATATTTATACGGTTAATACATATTATATATTTTGTATTTTTTTATAAATGTAGTTATCACATCCGATATATAATATTATATAAATAATAATAATTATTAAATAATAAATATATAATACAAAATTATCTAATACATATAGAGAAATATAATATATATGTGTTTGTAAATATAATTATAAATATAATTATATATTTTAAATATATATTATATATTGTATTTTTCCATAGATATAATTATCATCATCTTATCTATAAATAAAATATATATATTTATTTCCTGGCAGATGCCCACTTTTCCTGGAGAGCAGCACCAGGAGCTTGGGTGGGTGAGCAGCAGGCACTGCAGGCATCCTGGGCCATGGAGAAGCTGAATTCCTCTTCAATAATTTCCTTGGACCCCCAGAGAAACAATCCCTTCCTAAAATCATTCTCCTTCTCAAACACAGATTTCAACATGGGATGAATCCCTCTCCCCTTATGACAAGATTAAAAACTCAAACCCAGAAATTATGCAGGGTTTGTTCTTCCAGGTGGCTCCTTTGCTAAGCCATCAAAACTGTCCCCTCCCCAGTGTCCCCAGCCCTGTGCAGCTGAGGGGAGCTCAGCCATGAACTCCACTTGTGGCAGGATTAAAAACTCAACGAGGTTTTTATTTCCTCCTTCCCTCTCTTATCTCTGCTTCTTTTCTTTCCTCACCCCAGGCAGTCCCAGCTCCCCTCCAGGCTGCCCTGCCCTGCAGGAGCCACTGCTGAGCCCCTCCTGCCACACACCGGGGTGTTCATGGGGCATTGTCACCAACACAATTCCTGTGTGTCATCATTCCAACCCACTGCTCCTGCCTTTAAATCTGTTCTGCTCTCCAAACCCCTTCCAGGCTGTTCAGGTGCTCCTTAAAACCCCCCAGGGAACCTCTTGTTTTGTGATTTTCCGTGGAATTTCTCCCTGATTTTCCCTCCTTCCAAGGGAGGTTTAATAATTTTGAAAATCTGTCCTTGCTGAAGTTGCCAACCAGGTGTTGGTAGCAGCCCCAGCCTTTGCCATAAATCCCTGGATTTTGCATTGCAATGGCGGCACCACCACTCAAACCCAGAAATTTTGCAGGGTTTGTTCTTCCAGGTGGCTCCTTTGCTAAGCCACCAAAAACTGTCCCCTCCCCAGTGTCCCCAGCCCTGTGCAGTTGAGGGGAGCTCAGCCATGAACTCCACTTGTGGCAGGATTAAAAACTCAACGAGATTTTTATTTCCTCCTTCCCTCCTTTGTCTCTGCTCCCTTTCTTTCCTTACCCAAGGCAGTCCCAGCTCCCCTCCAGACTGCCCTGCCCTGCAGGAGCCACTGCTGAGCCCCTCCTGCCACACACCGGGGTGTTCATGGGGCGTTGTCACCAGCACAATTCCTGTGTGTCATCATTCCAACCCACTGCTCCTGCCTTTAAATCTGTTCTGCTCTCCAAACCCCTTCCAGGCTGTTCAGGTGCTCCTTAAAACCCCCCAGGGAACCTCTTGTTTTGTGATTTTCAATGGAATTTCTCCCTGATTTTCCCTCCCTCCAAGGGAGGTTAAATAATTTTGATACAGCACCAGGAAGGCTTTGCTGGAGTGAGGATTAATGGAAAACCCTGACCTAGGAAATGCCATCTATCAAGGGAACAGCACCAATAAAGCTGGCCAGGCTTCCAGCACAAGCAGCTTTAACATCACCAGGATTTCCTCCTGAATGTGCTGTTTGGAAAAGGTGAGTGGAGCTGGGGCTGATGGGTGGAATTTGTTTTTCCATGGTGGAGAGTAACCTGCCACTCTTGGGAATGCTTCCCCTGCACCAACTGCACAAACATCCCTGCTGCCAGTGGCCTTTAGGGATAATATTGTGACTGCATTTAAACTGGGAGAAACCACTCCATCAGTCAAAGGAGGATTTCAGGGCACGGACCTTGAGTAATGTTCTGGCTTAGGGAAAACTGTGGATTTGATCATTAATAATATTTTGCACGATCCATATTTTTTTTTTTTAATTCAAAGCAGACTTTGAGCAAAACACTCTCTCGTGTTCCGTGTTTCTCCATTTTAGCACAAGCAAGAGGAATCTCTATGAAAATACCTCGTGTTTGCCAAAATTGAAAAGATAACATTCCTGAGAGAGAGGCTGGATTCACCTAAGGTCTCTTCAAGTTCTAGGATGGTGAAATTTGCAGCCTCAGCAGCTTGGATGGCAAAACAGGGCTAAAAAAAAAGGGAAATTTTCCCTCCTGGAAATGCCTGGTGGATCTGGCTGTGAAACATTCCATGGTTAATATTTCATGGGCATGCAGCACAGGGGAGACTCCTGCACTGCTCCCAAAGAACTGATCCTCCAACAAAGATCCTCCTCAGCATCTCCCAGCTCCCTGGGAGAATTCCATCAGCTGGAATGGTGGGAAATGTTGGAATTGGCAACCCAGGAGACTGAAACCAGTCCTGTCCCATCCCAAGGGATGCTCTCCCACCTCCTGGAGGATGGCTGGGTCCTTGTAGGCTGCAGCACAGGGAGATTCATGCACAGGCCCACCTGCAAGTGGTTTATTTTTTTTGTTGAGGTCATGGAGCTTGACCCACCAGGCTCAATGGCCTCGCTGGGTGATTGATTCACCCGTTGGCTTTGCTCTCCTTGGATCCCCTGCCTTGTGTGTCGCTGTTTGACACCTGAACAGCTGCTGGCTTTTCCTTCAGAGCCTTGGAAGAGGCAAAATATCAACAGGAAATCCCATCCCTAAGGGCTGGATGCACAGTAGCACACAGAATCCACATCCAGCCCTCTTGGCCTCCTGCACAGAAACCCCGCAAACGCTCATCCCGCTGCCTCCGGCCATCCCGGGGTTCCCCGGAGCACCAGAGCCCAGCCCAGCAGGGTAAGTGATCAGTCCAGATTTCCATGAAGGATGAGTCCCTGTGGGAGTTTGGCTCCTCTATTTTTCATGCCATTCTGCTCCAGCCAGATTTATGTGTCAGGAAAAACATACAAACGGGATCCGATTTACTTGCACGAGTTCCTGTTGGGTTTGATTTATGTTTGGGTAAATAAAGACATATGTCTTGGAGGGCTTGGGCTCTGGCTGCCTTCCTCCTCGTGGATCTCTGGCTAATTTATCAGCCTCTTTCTTTGCTGCATTCCTGTTTGTGAGACTTTGCAAGGAGAGCAATGCTGCCTGCAGGGAACGCCGTGGACGATTTGAGGTTTCATTTTGGAATTGTTTTGCACTCAAATTTTCTCTTCTGTCAACCTTTAGCTGCCCATCCTGAAAGAACTTCACAGAGACTCCCTAAACCAGGATCTGCAGGGAGAGGAGCAGCCCTGCTTCTTGTTTCCTGAGCCATGTGGCAAATTAATTATCCAGAGAGGCCAAAAAGTCTTGGTGGGTCAAGTTCTGTGATCTCAACCAGGCCAAAATCCCATTGTTACAACCCCTGTTCAACCACATCACCATAAACCATTTGTGGCTTTTCCAGGCACAACAAAATGAAGCAAATCTTTATTTCAAAAACTGAAATTTGAAATAAAGAAACGCAATCATTTTATTTGCAGGGTTTTTTCAACAGAGGCTGGCAGGATCTCCTCCCTCTTGGATAAACCCTGGAGCTTTCCTGAAAGATGGGAATGGTTTCCACCCAGCTGTCGAGTTCATGGGCATTCTGTGGGAGTTTGTTTAAAAAGAACCTTTTGAATGGTCTTTTAAATTTATTTACTTTGAATAGGATTGAAATTTAGAACGGTGCTTTTGTTTTAAACTGCCTTGGAATTTGGTTTGCAGGAGTGGGATGGGATGGGATGGGATGGAATGGAATGGAATGGAATGGGATGGAATGGGATGGGATAGGATGGGATGGGATAGGATGGGATGGAATGGAATGGAATGGAATGGAATGGGATGGAATTTCTCTTCCAATAACAGCTCCAGGTTGAGTTTAATTCAGAGTAGAACCCACTGTGGGACAGGAGATCAGGGTGTATCAGCAAAGGGATCCAGGATGGGCATTGAAACACCTCATGGATGGAAATAAGACAGGAAATCATCCAATCAATCCTTTCGTTGAAAATTTGGATCTGTATTTATTAAATATTGTTCTTGGAGACTGGAAACTTCCAAACAGAAATCACCATTTCTGCAAAAAATTCAAAATACTTGAATTTTTGATGTTAGGTGCTAACAGGAACCTGAGTTCCAAACAAGGAGGAAGCCAAAGAATTTGCAGGAATTATCTAATTAATCCTCTCTAGTAAGGAGCACGTTGAGGGAGTCAGCATCTGCTCATGGGTAATTCATGAACAGGAACTCAGACAACTCCTTTAATGTGAATTTCTGTGTGAATTATTCACTGAGCTGAATGTTTTGTGGCATTTAGTCCCTGTTTTTTGGCAAAAAGGAGATGTAGACATGGATTCCAGGGATACTCAGGGTCTCAATCTCCTTTGCTTCCCTGCGAGTGTGGGCATGAGGAGAAGATTCTCATCCACAGACTCTTTCCTGCCCCACCTGGAATTGGGGTTGGTGGCACCACTCTGGGCTCTTCCCAAAATGATTCCAGCCTCATAAATTCCAAATACCCATCCCTGCAGTGGGATCAAGCACGATGGGAGGAGAAGATTGGACCCTGAGGGGGAGTAACCACTGATTTTATGGCAAATGTCTGTGATAAACAGCAAAGGCACCAGTGGAAAAACAGAAAAAGGAAAAATTCAGTGCATTCAGTGCTTATTTTGCATGTTTGTATCACAGTAACCTCCAAATAAATTTCCTGGCAATTATAAGATGAAAATAGAGAATAAGAGATAATTAATCTTGAACTATGAATCTTGAAGAGCATCAATGCTGCAGCAGAGCAGGATTTCATGCCTGTCCATCCTGGGGTGTGTAAATAACTCTCCACCATCCCTAACACCATTAATTAATTAATTAAAACACATTGTTTTAATTAAATTAAAACAATCCCTTTTATTAAAACACCATTTATTGGAGCACAGAGAATTCCCTGCAAGCCCAGGATGGAAATGCTGAATTTACCCCTTTCCTTTTCTGCTCCTGGGCTGCTGGATGTGATCTCTGATTGCCAAATAATCCCCGGGGCCATTGCACATCAGGCTCACACCCAATTTTTGGGGGGCTGAGTTAAGGAATATCTCAGATCCCACTGGCAAAAAAATTATTGGATGTCAGCAGTGAGAATTCCTTAGGTAGCAAAATTTATTTGCTGTGACACCAAACCTGAGTCATCCTCAGGATTGATCCAGACAATTTTCCGTGGGTTTGGCATGGAGGGATCCATGCAGAGCACCTGGGGTGCTCCTGTTCCTACAGGACAGAATCCAACCCCCAAACACTCCAGGAGTTTGGGGTTAGGGGATTTTCCATCTCAGCATTCTCTCATTTATTAAATGATATTTCCCTGGACCTGATCCTGGTGGATTTGGCTCCATGGTGGTGGCTCCAAGCAGCACTGATGGCCCTGGGACACCTCTTTTCTTTTCTAGGGAGCACAGGGCAGGGAAATCCAGGATATCAACACCAAAAATTACAGCACCACTTGATATTTCGTGTGTTTCAAACTCCCTCAGTCGTGGCCTCTCCATTTTGCCCAAAAATCCTCATTTTAATCCTCTGGAGAGAGCTGGAAGGAAACATTTCCCTGTCAGCCCCAGTGCCAAAAGGGAAGCAGGAGAAAGAGAAGGAAGCTGCAATGATAATACCAAAATAATCCTGCCAGATGTTAGAGCCATTACCCCTTCTGCCTCCATCCCCAGATGTGTTTGAAGAGAGATTCATGGTTACATAATGAATCAGGAGGGAAAGGATGGGAGCCACGAGGATGATGTAAGGAAAGGAGAAGAAATAAAGAGGAAAAAAATTAAAAAAAAAATAAAAAAATAAAAAAGAGAGGAGATTGTTGGAGTCTTTTGGAAGGGAAGGAGGAAAGCTCAGGGTTTTGGAAGTCTCCCATCAGTCAGATGAGCAGATTCTTGCAGCAGGGAGGAGGAGAATCAGGAGTGTGTGGAGCCATTGAGGAGAGCACGGCAGCAAATCAAAGAGCTGCTGCAAATCCAGAGTGGCAAAGAAGGAATTTTCAGGCAGACTCAAAAAAAAAAAAAACCAACAAAAACCCCCCAGTTTTTAGCTGAATTACCAGGAATTGTGGAGTTGTAGCTGTCATGGATTAGTCTGGGTTTGGGTTTTGTTGTGTTCTAAATTGCAGGGGGATTATCTCAACTCAGCCTAAACCTGAGTTTATTTCATGGTTTATTCTGGGTTTGGGTTTGTTGTATTCTAAATTGCAGGGGGATTATCTCAACTCAGCCTAAACCTGAGTTTATTTCATGGATTATTCTGATTTTGGTTTTGTTGTGTGCTAAATTGCAGGGGGATTGTCTCAACTCAGCCTAAACCTGAGTTTATTTGATGGATTAGTCTGGGTTTGGGTTTTGTTGTATGCTAAATTGCAGGAGGATTGTCTCAATTCAGCTTAAACCTGAGTTTATTTCATGGATTATTCTGGGTTTGGGTTTTGTTGTGTGCTAAATTGCAGGTGATTGTCCCAACTCAGCCTAAACCTGAGCTTATTTCATGGATTATTCTGGTTTTGGTTTTGTTGTGTGCTAAATTTCAGGTGATTGTCCCAGCTCAGCCCAAAGCTGAGCTCCTGAGTGGAAGCTGTGCAGAAGCAAAGCTGGCAGTGCTGAACATCACCTGAAGAGCTCAGCAGAGCCTGACTCAGGGCTCAGTGCAAGGAATTCAGGAACATGGGATGGTTGGGTTACATTTTCCTGGAAGGAGCCAGGCTGGAGAACAGCAGGGAGCAAAGGTATTACTGGAATAATAATAAAAAAAATCTAAACAACCTCCAATTATTTTTACCATTTAGAATATCTGTTAGCAAATGATTATTCTCTTATCTGTGGCAGTGCTGGCTGTTCTGACAAAACCCTTCTTTAAAGGAAAATAAGAAAAAAAATTTAAAAAAGAAAATAAAAAAAAAGACTTTTTAATTTGTGTCCCTTCTGTTTTCCATGGCAAACATTAAACCCCCCTCCCCAAGCTCCAGATCTCCCCAGTATCTCATCAGCTGTGCTGGGAGATAAATTCTGGCATCCAGATCAAGTTTCCAACCTGTCCCTATGTTGTGGTGTTGTGAGAGTTCCCAGGATGAGGTGAGAGATGAGAATTTGATTCCTTGTTCTCAAAAGCTTGATTTATTTTTTTATTATATTATATTGTATTGTATTATATTATATTGTATTGTATTGCATTGCATTATATTAATATAATATAATATAATATATATAATATAATATAATAATGTAATATAATATAATTAATATAATATAATACAATATTATATATAATATAATATAATATAATATAATATAATATAATATAATATATTAATGTAATATAATATAATTAATATAATATAATACAATATTATATATAATATCATATCATATCATATTATAATATCATATCATAGTATACTATATTATACTATATTATACTGTATTATACTATATTATAATATATTATATTTTAAAACTACACTAAAGAAATAGAAAGAATACATCAGAAAGCCAGAAAGGAATGAATAATAAAAACCTGTGACTGACCAGAGGATCTGACACAGCTGGACTGGGATTGGTCATTAAATTAAAACAATTTCACATTCTGGGTAAACAATTCTCCAAATCACATTGCAAAGCAGCAAAACAGGGAGAAGCTGAAGCTTCCCAGGAGAAGAAATGCTGGTGAAGGGATTTTTTAATAAAATATCATCAAAATATCCCTACATATTCTGATTTTGAGATCCATTCCCTGGCCACAAACAGCCGTGCAGGGACTGGGGAGGAATCCAGGGATGCAGGGGAAGGGAGGAGGCTGGGCTGGGAACCAAAGCTGCTCCTTCTCCTGCTCCTTTCCCTGCTCCTTCTCCTGCTCCTTTCCCTGCTCCTTTTCCTGCTCCTTCTCCTGCTCCTTTTCCTGCTCCTTTTCCTGCTCCTTTCCCTGCTCCTTTCCCTGCTCCGTTCCCTGCTCCTTTCCCTGCTCCTTCTCCTGCTCCTTTTCCTGCTCATTTCCCTGCTCCTTTTCCTGCTCCTTTTCCTGCTCCTTTTCCTGCTCCTTTCCCTGCTCCTTTCCCTGCTCCGTTCCCTGCTCCTTTCCCTGCTCCTTTCCCTGCTCCTTTCCCTGTTCCTTTTCCTGCTCCTTTTCCTGCTCCTTCTCCTGCTCCTTCTCCTGCTCCTTCTCCTGCTCCTTCTCCTGCTCCTTTCCCTGCTCCTTCTCCTGTTCCTTTTCCTGCTCCTTCTCCTGCTCCTTTTCCTGCTCATTTCCCTGCTCCTTTTCCTGCTCCTTTTCCTGCTCCTTTTCCTGCTCCTTTCCCTGCTCCTTCTCCTGCTCCTTCCTCCTGACAACCCCAGCAGGCTGTGGCACCTCAGGATGAATTAATCTGGGATTCATTCAGGGATGGAAACCTGAGCAGAATCGTTTCCTCTGGCAGAAAAGTGCCAGAGCTCTACATTTGCAGAACAGCCACTTTTTAAAGTCAGAAAAGGACATTCCACGCTGTAAAAGAGGAGCAAAAAAGAGATTTTTTTTTCTTTATGGAAAAGCCACCTCTCAGTGGTGAGAAAGTTTTAATGAGGTTTCTAAAATCCCTGATTATTTCCAGCAGAAAATTATCTCCTTTACATTAATCTCCAATGAAACCGATGGGAAAATCAATGCCTCAGGTTTAAAAGAGCAGGTCTGTATAAAGAAATCGATTTATTCTTTTGCCAGTCTAGTTTGAATTGTGCTATATTTTAATTTTCTGTCATGTATTTGATATCCAGCACCATATTTTCCCTCACTAACCACTCCTGCAGATGCATTTCAGTATTAAACACAGCAATGCACTGCAAATAAACTCCTAGAAAGACTTGAAATCAGTCAATTTTTTACAGAGTCGTTCAAAGGATTGTGGTTTAAAACTGAATTCATGATCCAGGGATGAATTATTGCTGTTACAGTTATTTTACCTTTGTTAACTTTCGGGTTTTCTCCTGCTGAACAATTCCAGCCCAGGACAAACTCAAGAAATTACGAATTTCTTTTTCCAATGGATGCCAAATCTTCTGGTTCTCCACCCAAAAGGGATTCCAGGGAGTTCAGATGTGCTGCACAGCTCAGGAATGGCAATTAGAGGGCGGATCAAAAAGAAATTCATAAACCAAATTTTCGACTCACGCAGTGAGTGCAGCAAATTCAACCTTAGGAGCAAATTTCAGAATTTCTGACGAAATTAGGGAAGGGGTTTTAAAGCCTAAAAATTGAATGATTTTATAGCTGGCTTTAGGAATCTTCTGTTAAGGAGGCCAGTTCAAATTTCTCCCCAGTACTCTGCAGCCACCCACTGCACTGGATTGTGTCCCACTGCTGCGTTGGATGCCTTGCTCAGCAAATTGCTGGGCCTCAACCCAAAAAAAGGGGAAAAATCCTGAAAGGAATATGAGGTGGGAAGGAGAGCAAAGTGAGACCTGCAGCCCTCAAGCATCGAGTGGGAACCAGCCTCGCTTTCTCCTTCAGCCACATTGTCTGGAAGCCTCTGAGCAGGCAAAAACCAGGCCAGGTTTTCCAACCTGAGCTCTGATAATCACCAAAACCTCTGAGAAGGCAAAAACCAGGCCAGGTTTTCCAGCTTGAGCTCTGATAATCACCAAAACCTCTGAGAAGGCCAAAACCAGGCCAGGTTTTCCAGCCTCACCTCTGATAATCACCAAAACCTCTGAGAAGGCAAAAACCAGGCCAGGTTTTCCAGCTTGAGCTCTGATAATCACCAAAACCTCTGAGAAGGCCAAAACCAGGCCAGGTTTTCCAGCCTCACCTCTGATAATCACCAAAACCTCTGAGAAGGCAAAAACCAGGCCGGGCTTTCCAGCCTGAGCTCTGATAATCACCAAAACCTCTGAGAAGGCCAAAACCAGGCCAGGTTTTCCAGCCTGAACTCTGATAATCACCAAAACCTCTGAGAAGACCAAAACCTCTGAGAAGACCAAAACCAGGCCAGGTTTTCCAGCCTGAGCTCTGATAATCACCAAAACCTCTGAGAAGGCAAAAACCAGGCCAGGTTTTCCAGCCTGAGCTCTGATAATCACCAAAACCTCTGAGAAGGCAAAAACCAGGCCAGGTTTTCCAGCCTGAGCTCTGATAATCACCAAAACCTCTGAGAAGGCAAAAACCAGGCCAGGTTTTCCAGCCTGAGCTCTGATAATCACCAAAACCAGGCCAGGTTTTCCAGCCTGAGCTGGAAATCACCAAACACCTGCTCCATCCACGTGGAAGGCAGCGCTGGACAAGGTCTGGGCACATCTGGTTTCACTCAGCTGCTGGGAGGGTTTGACATCCTATAGGGTTTGACAGAGCAGAGAGTCCGGAGAGTCCTCCAGACAGACAGGCCCAGTTTGTTCCTTTGGACTGGGCTTTACCTGGCTGGGCTGATTAGTTTCATAAAGCCCTATTAGAAACAGCTCTTCACGTCAAGCACATGACATTAAGTGGAACGCAATGACATTAAGTTGAAAACCGAGGTGAAATGAATTTGCACTGAAGGAATATCCAGAGAAAGGAATGGGCCTATAAAACCTTCTCTCTGTAGCTGATTTTCAGTCAAATGAATCTGTCTGAAAGCATCAGCTGCCTCTATTAATCTTTTCTCTCCACCAGAACTTCTCTGGAACTCCGACGTGTTACGGGATGGACCTGGAGGTAGCAGAGCTATTAGGGGAAAATGAGTTATTTCAGCAGGGTACTCCAAGGAAATCACAGCAAACGTTCCTCAGGGTGGAATCTGCAGCGAGGGAAAATTTAAGGACAATTTAAGTTCTCATCAGATAAAAACCTCGGTGTAAATTTGACAAAGAGCAGCCTTCAGGGGAGCAGGAGCCTGCCTGTTTGTCTGTCTGAGCTGCTCCTCAAGAGCCTCAGGAATTAAGGCGCTGCATGATCCTTTCTGGCTCATTTTGATCAGCCCTCATTATCCCCCTTTTCTGCCCCAAACCGCAGCAAGAAATTAACCTGAATATTGGCAAAACATCCCCTATTCTTCCCTCAACCCCAAGTAAAATATCCCAACCCCTTTATTCACCAGCACATACATCTGATGCCGTTTTCTTTCCTATTTGTAGAGCTACTCGAGGATATTGGTTCTTCCATTTAACCACAGGGGCCCTGGAACAATCTTTAATGCTTTAGGATGTGGTCATATTTTAGGATGTTTTAGAGGATAAAATCACACTTGAGGGCTATTTAAGCCCTTGGAAAAGTGCAGTGGACCCCGTTGGAGGGCTGCCAATCCCATAAGTGTCCCTCCTGCTGGCCCTGGGGCAGGGCTGGGAGGATTATTCTGCTGTGAGTTCACCTGTTTACCCAGGCTGTTATTTTATGAAGATCAAATTGACTGAAAATCACTCCCGACAAGAGAGCTGGCAAGGGATGACATTACGAGGAGAGCAGAGCTGGGGCTTTGGAGCTCCAGTTATCTGTGATTTAGGGATCATTAGGATCTCTTTAAAATTCTTGCAGCCGGCCAAAAAAACTAAAATTAAAGGCAGGCTGTGCCTTACATTAAACAATTTGGGAGTAGACAAGAGACACCGTTCTGCTGGGTTCAACTTTTTGTTTGACATCTTTAAATACTTTTAATCTTTTCGAGCTTAATTTTGCCAGTTTGAGTGCACGAGGGGAAGCTTATTTGTGATGGGGGAAATATTCCTGTGAGTAACTTCTCTCCTGTTTCTGGGGCTGTATTTATCCTTATTTTGCCCTTCACTGGAGACCAGATTATAACTGAGGAGAACTGACATGTGTTCCATGCCCTCAAATCTGGGTGTCTGAACCAGTTATGTGGACAAAGGGAGATTCCAAGAGCTGAATTTTGGACTTGAAAGGCATCAGATTGAATGAAAACATCTTTGCTGTGCCGAGTGCAGCTGATTTTTACTGTGGTTGCAAATAAACCCTTTAAACTGCCTATTCTTGTTCACGGGAAGGTTTTCCAACCACTTAGGGAGCGAAAGGAACAGGTTTAAATCCTGAGAAATCAACCTCTGGCTTTATTTTCAAGCATTTCCAAGTTGGTGTGGGCAACAAACCTCTGCAGGCCACAGCTTGGTGCTGGTGGAGGGCAGCAGGAACAGGAAGAGCAGAGAAAATCCCCTCTCTGGTTAAGCCAAGCCCTTCATTTCAGGGAGCAGTTGGGTTTAGCCAAACCTGCCATCCCTCAGCAGAGCCATGGATTTTCCTGCCCCCTTTTTTACTTTGTTTGATTTGAGCAGAGCATTTCTTGCCCTGCTGTTTGTCCCCTTGGACAAGTCCAGGAAAAAGCCCACTTGCACCCCTCGACCTTTCTCCTCCAGCACTGACATTCCCTTCCTCAGCCCCCAGGCAGGGGTTGTTTTTTTTTTTTTGGGAGTGCCTTATTTAGAACACATGAGCACATTCCAACTTTCCAGTAGCCTCCCAGCCCACGAGGATTTATTTACATTGCATAAAATTAGAGGAAATGAAGGGGGGATGTGTTTGAATGGAGAGCAACAACCTCATTGCTCTTGTTATAAACTCCCCTCATGGAAGGGTTTCAGTCAATGTCAGCTTGGGGCAGGGAGGGGGGAAAAATCCACTCCTGGGCATTTCCAGGATAATGGGGAATGATGCCTGGCAATAAAACACACTCAGCAGCTCTTAAACAAAATTATTTGGTGGGTTTCAAGTGATTTTTGGCATTTTACCATGAATCCAGGCTGAGGTCTTGGCTTCCTGTCTCACCAAAGGATATCCCACAGAGGAGGCCTTTGGGGGTGGAGAAAAGGAAGAATTTCTTCTTGAATGAAATATATTCTGTGTTTAAAAAGGTGTTGAAGAGGGGAAAGAGGAAATGTTCCACTGCGAGTGATGCACATAGGGGTCCATAAAACACTGACTGAAACACATGTAGGAAATGCAAATTATTAAATTCAATTATTAGTTATTTGTACAAATTACAAATTCTTAAAGTCAATTTTTTTTATTTTGTCATTGGTACCTGAGCTCTTCTCTGGGTTTTTTCTGATCTATATTTCAATGTATTTCTGTCTCCACTCTGCATCCCAAAGTAAATGCAATGAAATAACCAAAATAAAGTGGATCAAATCCAGGTCTGTGTTGTGGAAAAAACCCCAAAATTTAGGATTAAATTAATTACAAAAATAAGAAATTAGTTAAAACATAATAATGTAAAAGAAGTTTTTTCTAAAGCAAATCATTACAGAGTCCAAGATGGATCTGGGTAGGGAACCTGGAAAGGAAAAAAATATTGAAAATAAATTCCAGACAACCCACAGCAGCATTAATGCTCATCTAGAGTATATCTCCACCCTGGTGCCAGAGTTATTCCAAAGCACATTTCTGGCTCATTGTGGTTGTGCCAGCCCAAATTTGCCACTGCCAAATTTCACCCTGGTGTCAGGGCTGGGCCATCCCTGCTTTGGACGTGCCCAGCATCATCCAGGTGTCAGAAATCCCAAAGGAAAGTATTGTGATTCCTGAATGTTTCCACCAGAACCTGCTCAGATCCATGTGGGATTGCTCATTAGGAGCCCATTCCCACATACTCCCAGGGGTTTATTCCTGGGACAGGACAGTGATCAATTCTCTTCCAACCTCCTGCTTTCAAGGATAATTGCAACACATCAGGAAAAAAAAAATCCAGAACACTGATAATGTGGAACAAATTGATTATAGCCACTACACACCCCCTCCCATGAAAAATTTCCATAAACTAGATATGGATTCTCTCCTATATATAAGGTTATATACAATCTCTCATATATATTTGAGTCTTTGTACATTAACTGGTCAAATACAGAAAAATAAAAAGGAGAATGGTATGCTACTCCTTTCAGACACACAGCTGGAAGTCCCTTCAAAACACCTATTGTTTTCAAAAACAGACTCTCCAAATTTTCTAAAATCAGACTTTTCTAGCTATGTTTAACACTATCTAAAATCCAATTCGTCCCTCTTTCCTCTTTTTAGCCAAAAAACTTTGGAAGATCCCGTGGATTTATTGGAAAGGCACCACAGAGCTGCGGAAGAAAAGTTCAAAAGCGGATGGAAGGAGAGGGTGAAATATTCAAAACTAATAGCACTTACAGCAAAGCATAAAAAATAAAGAAAATAAACTTTCTTGTCCAGGGGTAGATAAGACAGAGCCAGCTTTGGTTTCCTGGCAATACTTGAGAGGGGAAAGTGAGAGAAATCCCAAAACCACAGACGATCAACAAGGACGGGGGTTCTGAAAAGACTTATTTATTTGTAAACCCTCCACGGAAGCAACAAGCGTGTTCTGCTAATGACTTTGGAATTTAAACAGTTTTTTTCTGGAAAAATAAAACAAATAAATATTCCTGTGCACCTTCAAGGCTGCTTTATCAGCATAAACCACTATTCGTAGCTTGAGAATCCCTCGCATTCATGGTCGAGAAAAACCTCAGTGAAAATAAACAACTTCTCATCAGCCTTGCCAGCAGGAGTAGCTGAGAACAACAGATTGGATATGCAGGAAAAAATGTTGGAAAATTGAGGAAAAAAGTTGGGAAATTGGGGAGAAATGTCAGCTTTTATCAGCATAAACTGCTATTCAGTAGCTGCAGAAAACCCTTGCATTCATGGTTGAGCAAAACATCTGTGCAAACACAGAATTCCTCATCAACGTTTCCAGCAGGAATAGAAGAGAACAGATTGGATGTGCAGGAAAAATGTTGGAAAACTGGGGGAAAAAGTTGGAAAATCAGGGAGAAATGTCAGCTTTTATCAGCATAAACTGGTATTCGGTAGCTTGAGAAATACCTCACATTCATGGTTGAGCAAAAGCTCTGTGAAAACAAACAATTTCTCATCAACGTTTCCAGCAGGAATAGATGAGAACAACAGATTGGATGTGCAGGGAAAAGGTTGGAAAACTGGGGGAAAATGTTGGAAAATCAGGGAGAAATGTCAGCTTTTATCAGCAGAAATTGCTATTCAATAGCTCGAGAAATCACTCGCATTCATGGTTGAGCAAAACCTCTGTGCAAACAGAATTCCTCATCAGCCTTTCCAGCAGGAATAGATGAGAACAGATTGGATGTGCAGGGAAAATGTTGGAAAATTGGGGGAAAAAGTTGGAAAATCAGGGAGAAATGTCAGCTTTTATCAGCATAAACTGCAATTCAGTAGCTTGAGAAATCCCTCGCATTCATGGTAGAGCAAAACCTCAATGAAAACAAACAATTTCTCATCAGCGTTCCCAGCAGGAATAGATGAGAACAACAGAGTGGATGTGCAGGGAAAAGGTTGGAAAACTGGGGGAAAATGTTGGAAAATCAGGGAGAAATGTCAGCTTTTATCAGCATAAACTGCTATTCAATATCTCGAGAAATCACTCGCATTCATGGTCAAACAAAACCTCTGTGCAAACAAACAATTCCTCATCAGCCCTTCCAGCAGGCATAGATGAGAACAGATTGGATATGCAGGAAAAATGTTGGAAAACCAGGGGAAAAAGTTGGAAAATCAGGGAGAAATGTCAGCTTTTATCAGCATAAACTGCTATTCAATAGCTTGAGAAATCACTCGCATTCATGGTTGAGCAAAACCTCTGTGCAAACACAGAATTCCTCATCAGCCTTTCCAGCAGGAATAGATGAGAACAGATTGGATGTGCTGGAAAAATGTTGGAAAACCAGGGAAAAATGTTGGAAAATTGTGGAAAAATATTGGAAAATTGGGAAGAAACATTGGAAAATGTCAGCAGGAATATTCGGCCTCCGCGGGACAACGCTCTCTGGCTTTTCCTGCCACGCAATTCCTGCTTTTCCTCAGGGATCCTTTGGAGGCTGCAGCTCTCCAGGGCTGGAGGCAGGAAGCCTCAGGAAGTGGCCGGGAGCCTGTGGTGATGTAACTGTCACATTGCCCCAGACCTGGCTCTGTTGATATTAGCCCGGGCTAATCACCGCGCTAATTGGGCGGCCACGACGCGGAGCAGCTCGGCTTTCACTTCAACTGCTCACCCAAATGAGGTTTGACTCAAATGTAATACTTTATATCAACACACGGGATGGCTGTAAAAATAATACCACATGTGCTGGTGCCTCTTTTTAATAAGTGTCTTCCTCAATTTTCCCTGCTGGATGAGGCACTCGAACGTACACGTAATTAAGGTTATTTAAGGGATATCAATTGAAAAATGCACCCGCAGGAGGCTGAACATGACTGATGGAGCTCCCAGTGCAGCTCCCAAAAGTCAGCTGCCAGAATTTCCTGCAGCAACTTCGACAATTTGATCTTCCCCACATTGCCCGGGACAGGAATAACCTGGAAATCTCTCGCTTTGCTCTTTTTGCCTCGGCACCAAATGGGTTTAGAATGGTGGATTTATGGTTTGGTGGCAATTTCTGTGGGAATTGTAGGGAATAGAAAGAGCTAAAGAGCACTGAGAAAAGAACTGGGCTGGTTTTGTGTAACTGGTGGAGAGACAGAAAGCAAACACCCCTCTGCTCATGGAGGAGTTCTTCAGAGCCCCAAGACAAAAGTTTGCCCAAAATAAGATGGAAAGACATTGGGAGAAGACCTGCACTAGAAATATTCGTGGATTCATGAAAATTGAGTTGGAAGTGACCTTTAAAGGCCACCTAGTCCAATCCCAAGAACATCTCCCACTAAACCACATCTCTCACAGCTCCATCCACCCCAACATTGAACATTCCCAGGGTTGGAGCCTCCAGCACCTCTCTGAGCTGTTTTACCACTCCCATTTTAAACTGTTCTTCTCTAATTCCAGTCTAAATCTATCCCAATTTAGTTCAAAGCCATCTCTCCTTGTCTTAGGCCCTTCTAAAAGTTGTCCCCCATTTTTCAAATAAATCCTCTTTAAGAACAGAAAGTCTGCAGTGGCTTTTCCATGGTTTTATTTTTTTGGGTTTTTTTTGGTTTTTTTCGTAGTCATCTTTTTGTTCTGTTAAATTTTCCCAGCGTTCCTAAAAGGAGAGATGTTTCCAGCACACATAAAAATATCAATTTAATGCCTAATTACCTTGGGGATGCTTCGAGGATGCAGCACCCTGTGCTCAGGGATGTCCCAGAAGGTGGAACACAGGAATTCCAGAATTCCAGAGTTCACCATTCCATGGACAGCACCAACTTCATGATGGAATCATCCTCCTCACAATTTTATGGCAATTGATGTTTCCCCTGTTTCTGCTCCAGAGCTTCAATCCCAGCAGGACTCTGTTCACCAGGAGAACATCTTCATTTTCTTAAAGAAGAAAATCCAATGTGTGCTTCGTTCAAGATAAAAAAAAAACCTACAAAAATTCCCAAATCCAATAACAAATAATTATTCATGGAACAGATCAGCCAATATTTGTATTGAAGGCAGCCCAGTTTTGTACTTGTATTTGTATTTGTATGTATTTGTATTTGTATGTATTTGTATTTGTATGTATTTGTATGTACTTGTATTTGTATTTGTATTTGTATTTGTATTTGTATTTGTATTTGTATTTGTATTGGTATGCATTTGTATTTGTATTTGTATATATTTGTATTTGTATTTGTATGCATTTGTATATCTATTTGTATGTATTTGTATTTCTATTTGTATTTGTATGTATTTGTATTTGTATTTGGATGTATTTGTATTTGTATTTGTATTTGTATTTGTATTTGTATGTATTTGTATTTGTATGTATTTGTATTTGTATTTGTATGTATTTGTACTTGTATTTGTATGCATTTGTATATCTATTTGTATTTGTATGTATTTGTATTTGTATGTATTTGTATGTACTTGTATTTGTATTTGTATTTGTATTTGTATTTGTATGTACTTGTACGTACTTGTATTTGTACTTGTATTTAATGCACTGAGTGCCAGAAAATGAGATTTGGGTTCTCCCACAAGACCCAAAATCAAAATCCTGTTGCTGTTTTTGTAATCCTGTTGTTTGTGCCAGCCCACAGGGATGGCACAGAGCACCCACCCCGTGCTCTGGGACAGCTGGAAAAGGATTTTCTGATTTGTCAGACAGGTCCTGATAAGGCAGAAGGAGTTCCCAACATGAAATAATACCAAGAAAGAGAAGAGCAACCCCCTCCTCCTCCAAAAACACACCCAGCTGGAGATGTTGAGCAATACACAGCAGAGCTTGCTAAACAACTTCTCAAAAGCCCCTTTTCAGCCTTTAAAAACATGGTAAAAACATAAGAATTACTTGTAAAATATTTTTCCTTTTCCTTGCTTCACTTTCTCCAGCTTCAAGTCTGATTTTTGACAGAAGGCAAATCTGTGGCATTTTGCAGATAAATTTTTGCTCTGCCATCCAGATCTCAGGTCAGGCTTTTCTTGGTCAGTAGAACATCTGAGTTGGAGAGGAGAAAATGCCCCAGGATGGAGAGAGGTCCCCCCTGACACCAACCTCTGCATCCAAGTGCTTCCCTCCTCTGCAAGGTTGTCATAAAAATCATTCTGAGCCCCCAACAGATGCGACCTTAAAGAGAAACTTGATGGAGGGAGGAAAAGAAAAGAAGAGTGAGGAATATAAAATAGCCTGTGGTGAAAATAACAGCAGGAAATATTATAAAATCTGAGCCATAGCTGGCTGCCTTGCTCTTGGTTATTGCTTTTTCTTTCAAGGACCTGTCCTGGAGAGTGCAGAGTTCTGGGGGTGATTTTGGGAAGGCAATTTTGACTCTCTGCTGTTCTGATGGAGCTGTGGGAGCCCAGGGGCAACGAGAACATCCTGGGTTTAAACAGAGGTGCCAAGGAAATATCATCATCATTTTAGTTCTGCTGTGATCACAGAGCCCTGACTGCTTGTGAAGGGTTATTTTTTGTGTCAAAGGCTGTGTAAACTCCTGGCACAGAGTTTTGATTTGTTGAGAAATAATCTAAATAAAAAGCAAGGAAGTGTTGCTCAGTGTAGCCCAAATCTGTGGTGAGGATGGAGCTCAGAGCTCAGCTGAGCCCCCAGGACAGGCAGGGGCAGCTCCCCTGGCACCCAGGAGAACCTCAGGACATGGACTGAGACCAGAAAGAGCCACAGAATGGTTAAAATATGAACTTTTGAGCAGAGAATTTAAATTCCAGCAGGATTGCTAATTGCCGGCACCTCTTCTCCACTCCTGCTTCCACCCACCAAGCAAAGTTGGGGTTTCACCCTAACTGGGGGTTTGGATTTGAGTGCATAAGTTGGATCAGGCTCAGAAATAATTTTTTGGATAAGAGAACAAGTTTCTGAGCATGTCTGGTGAGATTTGGATGCAGACACATCTGTCCAAAATTGGCATGGAACTTCAGTGAGGTGTCAGAAATGAAACAAGAAATCTGCTGGGTCTGCTGCACTGGGTGATGTCCAAGCTCCAACCTGATCTCACTGCTCCAACTGAGCATCCAATGGAGGATCCACCAGGATCTGCCTCTGCTCTGGCCTGCTGCAGCTCCAACTGAGCATCCAATGGATCCAGTGGAGGATCCACCAGGATCTGCCTCTGCTCTGAGCTGCTCCAGCTCCAACTGAGCATCCAGTGGAGGATCCACCAGGATCTACCCCTGCTCTGACCTGCTGCAGCTCCAACTGAGCATCCAGTGGAGGATCCACCAGGATCTGCCTCTGCTCTGAGCTGCTCCAGCTCCAACTGAGCATCCAGTGGAGGATCCACCAGGATCTACCCCTGCTCTGACCTGCTGCAGCTCCAACTGAGCATCCAGTGGAGGATCCACCAGGATCTGCCTCTGCTCTGAGATGCTCCAGCTCCAACTGAGCATCCAGTGGAGGATCCACCAGGATCTGCCCCTGCTCTGACCTGCTGCAGCTCCAACTGAGCACCCAGTGGAGGATCCACCAGGATCTACCTCTACTCTGACCTGCTTCAGCTCCAACTAACCATCCAATGGAGGATCCACCAGGATCTGTCCCTGCTCTGAGCTGCTCCAGCTCCAACTGAGCATCCAGTGGAGGATCCACCAGGATCTGCCTCTGCTCTGACCTGCTGCAGCTCCAACTGAGCATCCAATGGAGGATCCACCAGGATCTGCCCCTGCTCTGAGCTGCTCCAGCTCACCCCCTGCCCATCTCATGGACACTGAGCATCACCAAACCCCCCTGCAGGATCTGTTCTCCCCAAACCCCGCTCAGGGCTTTGCTGGAGCTCTCCTGGCTGCAGCAGGATCCGTTCCCTGCCCCTGGAATCCTTCCCGAGGGTTCCATGTGCAAGTGGGAGAGCCCAGCCAGGGCTGGGGTAGCTCAGGGAGCTTCTCTCACACTATTGGTGAATGGAATATTGAATATTGAATCTTCTCTCACACTATTGGTGAATGGAATATTGAATATTGAATCTTCTCTCACACTATTGGTGAATTGAATATTGAATATTAAATCTTCTCTCCCACTATTGGTGAATTGAATATTGAATATTGAATCTTCTCTCACACTGTTGGTGAATTGAATATTGAATATTGAATCTTCTCTCCCACTATTGGTGAATGGAATATTGAATATTGAATCTTCTCTCCCACTATTGGTGAATTGAATATTGAATATTAAATCTTCTCTCCCACTATTGGTGAATTGAATATTGAATATTAAATTTTCTGTCCCACTATTGGTGAATGGAATATTGAATATTGAATCTTCTCTCACACTGTTGAATTACGAATAGCACACTCTGGAGAACCATATCTATAAACAACAGTTCCAGAAAGAGAGAGAATAATTGTTTGAATTTTTCTCTCTTTCTTGCAGTTTCTCAGTTTCCCAGGATTTTCCTGGCAGAACCATGTTCCTCTCTGCTCAGAGAAAATGTGAATATTGCAGAGGTGGATGTGGCAGATCCCTGCAGAATCCTGTGGTCTCATGGTAGTGGGGACAGGCAAAGGTGATAGAGAGACTTTATCATTAGAAGGGATGAAGAACAAAATTAGAAATCTATAGTTCTTATACAAACAATGGTGGATTTAGGACTTGATTGGCTTTGAATCTTCTCTCCCACTATTGGTGAATGGAATATTGAATATTGAAAATCTTCTCTCCCACTATTGGTGAATTGAATATTGAATATTGAATCTTCTCTCCATTCACACTATTGGTGAGTGGAATATTGAATATTGAATATTGAATCTTCTCTCCCACTATTGGTGAGTGGAATATTGAATATTGAATCTTCTCTCCCACTATTGGTGAGTGGAATATTGAATATTGAATTTTCTGTCCCACTATTGGTGAATGGAATATTGAATATTGAATCTTCTCTCCCACTATTGAATTATGAATAGCACACTCTGGAGAACCATATCTATAAACAACGGTTCCAGAAAGAGCAATAATAATTGTTTGAATTATTCTCTCTGAGTTTCTTACAGTTTCTCACAGCTTCCCAGGATTTTCCTGGCAGAACCATGTTTCTCTCTGCTCAGAGAAAATGTGAATATTGCAGAGGTGGATGTGACAGATCCCTGCAGAATCCCGTGGTCCTGTGGGACTGGGGACAGGCAAAGGTGATAGAGAGACTTTTTCATTAGAAGGGATGAAGAACAAAATTAGAAATCTATAGCTCTTATACAAACAATGGTGGATTTAGGACTTGATTGGCTTTGAATCTTCTCTCACACTGTTGGTGAATGGGATATTGAATATTGAATCTTCTCTCCCACTATTGGTGAGTGGAATATTGAATATTAAATCTTCTCTCCCACTATTGGTGAATTGAATATTGAATATTGAATCTTCTCTCTCACAGTATTGGTGAATGGAATATTGAATACTGAATCTTCTCTCACACTACTGAATTATGAATAGCACACTCTGGAGAGCCAAATCTATAAACAACGGTTCCAGAAAAAGCAATAATAATTGTTTGAGTTTTTCTCTCTGAGTTTCTTACAGTTTCTCACAGCTTCCCAGGATTTTCCTGGCAGAACCCTGTTCCTCTCTGCTCAGAGAAAATGTGAATATTGCAGAGGTGGATGTGAAATGTGAAAATGTGAATATTGCAGAGGTGGATGTGAAATGTGAAAACGTGAATATTGCAGAGGTGGATGTGAAATGTGAAAATGTGAATATTGCAGAGGTGGATGTGAAATGTGAAAATGTGAATATTGCAGAGGTGGATGTGAAATGTGAAAATGTGAATATTGCAGGGCTGGATGTGGCAGATCCCTGCAGGATCCCGTGGCTCCCAAAGAGGGCACTGATGCTCTGCACAGCGCAGGGCACAGCTCAGAAATGCTCGGCCAGGCATAAATCTCCTCCAAGAAATCTGTCTTAGCACGTCCACCTCAGGAAAAGGGGAATTATTACACTTAATTAAAGTGTATTGACACCACATGTGGCCCCACCTCTCGCGTTTTTGGCTTTATTAATGACAGCAGAGCTGGCCAGGGGCACACAGGGCTCTCCAAGCACAGCCCTGCTCTTGCCCAGCCTCATTTCTGCCTTCAGGAATTTTGCTGGTCCAGATTTCAGCTCCCTGGCCCAGGGGATGGTGTGTGTTAACACTCCTGGAGCCATTCTTCACATTTATTCACAGAAATTATTCCATGATCTGCTCATTTTGGGAGTGGTTGTTTTGGTTTTGCAGGGGAGATGTTTCCATAAAAGTTGTACACAGAATAATTCCTGCTCCTGCAGAGACTTTGGTCTGTAATTCACAAAAATCTCAGTTGGAACAGAGAGATTTCCTAAAACTCTGAGTTTTGTGCCCAGATTTATTCCTCCCACCGAGGATCCCTAATTTACTGTGCAATCCTTCAGGTCCAACATGAGGAACAAGATCAGGGCATCCTGATCAGAATTTTATCTTTTTATTTAGGATTTTAAACCCTCAGTACCCTGCACCACACAGAATATAACATTTTGTTTAGGATTTTAAATCCTCATCATCCTGAGGCACACAGAATGTAGCATTTTGATTTAGGATTTCAAACCCTTAACATGCTGGGCCACAGAGAATTTAACATTTTTATTTAAGATTTTAAACCTTTAACATCCTGGGCCACACAAAATTTAACATATTTTATTTAAGATTTTAAACCCCTAACATCCTGGGGCACAAAGACTTTAACAATTATGATTTAGGATTTCAAACCCTCAGCATCCTGGGGCACACAGAATTTTATTTAGGATTTTCAATTTTATTTTTAGATTAAACAGTTTTTTAGATTTAACAGTTCATTTTAGATTTAACAATTATGATTTAGAATTTTAAACCCTCAGCATCCTGGGCCACACAGAATTTCACATTTTTATTTAGGATTTCAAACCCTCAGCATCCTGGGCCACAGGGGATTTTATTTAGGATTTTAAATATTATTTTCAGATTAATTTTTTTTTTTAGATTTAACAGTTATTTTTAGGTTAAACATTTACATTTAGAATTTTAAACTCTCAGCATCCTGGGCCACACAGAATTTCACATTAGGGGATTTTATTTGGGATTTTAAATATTATTTTCAGATTAAATTTATTTTTAGATTTAACAGTTATTTTTAGATTAAACATTTACATTTAGAATTTTAAACTCTCAGCATCCTGGGCCACACAGAATTTCACATTTTTATTTAGGATTTCAAACCCTCAGCATCCTGGGGCACAGGGGATTTTAAATATTATTTTCAGATTAAATTTTTTTTTTTAGATTTAACAGTTATTTTTAGATTAAACATTTACATTTAGAATTTTAAACCCTCAGCATCCTGGGCCCCACAGAATTTCACATTTTTATTTAGGATTTCAAACCCTCAGCATCCTGGGGCACAGGGGATTTTATTTGGTATTTTAAATATTATTTTCAGATTAAATTTATTTTTAGATTTAACAGTTATTTTTAGATTAAACATTTACATTTAGAATTTTAAACCCTCAGCATCCTGGGCCCCACAGAATTTCACATTTTTATTTAGGATTTCAAACCCTCAGCATCCTGGGGCACAGGGGATTTTATTTGGGATTTTAAATATTATTTTCAGATTAATTTTTTTTTTAGATTTATTTTTAGGTTAAACATTTACATTTAGAATTTTAAACCCTCAGCATCCTGGGCTGCACAGAATTTACCAATTTCTATTTGATGCCAGCCCTGATTCACTTGGCCGCTCATTATTTGTGTATAATAATGAGCATCAACAAGGCAGGAAAAAATCACAATTTTTATTCTCCAAAGAGAAAACTGGGGCAGCCCAGGAGCTCTTGGGGTAACCCAGTGAATCCTTGAGTGATTCTCACAGGGGTTCAAATCCTCAGGAATCCAAATTGTCACGGGGGATGCCACAGCTGCCCCTGGGATGAGGTCCTGGCAGGGAGATAGAAAATGTCCCACACACAGGAGCAGGATCAGCCCCTTTGGAAGAGCCTCTGGAAGTTTTATTTTTCAATCTTGGAGGGAATTGTGTGGCTGGAATGCAGAACTGGGGAGCCTGAGCACAAAAGCCAAGGGAATTCTGCTTTTTTGCACCAGTTAGAACCTGCCCTGGTGGAATTTCAGAGGTTTTCCCCTTCCACAGAGCAGTGGGGTGATGTTCAGTGATAGGACATCAATATCAGATTGGAAATTCAGTGATATGACATCAATATCAGATTGGATATTCAGTGATATGGCATCAATATCAGATTGGAAATTCAGTGATAGGACATCAATATCAGATTGGATATTCAGTGATAGGATATCAATATCAGATTGGATATTCAGTGATATGAAATCAATATCAAATTGGATATTCAGTGATATGAAATCAATATCAAATTGGATATTCAGTGATAGGACATCAATATCAGATTGGATATTCAGTGATATATCAATATCAGATTGGATATTCATTGATATGATATCAATATCAGATTGGATATTCAGTGATATGATAGCAATATCAGATTGGATATTCAGTGATATGACATCAATATCAAATTGGATATTCAGTGATAGGACATCAATATCAGATTAGATATTCAGTGGTATGATATCAATATCAGATTGGATATTCAGTGATATGATACCAATATCAGATTGGATAATCAGTGATATGATATCAATATCAGATTGGATATTCAGTGATAGGGCATCAATATCAGATTGGATATTCAGTGATATGATATCAATATCTGATTGGATATTCAGTGATATGATATCAATATCTGATTGGATATTCAGTGATATGATATCAATGTCAGATTGGACATTCAGTGATATGATATCAATGTCAGATTGGACATTCAGTGATATGACATCAATATATTTAATATTCAGTGATATGACATCAATATATTTAATATTCAGTGATATGACATCAATATCAAATTGGATATTCAGTGATATGACATCAATATCAGATTGGATATTCAGTGATATGATATCAATATCAGATTGAATATTCAGTGATATGATATCAATATCAGATTGGATATTCAGTGATATGATATCAATATCAAATTGGATATTCAGTGATATGACATCAATATCAGATTGGATATTCAGTGATATGACATCAATATCAGATTGGATATTCAGTGATATGACATCAATATATTTAATATTCAGTGATATGATATCAATATCAGATTGGATATTCAGTGATATGACATCAATATATTTAATATTCAGTGATATGATATCAATATCAGATTGGATATTCAGTGATATATCAATATCAAATTGGATATTCAGTGGTATGATATCAATATCAGATGGGATATTTAGTGATATGACATCAATATATTTAATATTCAGTGATATGATATCAATATCAGATTGGATATTCAGTGATAGGACATCAATATCAGATTGGATATTCAGTGATATGATATCAATATCAGATTGGATATTCAGTGATATGACATCAATATCAGATTGAATATTCAGTGATATGACATCCATATAAAATTGGATATTCAGTGGTATGACATCAATATCAGATTGGAAATTCAGTGATATATCAATATCAGATTGGATATTCAGTGATATGACATCAATATCAGATGTGATATGACATCAATATCAGATTGGATATTCAGGGATATGACATCAATATCAAATTGGATATTCAGTGATATGACATCAATCTCATATTTAATATTTAGTGGATGTTCTTTCCTTTTTTCATATTTGGAAGCAAATGGAAGCGATGACCGAGAGGGCTGAGCCCGTCCTGCAGGGCTGTTTGAGAATTCCCAAGGCACAAACGAGTGCTGAGGACTCCAACCACTTGAAAACCCAGAAACTGCAGAGCTGTCCTCGGTGGTTTGGGCAGAGCAGAACCTTTCAGCATCTATTAATACCCTGCAGGCTTTGCTGCCTAAAATATCCCCCTGGGCAGGCTATTTCTGACACTCAGCTCGGAGCACAGCAGCAGACAGGCACTGCAGATGGTTATCTGTGGTTAAAAGTCCAGAAAATGTTGTAAAAGTGTGTAAATCCGAGGAATCTGGCCAAATTCCAGCTGCAGTAATCCCTTCTCCCCATATTCCTGCTGCTGTTGCAATTGGAAAACCATCCTGCCATATTTTACCCCGGGTTTGGCTGCTCTTGCCTTGCAGTAATTTGGAAGTTGTTCTGTGAGGATAAAAAGGGCTGCAGAGATCTATGATCATTGTCATTAATTCTGGCACCACTCAAGACCACCAGGATTTAAAATCAATTAACAGGCCTTTCCCTATTATCATTGGCATCTCCTTCTCCTCCAGCCAGGACGAGTTAAACTCTCATAAAAGTGAAAAACAATCTATTTTTGGAGGTAATACAGCAGCAGCAAAAGGAGAGCTGGTGAGTTCTCATTCTACTTTTACTGACAGGAGTTTTCTGGAAATAAAAATTCACACACAGAAGATTTGGATGGGGGAAAGGGTGATCTGACATCCAGCAAAGTGATTTAGCCCTGCTCCCTTCACACCCTCGGCTCATCGTGTTTTTCCCTTCAGGTTATCATGAAAATACATCAAAACAAAATCTGTTCTGAGCTTCACATACTCCAAGGCAGAGCCCAAACCCTCTCTGGGTCTGGCTGGGGGAGGCCAAGGCAAGGTTGGGGTTCTGTGGCTGCTCCCAGGTCTCTTCAGCAGAGGAATTTGATTCTTTTCCATGGCTGAGGCTCAGCTCTGTCAGCAGCCAGGACAGGACAGGATTCGTGTTTGGGCAGCACTTCCTGAAGGGATGGAGCATCCCCAGCTCGGAGAACTCTGAAATTTGCATCAGCCCCAAATGCAATTTCTGTTCCATGGGAGGTTCCAGCAGAACTCTCTGTGTTGCATGGGGGAAGCCTCCAATCACCTGGAAACCTCCCCAGATTCACAGATAAAGCAAAAAACCCTTTATCTCCCCCTAATTCACAGATAAAGGAAAAATAAAAACTCTATCTTCCCCTGATTCACAGATAAAGCAGGAAAAAAGCTTTATCCTCCTCTGGTTCACAGATAAAGCAAAAAAAAAGCCCCTTTATTTTCCCCTGATTCACAGATAAAGCAAAACCAAAAACTTTATCCTCCCCTGATTCACAGATAAAGCAAAAATAAAAACTTTATCCTCCCCTGATTCACAGATAAAGCATAAAAAACCCCCCCTTTATCTTCCCCTGATTCACAGATAAAGCAAAAATAAAAACTTTATCCTCCCCTGATTCACAAATAAAGAAAAAAGAAACCCAACCTTTATCCGTGCTCTGACACTCAGCATTTCTGAAATAAACCTCAGACAAACCCAAGTGAATCCATCTCCTGACAAAAAAACTATAATTAATTCAAGGAATACCACCTTGAGTAACAGCTCACAGCACAGCTTGGGGAGCTCTTTTCTTATCTCCAAGCCCACAATCAGCACCTGGCTGGGGCAGGATCTGCACATTTCCTACTGCAAGGCAAGGAGGAGCATCTGGGAGCAGCTGGAAATAATTCAGGAGCTCAGTGCAGTGCAGAGGAGTTTAAAAACCACACGGTCTCCACGATATTTTCACAGTGCTCCAAGCAATTTTCTTCCACCAGCTGAATGGTTCCAAGGCTCTCCAGCCCCAAATTCCAGCCCCAGAACAAACGCCAGGAGTGGGAAAAGCCAGAGCATCAGCCAGGGGAGCCAAAGGGCTCGAGGGAAGGGCAGGAGATTGGGAATGGCATCGAGATTTGGGAATGGCATCGAGATTTGGGAAAGGCATTGAGATTTGGGGATGGCATCGAGATTTGGGAATGGCATCGAGATTTGGGAATGGCATCCAGATTTGGGAATGGCATCGAGATTTGGGAATGGCATTGAGATTTGGGAATGGCATCAAGATTTGGGAATGGCATCGAGATCTGGGAATGGCATTGAGATTTGGGAATGGCATCAAGATTTGGGAATGGCATCGAGATCTGGGAATGGCATTGAGATTTGGGAATAGCATAGAGATTTGGGAATGGCATAGAGATTTGGGAATGGCATTGAGATTTGGGAATGGCATCGAGATTTGGGAATGAGGAAAGGGCAGAAGATTTGGGAATGGCATCAAGATTTGGGAATGGCATTCAGATTTGGGAATGACATCAAGATTTGGGAATGGCATTGAGATTTGGGAATGGCATCGAGAATTGGGAATGGCATCGAGATTTGGGAATGGCATCGAGATTTGGGAATGGCATCAAGATTTGGGAATGGGGAATGGCATTGAGATTTAGGAATGGCATCCAGATTTGGGAATGGGGAATGGCATTGGGATTTGGGAATGGCATTGAGATTTGGGAATGGGGAATGGCATCAAGATTTGGGAATGGCATCGAGATTTGGGAAAGGCATCGAGATTTGGGAATGGCATTGAGATTTGGGAATGGCATTGAGATTTGGGAATGGCATTGAGATTTGAGTATGGCATTGAGATTTGAGTATGGCATTGAGATTTGGGAATGAGGAAAGGGCAGGAGATTTGGGAATGGCATCGAGATTTGGGAATGGCATTGAGATTTGGGAATGGCATTGAGATTTGGGAATGGCATCGAGATTTGGGAATGGCATTGAGATTTGGGAATGGCATTGAGATTTGGGAATGGCATCAAGATTTGAGTATGGCATTGAGATTTGAGTATGGCATCGAGATTTGGGAATGGCATTGAGATTTGGGAATGGCATCGAGATTTGGGAATGGCATTGAGATTTGGGAATGGGGAATGGCATTGAGATTTGGGAATGGCATTGAGATTTGGGAATGGCATCAAGATTCGGGAATGGCATCGAGATTTGGGAATGGCATCAAGATTCGGGAATGGCATCGAGATTTGGGAATGGCATTGAGATTTGGGAATGGCATCGTGCTGGATTTCAGGGGGATCAGCCCAAACCCTCCCTGCTCCCTCAGCGTCTCCCTCAGATGTGTCTCATCATGGAAAATAATTTACATTTTCTGCCATTTGGCAAAGCCCACGGGAGCCACCCAGCCCAGGGAGCCCCAGCTTTCATCTCCACCTTGCTGGGGTGCAGGGCAGGGACCCATTTGTGCCATAAATCAAAATTCCAGGCAGATTATCCAGGCAAAGCTGGGACTGGGAGGAGTCTGTGTGATTTGGGACCCAGGTAAAGCTTTTCTTACCATGAAAACACCTCCAAAAGCAGATCCCAGACAGAGCAGAAGGGAGTGTGCTGAGGCACTCCAGAGAACAAAATCTCAATTTCATTTTGCTTTGTGTTTCTCCTCAAGGAACAAGACACATTTGGTTTGTATTCACCACCCAAAAGGTTATTTAATATGGGTGATCTCCTAGGATGAGATTTTCCCCATCCTTGGACTCAAAATGAAGGAGAAATGAGGGATTTGGCTGAGCCAAGGTTACCCAAAATTCAAATTGATGTTCTGGATGGATTTTGGGCTCACTGTACTTGGAATCTTGATGGGAGCACAGAAGGAAAACTCAGAGAAGTGAAAGAAGGGAAAGGCAAAAAGCAAACAATGAATTTTACAATTAATTTTGGACTGCAGGGGTTATCAGTCCTGGAAATCTGAACTTGCAGATTTTTCATGGGTCTGGGCACATCTCAACTTGAGCCACATGAAAATTAAAGAAATAAGAGAGTTATAAATATAAAACTTGCTAGGTGTTTTAAAGTTAGAAATCTCCATCTAAAATTTTGGGTAAAAATCCTCCAGAGGTTCAGGAATTGTTGGAAGGGTTGGAGAAAATGGGGAAAATGAAAAGGCAAAAAGCAAACGAAGGATTTTGGACTTCAGGGGTTATCAGCCCTGGAAATCTGAACTTGCAGATTTTTCATGGGTCTGGGCACATCTCAACTCGAGCCATATGAAAATTAAAGAAATAAGAGAGTTATACATATAAAATTTGGTTTATGTTTTAAAGTTAAAAATCCCCATCTAAAATTTTGGGTAAAAATTCCCCAGAAGTTCAGGAATTGTTGGAAGGGTTGGGGATAACTTTGAGACAGGAGGGACAGGGAGACCCCCACAAGGGCAGAAATTCCAGAGAACCTGGATTGGGTCAGAAATCCAACAATGGAAAAGGCAAAAAATTCCCCAGGAGGGACAAAAGAACAGGAGATGGAAAGAAAACAAATTTTAGATTATTGGCATATAAATGAAAATGAGTTTATTTTATTGCAATACATTATAAGTGTATAAGAAATGCTTATAATATATTCTAATTAAGAAAATCTTCTAATTGTGATGGTGTGAATTATATCTTCTCTATTGTCTCACCTTTGAATAAATTTTAGATTATTGGCATATAAGTGCAGTGAAAATGAGTTTATTGCATTACAATACTTTATAAGTGTATAAGAAATTCTTATAATATATTGTAATTAAGAAAAAATTTCTAATTGTGATGGTGTGAATTAAAACTTCTCCATTGTCTCACCTTTTACATGAGGCTGAAAATGGAATAAAAGTTTTTAAAGCCCCTCTCATTCACCCATCTCTGGGTCAGAAAAGAGACCAATCCAACAGAAAATGAACTTTTTCTCTGGAGGGGAGAGGGAAAATCTGCAGAGCCTGGCGAGGCAGATGGAGCTTGGGGGAGTGAAGGGGTTTTGGTATCAAAATGTGCAAAAATTCCCAAGTGAGAAAATGAGCAAAGGGCAGCCCCGAGTGAGCAGAGAGCCTGGCTTGGGGAATAAATGATTCACAAAATGAATGAGGGAGGCCTGGCAAAGCTGGGAGGGGAGGGGGGAAAGGGAAGAAGTGTTTAAATTAAATTTATCTATGAATGAATCAAGGGAGAAAATCTGAACAGTCGTCATTTCATCATCCCCAAAGGTCAAACTCTTTCTGTCTGAGTGATTTTTCAGTGTCTCAAAGTAAGAATCCAGATTTTCTCTCCACAAAAATAGAAATGAGTTTCTCTCAGCATTAAAAAAAGAGCTGAAAAATGGAAATTTTAATCAGGGGACAATTAAAGGGGAATCATGAAACTCTCTGAATTTCTAATCTGGAATTGGGGAACATCACAAAAATCTTCCCAAACCCAAATATTTTGTTGTCCCTTCTTGTTTTTAAACTAATCACATTTTGGCAGGGAATAACAGAGATTTAGAAATCTCTAAAATCCACAAAGGATGCACCCATTGGGATATTGAATGTCCTGAAATCAGAGTTAGGGGATGCAGAGAATTCTAAAAGTAAAACAAATACATAGAGAAAAACAAAATAAACCACGTCTGGGGCTGATAAATAATGATAAACCAAAATAATTAACCAAAACTAATTAACCAGGTCAGCCCCATGTCGGGGAATTATTTCAGCACCAAGATTCTGCAGGGGAATGATGGTGAGATCAAAATCTTCTACATCATCAGGGTCTGACAACAACAACCAACAGATAAACAAAAAAACCCCCAAACAAACAAAAAATAAATTAAAAAATAGAAAATAAAAATAAAAAATAAAATATTAAAAATAGAAATAAAAAACAAATTAAAAATAAAAAATAAATAAATAAAAAATAAAAAATAAAAAAATAAAAAATAAAAAGTAAAAAATAAAAAATAAAAAATAAAAAATAAAAAATAAAAAATAAAAAATAAAAAATAAAATTAAAAACAAAAATAATAAAAATAAAAAATAAAAAATAAAAAATAAAATTAAAATAAAAATAAAAATAATAAAAATAAAAAATAATAAAAAATAAAAATAATAAGAAATAAATAAAAGTAAAAATAAAAATAAAAATAAAAATAAAAAAATAAAAATAAAAAATAAAAAATAAAAATAAAAAATAAAAAATAAAAAAAATAAAAAATAAAAAATAAAAAATCCTCTCTGCAAAACTAACAAAAACCCAAAAAAACCAAAAAACCCCAATAACAACAACAAAAAAACCCACGAAACAAAGCAGAAAAAATCAAAATAGAACCAAAAAAACCCAAATGAAACAAACAACTCTGCCTTTGGATTTCAGATCCATGCTGCAGGGACAGGACTGATCAATTAAATTCTTTAGTAATTAGCCAATTAAGAAATTCCAGCAGTGGAGCTGTTAATTGTCCATCAGTGACACCCAATTGAAAATTCCCCCTAAATTTCTGCATTTCATACAATGTCACTGGGATTAAACATGCAGAGGAGTTTAGTCCAATTTTAGGACAATTTTAGGACAATTTTAGGACAATTTTAGGACAATTTTAGGACTGGTTTTAACTGGTTTTACCAAATAACAGAAATTAAAAATCAGTGACAATTCCAGACTTTATTCCCTTTTCTATTGAAATCCTGGAGCTTCCACCAGAGCAGATCAGAAATGCAAAAATTCAGGGTAATTTATTTTTATTCAGGGTAATTTTTATTTAAGCTGCAAGAAAATCCATTTAAAAACAAATTAATAAATTATTCATTTTTTAAAAGATTGGGTCACACATCTCCAAGGCCTGTCTGAAATTCATCTGAATTTTCAGGGACAAATCGAGTCCTGATCAAATTTAAATCCTGATCTGAATCTCCTGGGACTGGAACAAAGTTACCCCAAACTGGAGCTTTTCAGGTGGCAAAATTTGCCTCAAAAATTCAAAAAAGGTTGGAAAATCAAAACTTTCCTGTAGAGATCAAACAGGAATGCTGAGGGAATAAATCACCCAGAAAGGAAAATTCTTCTTTTTTCTGCTCCTCCTGCTCTATCTGGATTTTCTGTTTTCATCTCACCTGGCCCAGCTTCAGCCCAGGAAGGTGATTAAACCTGGGATTAAGTTTTGGAAAGGTGGAAAATTTATCAGCTTAATTTTTGAAAACTGAAAATTTATCAGTCTAATATTTGGCAAATTGGAAATTTTATCAGCTTAATTTTTTTGAAAGCTGGAAATTTTATCAGCCTAATGTTTTTGAAAGTTGGAAATTTATCAGCCTAATTTTTGTCAAGATGGAAAATTTCTCAGCTTAATCTTTGGTAAATTGGAAAATTTATCAGCTTAATTTTTGACAAGTTGGGAATTTTATCAGCTTAAATTTTGGAAAGTTGGAAAATTTATCAGCCTAATTTTGAAAAATTGGAAATTTTATCAGCCTAATTTTTGGCAAGATGGAAAATCTGTCAGCTTAATTTTTGGAAAGCTGGAAATTTTGTCACCTTAATCTTTGGAAGGTTGGAAATTTTATCAGCCTAATTTTTGGCAAGATGGGAATTTTATCAGCACTAAAGCCCCACACAGGTGCTCAGACTAAACTTGACTTTAAGCAGCTTTGGAGACTGCCCCCAAAAAAGCAATAATGGCAAATTTTTAATTTTTTATGGATATTTTTCATCTCCTGCCTGCATCCCCCATGGGGTTAAAATGATTTGTGCACAATCCCACCCCGAGGTGGGGCCTGCCAGGGATCACAGAGCAGCCCCAATCTCCCCTCCTCTATTTTTGGGTGTTTTCCCTAAAAAACTTTCTCCATCCCAAGTGAAAAATCTGCTCCAGCAACCCGAGGTGAAAAACTTCATCAAATCCACTTTGTAATTACAGGATTTGAGCTGTGGCATCAGAAAACTCAGGATTTATAATTACAGGATTTGAGCTGTGGCATCAGAAAACTCAGGATTTATAATTACAGGATTTGAGCTGTGGCATCAGAAAACTCAGGATTTATAATTACAGGATTTGAGCTGTGGCATCATTTTACCAGCTCTGTTGGTAAAAAGAACCAGATCTTTCTATTTCGGGAAAATTCTCCCCCTACACTTTTCCCCCTCCCAGGATAGACATGAAAACACCTTTGAAAAATTATTTTTTCCCCCCTAATTCTGGTTTTTTTCTGGGTGTAAAAGCGTTGGGGTGAGTGTAATTACACCTTGCAGTGGACAAGGCAAATATTTGATGTCAGATGAAAATGTTTTCTCTGCAGCTGCTGGGAAATGTGGTTTTGCAGCAGATGCAGAACGTTTGGAAGAGCTGGGCAGAGCCAATTTTGATTTGTGTGTTTGTGGGAATGTGGGAGTGAGGGCACAGATGGGAACGGGGACACGGAATGGATTCACCTGGGCAGGGTGGGGGAAATGGGATTTTGGGGAGATTTGGGGAGATTTGGGGAGATTTTGGGGAGATTTTGGGGAGATTTTTGAGAGATTTTGGAGAGATTTTGGGGAGATTTTTGGGGGAGATTTTGGAGAGATTTGGGGAGATTTGGGGAAATTTGGGGGAGATTATGGGGAGATTTTGGGGAGATTTGGGAGAGATTTTGGGGAGATTTTTGGAGAGATTTTGGGGAGATTTTGGGGAGATTTTGGGGAGATTTTGGGGAAATTTGGGGAGATTTTTGGGGAGATTTTGGGGAGATTTGGGGAGATTTGGGGGAGATTTTGGAGAGATTTTGGGGAGATTTTGGGGAGATTTTAGGGAGATTTGGGGGAGATTTTGGGGACATTTGGGGGAGATTTTGGAGAGATTTTGGGGACATTTTTGGGGGAGATTTTGGAGAGATTTTGGGGAGATTTTGGGGAGATTTTGGAGAGATTTGGGGAGATTTTGGGGAGATTTTAGGGAGATTTGGGGGAGATTTTTGGGGACATTTGGGGGAGATTTTGGAGAGATTTTGGGGACATTTTTGGGGGAGATTTTGGAGAGATTTTGGGGAGATTTTGGGGAGATTTTGGGGACATTTTGGGGACATTTTGGAGAGATTTTGGGGAGATTTAGGAGAGATTTTGGGGAGATTATGGGGAGATTTTGGGAAGATTTTGGGGAGATTTTTGGAGAGATTTTAGGGAGATTCTTGGAGAGCTTTTGGGGAGATTTTGGGGAGATTTTGGGGAGATTTGGGGGAGATTTTGGAGAAATTTGGAGAGATTTTGGGGAGATTTGGGGGAGATTTCGGGGAGATTTTTGGGGAAATTTTTGGATAGATTTTGGGGAAATTTGGGGAGATTTTGGGCAGATTTTGGGGGAGATTTCGTGGAGATTATGGGCAGATTTTGGGGAGATTTTGGGCAGATTTTGGGAAGATTTTGGAGAGATTGGGGGAGATTTTGGGGAGATTTTGGAGAGATATTGGGGAAATTTGGGGGAGATTATGGGGAGATTTTGGGGAGATTTGGGGGAGATTTTGGGGAAATTTTGGGGAGATGTGGGGGAGATTTTGGGGAGATTTTTGGGGAGATTTTGGGGACATTTTTGGGGAGATTTTTGGGGAGATTTGGGGAGATTTTTGGGGAGATTTTGGGGAGATTTTGGAGAGATTTTGGGGAGATTTTGGGGAGATTTGGGGAGATTTTGGGGAGATTTTGGAGAGATTTTGGGGAGATTTTTGAGAGATTTTGGGGACATTTGGGGGAGATTTTGGGGAGATTTTGGGCAGATTTTGGGCAGATTTTGGGGAAATTTTGGGGAGATTTTGGGAAGATTTTGGAGAGATTTTGTGGAGATTTTGGGCAGAAATCCTGCCCTGGGATGATGGAAGGGACTGGGATGAGGTGATCCCCAAAGTCCCTTCCTGATAAAATCCTAAATGTTGAGAATTTTAAACTTTCTGTACTGACAGACTCTGACCCCCAAGAGAGGATTGCATTTGACCTAAAGCTGTGGAGAAGATTTCCAAAATTAATTGATAACACCAAGATTACAGGTGTGTAATTTGATTTAAAGTGTGTAATGTCATTTAGCAGAAAATTTAAACTCTAAAGTTTTAGAATATAGCAATATATATAAAGCCAGATAAAGGTTTTAGAGTAAAAACCAGTTCATCTTCTTTATCTTCTTCTCCTCCACCTTCTTCTTCATCTTCTCCTTCCCCTTCTTCTTCATGAGTTCAAGCAGTGTTTTGTAATTAGTTAAAAAATCCACATTGAAGACTTTGAGTAATTAGTTATTAGCTTAAAATTAAAACTAATTTAAGTTTCTTTTCTTAATTTGATAATTTAACCTTTAAAAAGACCTACAGAGAAAAATAGCTATTGGCCATTTTGTAATTTATTAGTAAAATACTACAAAACTCAGTACTTGTGAGACTGCAACATGAATAAAAGGAAATTGAACACAAAATACTGCCTCAAACACTTTTAATCCCAACCTGAACAGAATAAAATAGCCAAGAACCAGAATTTGGTGAGGGCAGCACTATTCCATGAAATTCTGATGATGAAAGAGGGAAAAAATTCCTAATTATGAACCCTTCCTTCTCCCCTGAAATAATTCAAGTTTTGTGAAATGAAGCCATAAATCTGATCCTCATGGCGTTGGGAACAGAAGTGTTTACAGCTCACCAGGGGAAATTCAAGGCAGGGATTGGCCTCCAATTCCCAAATGGAACCAGACAGAACCTGGGGAGAGCTCCCAGCAAGTGCAAGGGAGAAATGGCCCCAATTCTGCTGTGGAATCCGGGTTAAACCAGGAATTCTCTGGGTTCACACCCTGCTTCCTTCCAGCCACATCAAGGGATCCTCCATCCAAAACTAACATCCCACATTTTTAAATTTAATTGTATGATTTTCCCCCCATTTTTGAGGGATCCAACAACAGTTCCAGATAATTAAATTTTCACTTTTCAGCCCTGATGCTTTGTTTTTTTTAAGGAGACTGATTAAGAAATGAGTTGTCCAGGATTTGGATCACTCCAGCATCTCCTGATGTTTCTGGAACCACCCACATCCAGCCCAGAGAAGAGATTCCAGAGAAATCCCATCCCTGGATGGAACAGCACCAACCAAAGAAAAAGTTGGGTTTGTTTGAATTAGGGAAGGGAAAGCAGAGAAAAATAAACTGCAAACCAAAGTATGTTCCTGCTTCTGGTCCTTTCCCCTGGATTAAGGAAGAAATCCAAACTTTCTGCCCATTAAGGACAAGAAACATCTCTCTGCTTCCCTCAGCCCTTCCAGCTCTATTTAGTCTCGATTCAAAAATCATTGGGAAAAGGAAAAATCAAGGATTTTTGCACTGATTCCCATGATTGAGCATCCCATCCGTGTTTAGCCTGAGGAGCACTGAGCTGTGTAAATACTTTTTTGGGCTTCAGTGGCAGAAAATAATAGGGTTCAGTAAATGGATGCGAGAGAAAAAGGTTGTAATTATTCAACCAAAATATGGAACTCAGCTTGCTTAAATAAATATCCTCCTGCCCAAAGCCAGCAGGGTTTTTTAATGCATTTCATCCCAAAGCAGGGATAAAACGAGGAGGTAAAGCCTGATACAGGAATTATATCTAAATGGAGCCAGGAGTGAGGGGGATGGAATGATAGAAATCTGAATTCCATCAGGAAAATGCTCTGGAATGAAGAACAGAATGAAGAACAGAATGAAGAACAGAATGAAGAACAGAATGAAGAACCTGGGAATGCTGGCAGTCAGGAAAAGGGGGCAATTCCAGCAAAATCCAAGGAATCCTTGCAAAATGCTGAGCCCTGGGTGGCAACCAAATCAATCTTGTTGAGGAAAAAGAAATAATCTCTGTGCTGGGTGTCCTTTGGAGATATTGCAATTAAAGTGGGATTTCCAAGGAGCTCTGGAATCACAACCAGGGGATCCAGCAGGGACCACCTGGAGCTGCAGAAAACCAGCTCTGCTCAAGAAAGGAGAAAAGAATGGATGGAAATCCCCCAATTTTTGAGTTTTGATGTTGTTTCATTCTCAAAACACCCTCAAGCACCAAGGTAGTACAAAATTTGGCTCAAAAAAACAAATTTTTGAACCAAATGGCTCAAAACATGGCCAGTGGCACCAAACATTGATGGGATTTCTTTGCCCCAGGAAATCAGGATTTCTGTTGAGAACTTCAGGCAGCAGCACCAGGGCTGGGACAGGATCTCCTGTCAGGAAAAGCCAACCTTGGTTGGTGCCCTGAATTTTTCTCCATGAAATCCAAGGAGATGCGTTTTCATCCATGAAATCCAGGTGGGAATCAGGGATACACGAGGGGTTCTTTTCCCTGAAAAACTGAATTCCTCCCTGCACCACTTACACCCCAAAACCACCTCAGGGCTGGGCAGCTTTCCCCACATGGAATCATGGAATGGTTTGGGTTGAAAGAGAGCTTGGAGATCAGTTCCATGCTCAACTCATGGAATCACAGTCATGGAATGGTTTGTGTGGGAAAGGATCTGAAATTTCATCCCATCAGAGCCCCTGAATGGGCAGGGACACCTTCAATGGACCAGGGTGCTTCAAGCAATGTCCAACCTGGCCTTGGACACTTCTGGGGATGGGGGAAATATTCCCAGGTTTCCTGGAGTTTGTGTTTTAGGGAAGGAAGGGGACGTAAGTGGGAGCTTGGCCTGGAGGGCTGAGCCAGCAGAGCTGCAACATTCCCTGGAATCTTCACTGAATTCCCAATATTCCCTGTCTCTGGACTGCAAAAAATGAGGGATTGAGATGATGGCTCAGGTTTGAGTTTTCTATGTTTCAGGTTCTGTGCTGCTTTAGTGTGTGGGGCTGGGCTCACATCAGGGGATGCTGAGCTCTGTGCACAGAGCAGGGACACAAAACAATTCCTGCTCCAGCTGGGCACCAAGGACAAATGATCCAAATCTCAGCCCAGGAGCACAAACAGCGTGGGCTGGAGAGAGAAAAACAAGCAGGGTGGGACTGGATGGGCTAAAGCTGGGATGGGACAATGAACTGCAAGATGCAAATGGAGCAGAACTGATCCCAGGGACAGACCCCGTGCCCGGCCGTGCATTTTGGGACCATTTTGGTTCATTTTGGGTTCATTTTGGGACCATTTTGGTTCATCTTGGGTTCATTTTGGGACCGTTTTGGGACCATTTTGGGTTCATTTTGGGACCATTTTGGTTCATCTTGGGTTCATTTTGGGACCATTTTGGTTCATCTTGGGTTCATTTTGGGTTCATTTTGTGACCATCTTGGGTTCCTTTTGGGTTCATTTTGGGACCATTTTGGTTCATCTTGGGTGCAGCCCTGGCTGGGCTCTTGTGCTGCCCAAGGTGGATCCATGGAGGAGATGCTTTGAATAAATCCCTGCTTTATTCTGTGACTCTGCCCAGCCTCTGCTCCAGCTCAGCCTTCTCAAGGCATCAGAGAGACACCAGGGATGGATTTCCACAGGGCATCAGCTTTGCTGCCAACCCTCCTCTCCTTCCCTTCCAAAAAGAGAAAAAAAAAGAGAATCCACGAGCAGCATTAAAAAAAAAATTGCAACTCTCCATTCCACGTTATTGCAGAAAAGTAATTAAAATCCAACTGCTGCCTCCATCCCCCTGGGAGCAAATTTTTACTGGAAACGAGAAGGAAAGGTGGTTGGACTGTGGAAACATTTACCAGCTGCAGGTATAATGCTGTGTCTGTTGTCAGAGGGAACATTTCATTGGTTTATTTCTGGAGGATTATTTAGAGGGTTGTGGTCTCCACGTCCAGGTCTGAAGAGAAAAAAAATAAAAAGGAAAAAAAAAAAAAAATCCAGGCTGTGAGGTGTGCCTTCTTTCTGCAGAATAGTGATTTGTTACGTGTTTGTCTGAGTTAAATATAGCAGCCAGGCCCTCGGTACAGGCTGGTGTTTTATCCTGCTCGCTTTTGGAAAAGAGAAATAAAAAAAGAAGGGGCAAAAAAAAGGAAAAAAAGAAGGAAAAAAAAGAAAAATAGGAGAGAAAGAGAGAAAGAAAAAGAGAGAGAGAGAGAGAGAGAGAGAGAAAGAGAGAAAGAGAGAAAGAGAGAAAGAGAGAAAGAGAGAAAGAAAGAAAAAGAAAGAAAGAAAGAAGGAAAGAAAGAAGGAAAGAAAGAAAGAGAGAGAGAGAGAAAGAGAGAAAGAGAGAAAGAGAAAAAGAAAGAAAGAAGAAAGAAAGAAAGAAAGAAAGAAGAAAGAAAGAAAGAAAGAAAGAAAGAAAGAAAGAAAGAAAGAAAAGAAAGAAAGAAAGAAAGAAGAAAGAAAGAAAGAAAGAAAGAAAGAAAGAAAGAAAAGAAAGAA
>CM019919.1:257260-469732 GCA_009764595.1 Geothlypis trichas | reverse complement strand
CAAAATTCCATCTTCCATATCCCCTATTCCATATTCTGAAATTCCATATTCCATATTCCACATTCCATATTCCATATCCCCTATTCCATATTCCATAATTCCATATTCGATATTCCATATTCCATATTTCCTCTTCCATATTCCATATTCCCTACTCCATACTTCATACTCCATATTCCATATTCCATAATTCCATATTCCATATTCCATATTCCATATTCCATATTCCATATTCCCTACTCCATATTCCAAATTCCATATTCCATATTCTGAAATTCCATATTCCATATTCCATACTCCCTACTCCATATTCCATATTCCATATTCCATCTTTAATATCCCATATTCCATATTTCCTGTTCCATATTCTGAAATTCCATACTCCTTATTCCATATTCCATACTCCATATTTCATACTCCATATTGCATATTCCATATTCCATACTCCATCTTCCCTATTCCCTATTCCATATTCCAAATTCTGAAAGTCCATATTCCCTATTGCCTACTCCATATTCCATATTCCATACTCCGTATTTCATATTCCATACTCCATATTCCCTATTCCATATTTCATTTTCCATATTCCATATTCCCTATTCCAAAATTCCATATTCCCTATTCCATATTTCATTTTCCATATTCCATACTCCATATTCCCTATTCCCTATTCCAAAATTCCATATTCCCTATTCCAAAATTCCAAAATTCCATATTCCATATTCCATTTTCCATATTCTATACTCCATATTCCCTATTCCCTATTCCATATCCCATATTCCCTATTCCCTATTCCCTATTCCATTCCTATTTTGAATGCCATGAGCATTCCAGATTGGAATTCTTTCCCCACCCCAGTGATAACACAGGGTGAGCTGGAGCAAAGCAAATCTGGCAGAAATTTTACCCAAATCCACTGACATCTGTGTCAAGGAAGGATTAAGGACCTCCAAGGGATGCAGAATCTTGGAATAACTCATCCATGGAACAGCTCAGCCTCTCTTAAGGACTGAAAGTTGAAATTTTCTTTTCCTTCCAGCTCTTGGTTTTTACCACCTTGACCTGTTGGGAATGTGTTTATTCCAAATATTCTTCCTTCCTGAAGCTCAGAGATGGTGCCTCCCATCACTCACCTGGGCTTGTTCGGACAGCAATGAACAAAAATTCAATATTTTTGTCCCATCTTTGCCATAATTAAACAGAAACCCAACTTCTTTCTGACTTCTAGGAGAGAATTTTGAATTTTCAGAACATAAAGAACCATTAGTGGGTGGTGTTTCACCAAGTCTCCCAAGACAGGTTTGAAGAGATCTGAGTTTCATTTCAACTTTGTATAAAATTTCACTTCATTCCTGCTTGTTTATCAGGATGTGTAATTTAATTGCTCTAAGTGACTGAAAATGTATTTCTCGTTGGATGGAAATCTGTAAACAATCTGGAAGTTTCTTATTTGAACATCATTTTCATTCTGCCTTCAGGGCTCTGTAAGATAATCAAATGTTAGTTTTTCTTTCTAAATGCAGTAGTCCCGTGCACATCCCTTGAAAGGAAAAATTCAGCCATGAAACCCCAAAATTCAGCTTTTAAACCTGAAATTGCCATTTTTGACTTACAAGGACAGCTTGGGATCAGCTCAAACACAATACATTGTTCCACAAAATGCTGATTGTGAGTGGAAAAAAAATCTGGAGGTGTTTTGGAATAGAAATCATGGAATCATTTAGTTGGAAAAGACCTCGAAGACTGAGTCAAATTGCTGAAAACTCAAATAGAAATGAAGGCACAATTCTGTGTGCAGCAGCTGGAGTGAGAAGATTTTGGAAATCTCTCCCTTTTCTATTTTCTCAGTCAAAATCTTCTGTATTTCAGCCCTTTCAGGCACAAAAAAGGCTCTCAGATGATAAAAATACATCATTTAATATGTAAAAAATGGAAGTTTTCTCAGCTTTATGTACAGACATTCTGTCCTCTGAGAGGGCAAATGTCAGAGCATTTTTGTAGTGTTTTAAAGTAGCAATTTTGTGAGGGGAGAATCCAAATGGATCCCCTGATCCTACATTTGGAGATTGCTCCAAATTAACCATTAATTACATCTGATTATTATTTAATAGATTATTATTTAGTTATTAATTAGCCATTAACACCACTCTTAGAGCCAGCCTCACTATTTCCCTTTCTAAAAGGCAAGGAAGGGGGAAAAAGATCACTCTTGGACCAGAAAAAAAAAGCAGAACTGTGCCTTCTTTCCTGAAGGAATCAAGATTTGGAATTTCTCAGCCAGCTCAGGAGTGAATTCCCCATTTCTGAGCTCCTGTTAAAGCCCAGGAGCACCCGAGCCCCGGGCTGGCCACTGAATCAAGGCTTTGGTTGGAGCCCTGGAAATCTCTGCTCCCACTGCCCCGCAAGGAAGAATGAAAAAGATCACTCTTGGACCAGAAAGAAAAAAAAAGTAGAGCTGAAGAAATCAAGATTTGGAATTTTCAGCCATCTCAGGAGTGAATTCCCCATTTCCGAGCTCCTGCTAAAGCCCAGGAGCACCCAAACCCCGGGCTGGTCACTGAATCCAGGCTTTGGTTGGAGCCCTGCTGATGGAAATCTCTGCTCCCGCTGCCACACAAGGAAGAATTGAAAAGATCACACTTGGACCAGATAAAAAAACCAGGGCTGTGCCTTCTTCCCTGAAGGAATCAAGATTTGGAATTTCTCAGCCAACTCAAAAGTAAATTCCCCATTTTTGAGTTCCTGCTAAAGCCCAGGAGCACCCAAACCCCGGGCTGGCCACTGAATCCAGGCTTTTGTTGGAGCCCTGCTGATGGAAATCTCTGCTCCCACTGCCACACAAGGAAGAATTGAAAAGATCACACTTGGATCAGAAAACAAAAAAAAGCAGAGCTGAAGAAATCAAGATTTGGAATTTCTCAGCCAGCTCAGGAGTACATTCCCCATTTCTGAGCTCCTGCTAAAGCCCAGGAGCACCCAAGCCCCGGGCTGGCCACTGAATCCAGGCTTTGGTTGGAGCCCTGCTGATGGAAATCTCTGCTCCCACTGCCACACAAGGAAGAATTGAAAAGATCACCCTTGGACCAGATAAAAAACCCAAAAAAAAACAGAGTTGTGCCTTCTTCCCTGAAGAAATCAAGATTTGGAATTTCTGAGCCAGCTCAGGAGTGAATTCCCCATTTCTGAGCTCCTGCTAAAGCCCAGGAGCACCCAAACCCCGGGCTGGCCACTGAATCCAGGCTTTTGTCGGAGCCCTGCTGATGGAAATCTCTGCTCCCCTGCCCCGCGTGCTCCATCGCCATGGCAGCAGCACAGTCCGTGCCTGCCCCGTGTTTTCCTTGGCAATCCATCAAAGGAGCCGGGAATGTGCGAGGTTTGGGGCAGGAGAGGCGGCCCCGGCTTTGCTTTGGGAAGGAGCAGCCTTGGGCAGCCAGGATTTTGTCACTTTATCATGATATTCCTGAATATATTCCGTGATATATATGAGAAATGTATTTACATGATGGTACCGGATAGTTTTTGCCATGAATCCTGCAAAAGAAGAAGAAGGGATTTTCTGTGTCATTTTCAATTTGAACAATGAAAAATTCTTGGGGAAAAAATTCCTGGGTTTTGCTTCTAGAGCTGCCCAGAGCTCAAAGCCCCTGATTTCCACTCAATTCCTATCAAAGGATCAGTGCAGGAATCTCAATGAGAGAAATCCAAAGGATTTCTCCTTTCAGAGCTCACATTCCCTGATTTCCACCAAATTCCTATCTGGGGATCAGAGCAGAAATCCCAGTGAGAGAAATCCCAAAGAGTTTTCCTTTCAGGGTTCACTTTCCCAGATTTCCATCCAATTCCTATCGAAGGATCAGTGCAGGCATCCCACTGATAGAAATCCCAAGTTTTCTTTCCAGAGCTCACATTCCCTGATTTCTACCCAATTCTTATCCCAGGATCAGTGAAGGGAATCTCAGTAATAAAAATCCCAAGGAGTTTTCCCTCCAGGACTCACTTCCCCTGATTTCCACCCAATTCCTATCACAGGATCAGTGAAAGGAATCCCACTGATAGAAATTCAGAGTTTTCCCTCCAGAACTCACATTCCCTGATTTCCACCCAGTTCCTATCAGAGAATAAGTGAAGGGAAACCCACTGACAGAAATCCTAAGGAGTTTTCCCTCTAGAGCTCACATTCCCTAATTTCCTATTGAAGGATCAGTGCAGGGAATCCAACCAATAGAAATCCAAAGTTTTCCTTCCAGAGCTCACATTCCCCGATTTCCACCCAATTTCTATCAGAGAATCAGTGCAGGGAATCCCACTGATAAAAATTCCCAAGGTGTTTTCCCTCCAGAGTTTAAAGCTCCTGATTTTCCCCCAATTCCTATCAAAGGGAATCTCACCCCTGTCCAGCACCTCTCAAATCCAAGGAAATTTTGACAAATGAAAACATTTACAGAACAATATTCCCTTACTTGGAAATTCAGGGAATTCCCCAAATTCCCACTTTTACAGGTTGTTTTGGCTTGGATGAGATTTATGGCAAGGATTCTTCCGTGATTTCTGTGGAAACAACCAAACTGTGCTTTTGTGCTCCTTCTGCAATGAAACCAGATTGGAAAAGGACCTGGACTGGGGAGGGGGCGCAGATTTGTTTGAAAATCTGGGAAATGTGAAAATCCTGCTTTAACAGCAATAAAAGAATAAATTCTTTGCAAAAATGCCATATTTTTAGGGATACTGTCAAGTTATTAAGGCCCTAAATTTAGGTTTTCTAAAGGGAAAGGAGAAAAGCAAAATGGGGTTGCTTACAAGGTAAAATTGTGACTTGTATCAAATATTTGAATAATTATTAATTAATTAATTAATTAATTAATTAATATTTAAACAGCTTCTCCTTCACTGTCTTGTGAGTGAATAAATCCAGTTTGTTCTCATAGATTTTATACATTTGGCCCCAGTGTTTCAGTGTTAAGTAGAGTGAATTTTATCCCAAAAAATTTGTTACAAATAATAATTCAGAATATCTGAGTGCTGGCACTGGCATAATGCTGATATCCTCAGCACCAACACAGCCCTGGGTGTTAAAATACTGCCCAGATAATCAGATATCAATTAATTAAAACATCCCCCTCCTCTGCAAAGCAAAGATCATTTCACTCCTAACAGACACAGCCCCATTATTCTCTTTTTTTCCCCCCCCCTTCCTCATTTCAAAGAACTTTTGATACTCTTGATTTTTACCACCCAGAAAAGAGGGGTGAAAACGCTCATCTTAATTTCCTTTTTGTATTTTTTTGGAGGAGGAGGGGGAGACAAATCTCCATCTCTAAATCTGCGGCGCGGTCGGGACTTCAAATGCTTCACTTATCTGCGATTGTAAACTCGGGGCTGCGGAGTAAAACTCACCAGCCAAGTCATAAATCATGAGCAGAGACAGGTGCAATAAATACCGGTGTCAGAAAGTTACAAAGTAAAATTATATTGTTTTGACAAGATGTCCAGATGCGTTGACAACGGAGCGGGTAAATGGGCTCGCTCTGAGAGGCGCCGTTAGCGCAGGGCAGGGAGGGAAAACCCAAAAAAAACCCAAGAAAAATAACCCAAAAGCTTAAAGGCTTAGCAGGGGAACGATGGAACTACTGCAAAACACCTTGGAGAACATTCATTTTCTGGGGGGTTCTTCCTCTTTTTGTTTCAGTGCTCAATTGAGGGCATCTGTGGAAAAAAAAACAAAAAAAAAAAGCAAACCAAAAAAACCAAACTAAAAAAAGAAAACCAAAAAAGAAAACCAAAAGAAAAACCAAAAGAAAAACCAACCAAAACCCACCCCCCAAAAAGGCAGAAACAAACAAACAAAACCCACAAAAAAACAACAAAAAAAAACAAAAAAAAACCAAACAAAACCCACAAAAAAACAACAAAAGACCCCCCAAAAAACCCAAATAAAAATACAAAAAAAAACCAAGAAAAACCCCAAAACCAAACATAAAAAAAAAACAACAACAAAAAAAAAAAAAACAACCCCCCCAAAAACCCCAAAAAACCAAAACAAAAAACCAACAACCACAAAAAAAAATCCCAAACCCAAAACAAAACAACAAAAACACACACACACAGACACACACACACAAAAAACCCCAAACCAAACATTTTTGGGGTTCGCTTGGCAGTTTCAGGGGAAATGGTGATTGACAAAGAATAATTCTCTTTTTTTGCACTGCATCTCGTCCACTTAGAAAGTTTCTGGCCGGGTTTGCCTCTGCTTGCAGCAGCATTTGAGCAGCTTGGATGTGTTTAATGTTCCTGCTCCTCCTCACACAAAGCTTTTACATAAAAAATATCTGGGACAGGAACCCAGTTCAGCTCTTCCTCCTCAGCTCTGACATCTGCACAAGAATCTTTCTGAACAGATTTGAATTTCGTGTTAATCTGGGGCTCCTGTGATTTTCTGAATTAGGCCAGAAGGTTCAGCAATTTCCAGTTGCAAATTTTGAGCAATTTGTCCAAGATCAGAGAGAGGTTAAGACACAAAGAACAACTTTCAACCCACCCAGTTTCCCCAGCCATGAGCTCACCTTGTTTGTACACAATCCTTCAGGATTCTGGATTTATTTTTTTTTAATTCCATGCATTTTTTGGAAGTCCTTTGTGTTTCCAGCAGAATATTCTTGCTGAGTTCTAGCTTTGGGATTAACCTTAGGCCATGCCTGTTTTTTTAAATTTTTAAATTTTTTTTTATTTTTATTTTTTACATTTTTAAAAATGTTTTAATTTTTTTTTCTTCTGCCTGGATTTTAAATTCTCAGGAGCAGAATTCTCTTTGGGGAAGGGATGAGCACTCCAAGTCTTCCCTGTAGTGTGATAATGAGTGGAAATAATGCAGGGATCCCTCATTAAATGAGATTACAAAGTGTTGTAATCTCAAATTTGGTGCATTAAACCAAGGGAATCATGGAATGGTTTGGGCTGGAAGGGACCTTAAAACTCATTTTTTCCACCCCTTACCATGGGCAGGAAAACCTTCCTCTATTCCAGGATTCTCCAAGCTGGCCTTGGACATTCAGGGATTTTTGTACCAGATTTTTTTAATCTTTGCTCCATTGCCATACCTTCCCAATTTTCCAAATTTAGCTGTTTTCCCCCACAAATCAGCATCAGAATCTTAACATGGGATGAAAACCGGGCATTTCTGCTCAGGTGAAACCTTGAAAAAGTTTAGGAGAAAGCTGGAGGATGCTTTTGGCTCCCAGCCCAGGCCGTTCCATGGATGCTGCTGGATTTGGAGCTTTGGGCTGCCAGGCCAGGCATCAGCAGCCTGTAAAAAAACCCAATATGTTCCTGTTGAAAGGAATGTGCTACCATAAATGAAGGCACTTGAAGGTCAAAGGGCACCGGGAGTAATTAGCCCAGGCCATTAAAGGAAGAATAAAAATCATGTTTTACAAGCTGATAGAAAAGAAAGTTGAAAATACGCCTTGGAGAGAGAGAAAAAAATAAAAATAAAACCAACAAAAATGCAGCAGCACATGGTGGGGTGGGTGTTGCTCGTGTGCAGTTGGGACACGCTCACATTTATTTTCTTTATGAAAATCTGCTCCTGGCCCACTCTGAACACGTGTTCTGCTGCAAATTTGGGGGAAAAGTCAATTCTCCCGTGCCGTGTAGAATGTTTTAAAAGCTACCTTTAAATTGCTCCAGCCTTTTTATCATCCCCATTATCTCCTTCCTCCATCTTAAAACCTGCTTGACGTTGGAAAAATACACAGAGTCTGACAGCCAGGCTGGAGGGAAATCCAAAGATATCCTTGGAAATTGTTGGGCATTTCCCAGCAGCTCTGGGGAGAGCACGAGCAGCCCCAGCCCAGGGCCCTGATGGATGAGTGACCCATTCAAGAGCCCCCCAGGGCTCTGCCATTGCCCATTTTGCTCAAATGAAATCAAAAATGTCCAAGGCGACGCTGAAGTTGTTAAATTGGGGGAAATGGGGAGAGATTTGTAGCACAAATTGGAGGAAAATCCAGATGGAGGTGATGCTTAGTTCCACATCGATCAGTGGTTCTTAGGAATTGTACAAAGGAATTTAAACATGGAAATTAGCATTATTTTTTATTTGGATTATTTTTTTTCTTAGACATTGTGGTTTTCCCATCCCTGGAATTGTCCCAGGCCAGGCTGGGTGGGTTTGGAGCATCCTGGGATGGTGGAAGCTGTCCCTGACCATGGCAGGGCATGAGATGAGTTTTAAGGTCCTTTCCAACCCAAACCTGTGGTTGGTTCTCTGATCTCAGTAATTAAGGCAATCACTGATACCAGTAATGAAGGAAATTCCAAGAGGCTAATCAGCAATTAAGGAAATTCCAAGAGGTTTTTCAGGACATTCCCTGTGTCAGGCTTGTCAGGGATATCCAAAGCAGTTTTGTTCCAAAGGATTCCAAGCAGTGGGAATAACTCTGCCTTCACCACTGACATCCTATAAAAAACTAAAAGAACTTTTGATTTCCCAAGTCCTGCCACAAATAACTCTGAATGGAAACAGTTATAACAACAACAACAAAAAATAATGAAAACCAAAAAATAGTTAAAACAAAAAATAGTTAAAACCAAGAAATAGTAATAACCAAAAAAAAAAAAACCCTTCAAGTTATCTCCAGCCATTTCAGGAACCAACTTCAAACAATTTGCTTTTCAGCCACTTCCTCCTCATCCCATCCCAAATCAGTGAATGCCCAGCAGCTCCCTGTGGCTGATGCTGATGTGGAGAGGGGCTGCCTGTGATAACACCTCGGGTTAATCAGCTCTGAGATGGTTTCCAGCTCTTCCTGAGCCCCCACTGCTGCAGAGGAGCCCTGTCAGCAGCAATTACCCTCCTCTTGCAGAAGAAAAGAGACCTGTTTAAATTCTTTGCCTCTCTGGTGTTCCCAGATCCTCCCTCAGAGGAGGATTTTTCAGGATTTTTCATGTTCATTTTCATGTTTCAGAATGAAAAATGCCATTCCATGACCCACAGGGCTGTGGCACTCCTGGATCATCATCTGAGCCTTGGCTCTGTGGCACAGAAACCTTGGTGCAGCAGGAGCAGGAGCTGGGATGGCAAAACTCATCTGCTGCCTTGGGATGGAATTGGGGAATAAAGAACTCTGGAGCTGCTTTGCCCTTTTGTGCTGTGAAATGGCTCTTCCATGTGTTCAGAATGAGGCTGAAAGTGCAGATTTTGATAAAATGCTGTTTTCAGCATGTTCTGGTGAAATGTCTGTTTTAGAAATGCAGATTTTGATACCAAGCTGGTTTCAACATTTTCTGGTGAAATCTTTCTGTTTTAAAGGTACAGATTTTGATACCATGCTGTTTTCAATATTTTCTAGTGAAATCTCTCTGTTTTAGAAGTGCAGATTTTAATAACGTGCTGGTTTCAACATTTTCTGGTGAAATCTCTCTGTTTTAGAGGTACAGATTTTGATACCATGCTGTTTTCAACATTTTCTGGTGAAATCTCTCTGTTTTAGAAGTGCAGATTTTAATAACGTGCTGGTTTCAACATTTTCTGGTGAAATCTCTCTGGTTTAGAGGTACAGATTTTGACATCAGACTGTTTTCAACAATTTCTTGTGAAATCTCTGTTTTAAAAGCGCAGATTTTGGTAAAGTGGTGGTTTCAACATTTTCTGGTGAAATCTCTCTGGTTTAGAACTGCAGATTTTGATACCATGCTGGTTTTAACATTTTCTGGTGAAATCTCTCTGGTTTAGAAATGCAGATTTTGATACCATGCTGTTTTCAACATTTTCTGGTGAAATCTCTCTGGTTTAGAACTGCAGATTTTGATACCATGCTGGTTTTAACATTTTCTGGTGAAATCTCTCTGGTTTAGAAATGCAGATTTTGATACCATGCTGTTTTCAACATTTTCTGGTGAAATCTCTCTGGTTTAGAAATGCAGATTTTGATACCATGCTGTTTTCAACATTTTCTGCTGAGATCTCTCTGCCTTGGACTGTCCCAGTGTCACACCAGGATTGGTTTCCCTTCACCAGGGATTCCTCCATGCTCTGATATTTCCAGAGTTGTGCCTCCACTTTGAGCTGCTCCATCCCGCATTCTTAGTCTTGGTTTTAAAGTTATAAAACTCTTTTTTTATTTGCCTTTTTCCTCACTTTTACCTCCAGTGCATTCAATGACCCCACATCCCCACCTCACCTCCAGCACCCCTTTTTTTCCTCAGGGTGCTCCCAAACCCCTCCAGATCCCACAAATCCCTCGGAAGCCTCATCCCCAAGCCTGCAATTCCCCACAGGACACTTAGACATTTGCTTTTAATCTGGGCCCCGAGTTTGTAATGAATTCTGTAAACATAATCACGAGGCCTTTCCTAAAGGGAAGCACTCCCAAATCCCAGCCATTTTTGCTGACACTTTTGACTCTGGGCTTGATCTTTGCCCAGGTTGCCAAATAAAAAGGGCAGAGGGCAGAGTTCAAAAGCGGCCGTTTACCCCTCGGATTATTGAAAATCAAAACCCGGCGGAAACGCTCGGGAGGAATTGGAGGAAACTCCTGCCCCCCTGCTCCCCCAGGAAGGATGTCATTATATTGTTTTCTAAGGTTAGGTCTGTTTATAGAAATAAACACTTGAGTGAAAACAGGCATGAAACGCTAGAAAGGCAGAAATGCACGGGGGCTGCTCCAGCACCACCAGCGCGGCTCGGGATGAGCATTTCCCCAAGTTCAAGCCTCTCTTCTCCACCAAAATATCTTTTTATACACTTAATTATTAATTATTTACCTGAGCACTGATAGAGATATCCATGTATGTCTTTGGGGATGCTTAATATCAATTATTTTATATTTTATCTGATTTCTCTGTTACCTCAAGACCATGCACAACCCAACACAACAATAAGACAATTCCCATCTCCTCTTTTCAGACCTAATTATTTATTGCAGATTTTAATGACCAGATATCAGTAATTAGTGTTATCAGCTCCCACTTAAGACATCTAAAGTGAAGCTTTCCAAATTACAACTATCCCAAGATTGTTCAAAAAGATGAATTTATGCTCCCAAACCTCATTTCCCTGCTTAGTTTGAGCTCCAAGTTTCTCTGAACACATTTTTATGTCTTCACCTGTGACTGGGAAGAGCTGGAAGATCCTGGAATGGATCTTATTTCTTATCTTCACATCTCCAATTTTATTTTTTTTTCACTGCATTTTCCCCTCACTCCCACATATCCCAGTTCCATTCACTTGTGGTTCATTGACCAACACAGAGCTTATTTTTTGCAATTTTTAGATTTAATTGATTTTCCAACAACTTCCTGGTTTTTTTCCCCTTTCTCTTCCTTCCTTTCCCTGTTTTTTCCCATCTGTGATGAGCATCCACCACTTTGGATTTCTGGCATTTCCCACCCCATTTCTGCAGTGCTCCACTCTCCTCACACTCATTTTTTTAGCTCTGGGTGTTGTTCCCACCTCTCTTCCTGCTCATATTTAGAAGCAGGAATAGATTGAATAATTCTAAGTGGACAATCAACCAAAAAAAAAAGCCCCAAACCCCTGGCATTACGTAGAAACAGGAGCACATGGGGGAGTCCATAAATCATTCTTCCTGCCACATCTGTTTTTATTTTGAAGTTTATCAGCGCGCTCGGTCGTGCGGGGATTTTGGGGGATAGGGGAAGGAGGAGGAGGGCCCCGCCGCAATATTAATCTCCCAAAGTGCCTTCCAGAACATCAGAGAACAGGGGGAAAGAAAGGCTTTTAGCTGGTTTCTGCTTTTCCTTCCTCGAGGCTGCAGATAAAGCTTGGCTGCCCACGGCGCGCGGGGCTGAAAAGGGCGATTCATGGATCCCGTTATCAGCGCTCCGCCGGGACAGCCCTCGCGGGGACCTGGCACACATGGCAGATAAGACAAGCCCCAAACTGATACCTGCCCAGACAAAAACGGGCTGTGCCTGCCCCCACGGGGACTGTGTGTGGGCATCTTGAGAGAGACACCCATGTGTGTCTTTGGGGATGCTTAATATCGATTATCTTATATTTCAAATTATTTCTCTCTGTTACTTCCAGGCTTTGCACAATCCACCACAACAATAAGTTCCCATGTCCTCTTTGCAGAGCTAATTAGTCAATTAATTGAATAATTATTCAATTATTTTAATGGCTAGGTATCAGTGAAAAGGGGTGAAAATGACGATTCATAAATCCCGTTATCAGCGCGCCGTCGGGAGAGCCCTCGTGGGGACCTGGCGCAAATGGCAGATAAGACAAGTCCCAAACTGATACCTGCCCAGACAAAAACGGGCTGTGCCCCTCCTCTGCCCCATGGGGACTGTGTGTGGGCATCTTGAGAGAAATACCCATGTGTGTCTTTGGGAGTGCTTAATATCGATTATTTATTATTTCAGCTGATTTGTCTCTGTTAACCTCAAGGCCTTGCACAATCCACCACAACAATAAGTTCCCATGTCCTCTTTGCAGAGCTAATTATTCAATTAATTGAATAATAATTCAATTATTTTAATGACCAGATATCAATGAAAAGGGGTGAAAATGACGATTCATAAATCCCGTTTTCAGCGCTCCGCCGCAAGAGCCCTCGTGGGGACCTGGCGCAAATGGCAGATAAGACAAGCCCCAAACTGATACCTGCCCAGACAAAAACGGGCTGTGCCCCTCCTCTGCCCCACGGGGAGTGTGTGTGGGCATCTTGGGAGACACACACCCATCTTGGAAAGACACACACCCGTGTGTGTCTTTGGGAGTGCTTAATATCGATTATTTATTATTTCAGCTGATTTGTCTCTGTTACCTCAAGGCCTTGCACAATCCACCACAACAATGAGACAGTTCTCATGTCCTCCTTGCAGAGCTAATTATTCAATTAATTGAATTATTTAATTATTTAATTATTGAATAATAATTCAATTATTTTAATGACCAGATATCAATGAAAAGGGGTGAAAATGGCGATTCATGGATCCCGTTATCAGCGCTCCACTGGGAGAGCCCTTGTGGGGACCTGGCACACATGGCAGATAAGACAAGCCCCAAACTGATACCTGCCCAGACAAAAACGGGCTGTGCCCCTCCTCTGCCCCATGGGACTGTGTGTGGGCATCTTGGGAGAGATACCCGGGTGTGTCTTTGGGGATGCTTAATATCGATTATCTTATATTTCAAATTATATCTCTCTGCTACCTCAAGGCTTTGCACAATCCACCACAATAAGTTCCCATATCCTCTTTGCAGAGCTAATTATTCAATTAATTGAATAATTATTCAATTATTTTAATGACCAGATATCAGTGAAAAGGGGTGAAAATGGTGATTCATGGATCCCATTATCAGTGCTCCGCTGGGAGAGTCCTTGTGGGGACCTGGGACAGGTGGCAGATAAGACAAGCCCCAAACTGATACCTGCCCGGACAAAAACGGGCTGTGCCTGCCCCCACGGGAATGTGTGTGGGCATCTTGAGAGAGATACCCGGGTGTGCCTTTGGGGATGCTTAATATTGATTATCTTATATTTCAAATTATTTCTCTCTGTTACCTCAAGGCCTTACACAATCCACCACAACAAGACAGCTCCCACGTCCTCGTTGCAGAGCTAATTATTCTGTGCAGATTTTGATGACCAGATATCAGTGAAAAAGGCTTAATAGGGGTGAAAATGGCGACTCATGGATCCCGTTATCAGCACTCTGCTGGGAGAGTTCTTGTGGAGACCTGGCACAGGTGGCAGATAAGACAAGTCCCAAATTGATACCTGCCCAGTCCACACCTGGGAGTGAAGGGCAATATTTGCCTTGAAAGGGCCTCCCTGATGCCAGCCAGGCAGGAGAGAGGGAATGAGGGGGCTCGGATGGAGCTGGAGGAGGGGACTGGGGCAGGAGCTGCCCCTTCTCATCACTCCAGCCCCAAGCCCAGCCTGAACAGAGCCACTCACGCACAGAACGTCATCCTTGGTTGGCTTTGGGTTAGAATTAGCTTGAGGGTTTGAGTTTTTTGGGTCTTTTCCCTCCAGTTCTGTGTTCAGTGCTCAGACTGGGATTGCAAGGAGGCCGGAGAGGGATTTCCACAAGGCCTGGAGGGATAGAACACAGGGAATGGCTTCCCTCTGGCAGGGGACAGGGATAGATGGAATTTTGCAGCAAAATTCTTCCCTGTGAGGGTGGAGAGGGGCTGGGATGGGATTCCCAGAGCAGCTGTGGCTGTCCCTGCTCCCTGGAAGTGTCCAAGGCCAGGCTGGGCAGGGTCTGGAGCCACCTGGGACAGAAGAAGGTGTCCCTGCCCATGGCAGGGGTGGCACTGGGTGATCTTTCCTCTCCTTCCCAACCCAAATCATTCTATGATTCCATAAAATTCTTCTCAGAAAGATCTCCCTCTAAAGTGGAGGCAGATGTGGCCCATCTCACCCTGCTCTCCTCTGGGCCATGTCACTGCCTCCAGAATTCCCTGGAAAGGGTCTGGATGAGGGCAGGAGCTCCCACAGCTTGGAGACACCTGAACTCACAGGGAGGTTGCTGTACTGATTTTAATGTTGCCCAATTTTCCTTATTTTTATCTTTTTTTACCAGTAAATCCCACGGGACCAGCTGGGAATTCTCCTCTGCTGCTTTGTACAGCTCCTCACCTTTCTGCAGCTGGAAATTCCCAGGATTTACCTTGCAGCTTTCCTCTGGTTTGGATTCATGCTCTGAAATGGGAATTTGGGATGAAAGGGTGGAAAAATTCAGGCAAAAAAACCAAGTTCCATCTGTCAGCTCACTGTCACAAGGATTTTCCTGCTTAGAGGGCTCTTCCCTGCAAAGCTGATTCCAGGTGTTTGGCCTGTAAATCAATCTGTGTGCAAAGACAACCAAAGTCTGAATAAAATCGAGTTCAAGCGAAACCTAGAATATATTCTGCTTCAGATCTGTGACTAAATGAACAAAAATGAAGCATAAAAGCTTTTATTAAAAAAATTGACACCAAAACAAATCCAACCCTGAGCTGGAATTCCTGTACAGGCCTCAGAACTGTGGCTATTTTCCCCCAATTAATTTGTCCAACATCCATGTGCTCTCCTTCTCCTTCCCAGCTGCCTTTTGTGCAGCAAATCCCTGCAATCCCCTTTCCAAAGTGCTGTTTACACAGCCCATGTTGACTTAGCACTTGAATTGCTCGTCTCATTTCCCTGATTCATGGGCCAGGAGGATGCTGCTCTCTTGATTTGTAGCCCAATTGATATTTTGCTTGCCCTGGGGCTACCACAACTGCTGGGGCCTGCTTTCCATGGAGTGATTAGTCCTGACAGCTGCAGCACACAATTACCTTGCCAGGCTCCCCCAAATGCTTGGGCTGGACCAGTCCTTCCCCAAGGAAATCCTGGATGTGGGGCTGGAGAGCTGAGTTCCAAAAGATGGACTGGGAAATGAAAGTTAAACCAGGCAGAGATCTGCTTTAATCAAACCTCCTGCACTAATTCTATTTATTATAGCTTTGATTCTATTAATTCCTAATTTATTTCTCTTTCTTGTCAATTTCTTTCTCTTTATTATCAATTTCTTTCTCTTTATTATCAATTTTTTTCTGAATTCCATTCAAATAATGAAAATCCATTCCCCAAAATTATTCCCTTCAGTTGTATCGGCTTAAAATTCCTTCAGTGCTTGTTTACAATCACCAACTCGTGTTTCTTCCCATTAATTCCCTAACTTTCAGAGGAGTTCCATCATTTCACTTTCCTCCTGTCAATCAGACTTTTCTTTCAGCTGCTTTAAATAATCAGCTGCCTCCAGCTCCCAGACTCAGTGGTTTGGTTGGTTGGGGTTGGTTTTTTTTTAATAGATAACATTAACAAAGTTCTCCTGAGGAGCTGTTTACTGGAAACAGAGCAAATATCATGTTCCTTATGCAGCCTACAAATGGCTAAAATAAAAATAAACAGAATTTCCTAGGACAGGATGCTGGAGAGGGGATTGATTCCATAATGAAAACATCCCAACAGGTTCCTTGCATATCAAGAAGTTGCTTTTAAAGGAGAAAATGGTGTTCAAAGTCTGAGCTGTCTGCAAAAGTTAATAATCACCCACTGATCATTTAGGAAAATCACAAACTCTGTGGATTTTTAGAATTCCCAACCATTCTCTAGAGAGAATAAAAGTAACTCTTGATGAGATCAAGTCCATTTCTCTAGGAGGGGGCTGCTGGTTTTACCTGTGATAGGGGATGATGGGGAATTATGGGGTCAGGACAAATAAACCTGGACCAGGGAGTCTCCAGGTCCCCAAAACTGATACATGGCACCAACTGGAATTTCCAGATCCTCCCAAATTCCCCATTTTAATGTCACCCCTAAAATTTATTTTAGGCAAAACATTGGGCAAAAAAAAAGATTTTGCCTCCATAATACACCAAACCTTCAGGAGATGCTAATGACAATGTAGTAGAGCAGAATATACATTTTAATTCTTTTTTGTGTAGCTAAACCCATAAAGATCCATCCTTTAACCCCCATTTTTCCCACATACGCTGGCAAGAGCAGCAACAGGAGAAGAAGGAGCTTTGGGGGGGGGGGCCTAGAGGCAAATCTCTTAATTAACTGTTACCAAAACCCCTGAGCCATATGGCCACCATAAAAAGGGGATTTTAATACACTGCTCCATTTTATGTCATCAGTTGCAAGCCGTGGATTCACTCTCACCCCCGGTAAGTCAGGACTGCAGAGAAGAAAAGCTCTGAAGTGAAAACACGGCCCATCTGTTGGCGATAGGGGCGAGCCGCGTACTCTCCCCATACATTTCTACATTTCCTGCATTGCATACGATTTCAAATATTTGCTCTTGGAACTGCAAGGTGTCCTACTGTCATAACAGTCAAGTTATTCATTAAGCTGTCAGCACCTCGGCGCATTGCTCCCACGCGGGGTCCAGCTCTGATTTTTCCATTCCCCCTCGGAGCACCCCCTCACTCATCGCCGCGCGCGGTTCCCCTCAGAACGGGCGCAACTGAGATCCTCGTGTCAACAGATGTAAACCAAAGCCCCACCTTTCCCACTGCCACGCTCCCAGCCCCCCGATTTCCGAGGGCACTAATGGATTTTGAGGGCCAGCTCCAGTTTTGCCAGGGTTTTGTTGCTATCGATGTGATGCAGTTCTTGGCAAGCACTTCTGAGCCCGCGGCCGTGAAGTCTGAAAAGCTGAGAAGTCGAGCAAAACGAGGATCAACCAAAAGGAACCCCGTGATTGATTCCCAGCGCCGGTGGTTGGGAGTGAAGCTGAGCAGATGGTTTACAACAGCAAAGCCAAGGCACCAAACTCACAGAGCTTTGCCTAAAATTGGGCTTTTGTGCTAAGCCTGACCCGCAGGCTGCCCATGTCCAGCACAGGAGAGTTTGTGTTTGTTGCCACTCTGGTGGAATAAATAAAACAGGTCTGCTGAGGGTGACTTCATGCTGCTTGGTTTCTGAATTCAGCTCTTTTTGTGCGTTTTTCAGGAGCCTGAAATGGAAAGCTGCCTTGTCACTAAGGCAAAACATCATCCCTGGCTTTATTTGTGTAAGTTGGGATGATTAGGGATGACTGCACTCTGAGGAGAGAGCAGCTGATGGGTGATTCATTTCTCTAATCTTGGCTTAGGTAGGAAGTTCAAATTCACAGAATTTTACTGATTTTCAAAGGTACCTTTGACCCATCCTGTCACTGCCCTCAGAGCAGGAAAAGGACAATCCAGGTGTCCCCAGCACAGAAGAGGGAAGGGGCTGGACCATTCACCCTGGATAAAGGCAAAAATGCTACACCCAAAAGCCCCATGTGTAGCTAGGCTCTCCCCTAGCTGGGCTGTTGGAAGCATTTCTCTCTCTTCCCCTGAATTTTGCCTGTTTTTCCCCAGTTTTTGCCATTTTCCCACTGCTGGGTTCAGATTGATGAGGCACAGAGGGATGGACAAACCACACACACAAATAATGTCACCTTTTGATTGTCATTGCTCTGGGGTTTAACTCTGGTCTGCCTTGCTGCACCTCAAGGCCCTGCAGTTGGACCAGATGGCCACTGCACTCCCTTCCCACTGAAGTATTTTATTCCACAATGCAGAATCAGGATAAATTCTGTGTTCTGTCTGCATCCAGCCCCAGCGATGGAGCACATCATGAGGGACACAGCTGCAAACAGGGGCTGCTTTACCTCGGCCAGGGAGGCTTTCAAAGCATCAAGCAGCCCCTGCTCCAACACCCTTTCCTTTCCTTTCCTTTCCTTTCCTTTCCTTTCCTTTCCTTTCCTTTCCTTGAAATTTCCTTGAAATTTCCTTGAAATTTCCTTGAAATTTCCTTTCCTTTCCTTGAAATTTCCTTTCCTTGAAATTTCCTTTCCTTTCCTTGAAATTTCCTTGAAATTTCCTTTCCTTTCCTTGAAATTTCCTTTCCTTTCCTTTCCATTTCCTTTCCTTGAAATTTCCTTCCCTTCCCAAAACTTCCCAAAACTTCCCAAAACTTCCTAAAACTTCCCTTCCCAAAACTTCCCTTTCCCAAACTTCCTTTTCCCTTTCCCTTTCCCTTTCCCTTTCCCTTTCCCTTCCTATCCCATCCCATCCCATGCCATCCCATCCCATCCCATTATCCCATCCCATTATCCCATCCCATCCCATTCCCGCAGAGTTCCCAGCCGTGCCCGGCAGGTGGCACCGTGGAACCGCTCACCTTTTTTCCTGCATAAATAACCAAGTTTTCGCTCAATTTCGGACGATTTTCATCGATTTGAGGGAAGGAGGGAGCGAAGCAGGCTCCGGGCAGCCGGGAGTGGTGTCTGTAAGGAAGGAGAGAGGGTAAGGGGGGTATCAGCGCTGCTGGGCATTGCCCTGTCCCAAACCAGCTCTGCAGCCAAGGCTCTGTCACTGATTTCTGCTTTTGGAAAAGGCTGTGCTGTATTTCACCGTCGGGGGGATGGCACTGTGACCCGAGATCCCTGAGGGACAGGGACAAGTTTGGTATCGGTGGTGGTGGCACAGCTCCTCTGGCAGCAGCCGTGTCCTCATCGTGGGTCACAGGGATGGATCTCAAATATCCTCCCCCAAACTCACCCTGTTCAAAGCAGACAGATTCTCTGGAACAGCTGCACTGGCAGTTCCCACATTCCATGGGGAATTCTGTGCATCCCACGTGTTCTGTGCTGAAAACTCCACAGGGCTTTTGGAATGAGACAATCTTTAAGGTCCCTTCCAACCCAAACCATTCCACAACTCCATGAATTTAAGCTCCTCTCCCCAGGAAGAGTTGAACAAACTGTGGAGATACAGCAAAAAAAATATGTCTGTGCCTTCTTGGATTAACCAAAAGACATGGAGACCAGGGATGCTCACAGGACAGTGGGACAGATGAGGCTAATTCAGGGGTCACCTTTTCTGTATTATAGGTAAAAATGGGAATTTCTACTCAATTACTGTCTCATCACCACTGAAGTTTAGGTTCTTCTCAGCTACGTGAGTCTTTCATGCCATGGAGGAGGATAAAGGTGGATAATATAAAGGAAAAGGTTGGTGCAGCAAGGAGGGTGGAATCAGAGATCTGGACATGGTGGGAGAAGGTGTTTCAGAATGGGTGAAGGTGTTTCAGAACAGCAGAAGGTGTTCCAGAATGGAAGTAGATGTTTCAGAATGGCAAAAGGTGTTTCAGAAAGGTGTTTCTCCCTCCCTGAGCCCTGTACCCACCTCTCAGGAGGGAATGGATGTGCTGTCCATGCTGGGAGGAGGAGGAGGAGGTAGAGGGTGTGGAAGGCTTTACAGGGCCCTTTCTACACCTGAGGCTGTTTCACTCTCAGCACCCATTCCTGAAGAAACAACCCCTCTCACTCAGCACCAATCTGCTTTAAGCCAGGCCTAAATAAATTGGGGCTGCTATATCTTTCTCTATAACCAGGCAGATTTGATTTTTTTTTCCCCTCAATGTTCTCTCCGGGCCTGTTTTTATTTCTTTCATCACCATCAAGCGCCGGCTCCCGCAGCTCTGGTGCTCAGCCCTGCACAGGTTGGAGTGAGCGGGGCATGTTTGCTCTGACAGGAACTCTCAGCTGGCTCGTTAGAGCCTTCAGCAGGTGGGGCAGCCCCGAGCAGTTCATCCATCTAAATACAGACCTTATTAGGGCTGACCTCGCCTGGCAGCCCCCCCAGCCCGGCCTTCTGTGGGATTTAACAAATGGATCCCAGCGTTGCAGGGAGATAAGAGCAAAGTCATGTTGAACATTCCAGAGGAGCCTGGCAAGTGGCTCTTTGGGTGGAAGCAAATCCTGGGAAAAAACAGCTGATTTATTAATCCTGGCCGAGCGCTCGTAACGGAGCGGTTCTGGGGAGAATCAGGTTTAAAAGCTGGAGCTTGAGCAGGGTTTGAATAACCATTTTCTAATTTTAGCTTCACCAGAATGTTCTGCTCAGTGCTGTGCCACTGGGCTGGGTTTGTGGTGTGCACGGAGATGTGTCTCTTTAATGTCCTCACCCATTAAAGGGAGAAAAGATCAGATCTGGTGGCAGTGGCTTTGTTTTCTCTGGACAAAATTAATCCCCAGGGTAGGAAAGAGTCAGCAGCTCTCCAGAAATAAAGAACAATCTTTTTTATAATTCCCATCTCCCTTTTGTTTTGGGGTGGTTGGAACTTCTCTGACGTCTGGAAATGTTGAAATGGGTGTGAAGCGAGGGGAGGTTTCCCAGTTTGTGCAGAGGTTGTTTTACAGTTCAATGTGTTCTGCTCCTGAGCACCAAGGCAATAAATGCACCAAGCTGAAACAGGAGGGACTCCGCTAGCCAGGGGAAAAAAATATTCTCTGTTTTTCCTGACATTTTCAAGTTCATTTCATTTTGAAGCATTGAGACAACAAAAATGGGTTTTGATTATGTTTTATCTCTCTGATTGAATCCAAGGCTGACCTAAAATGAGACTTTTTGGAGAAAAGTTCTAAGCAATAATATTGGCTCAGGCAATCGGACATTCTTGGGTCATTAGGACTGATTAGGTAAGAGCAAAGACTTTAATTTTCTTCTCTGCCACTGGAATCAGCACAGAGCCTCCTCTCCATATAGAAACCTTCTCAGATTCAATTAAAAACCATTAAAAACCCCTGAAACGTTGTCCCACTGAGCTCTGTTCCAACCCCATTGTTCTGACGTGATCATTCCTGGGTGACTCACCAAGAGCTGGAAGTCACCAGGAACAATCTCCCAGCCAGAGCTGGAAAATCTCGGTGATAACTCCGAGACACTTGAGGAAAACGTGGTCCCGTTTCTTGGAAGTGTCTGATTGCACAAATCCGTGGTGGCATTAGTAAGAGGTGGCGCTTTAGGCTGCATTTGTTCTGGCTGAGACCAAAGCAGAGGTTGGGGTTAAGGCTGGCAGGGAATGAATTGTGGGAGTGTGAATTTTAATTGCCCATCTCAGCCTCAAAAGGAGGCAGTGAGACAAATTCTGGGCTCATTATCTGCTCCAGTACAAATCTGCTCTTTATCATCTCACCGGGGCTCACAATCCCTCACAAAAAAAAGGGATTTTCCTTCATTTTGGGCCATTTTTGCTGCTTCTTCTCCCTTGGAGGGCAAAGCCAAGAACTTCCCAACCTGAGATTTCTCCTCTGAGCAGAACAAGAAATATTAAACAGCTCCAAGCTGCCACCAAACAGAGGGGGTTTCTTATCAGCCAACGAGTAAAATCACAACGTTTTCCACGGTTTGCTTTCCTTTCCAGTTCTTTATCTGAGCTCCACACGTGGTCAGAGCGAAGCAGCACCGTAAATTCCAGGAGCAGCAGCAGCAGCAGGGCTGAGCCAGCAGCTCTCAGCTCTGTTGCTCTTTGCCTTTCAACAGCTCCATCCCTCCTCTGGGCTGCAGTCACACAGACACAGGCCAGGTTCAGCTTTAGGAAAACAGCAGGAAAAGTTGGTGTCAGAGCCTCAGACAGGCTCCTGTTGTCTGCAGGGAGAGCACAGCACCCATCCCTCCACCTGTGGGGTGGATAAAGCCACCCTGCCCCACAAAAGGAGCCCTTGTGGTGGTGAGCAGAGCTCCATTTCCTGCAGGCTGTCTGCAAATGCAGCCCTGCAGAGGTGGATGGAGCAGGGGACAGACACAGGAACACCAACACTGCAGATAATGCTTCTAGAACTTCCAGCAGAAAGGAGTGGAGCTGGGTGGAAATGGTCTGGTCAAAGTTATTTTGCTGAAAAATGTGAAGTTTAGAGATTTTTCATGATTATACTCACCTAGACTTTGATTAATTAATCATTGGCTTGCTAGATGTGTGTGCACACTGGGAATGCTCAGAAAATCTAGGTTGATATTTGACAATTGAACACTTTGATGTGACCTGTGCTTCCCAAAGCTTCTTGGAATTCTCCTTAAAATACAGCTGAGCAAGCCAGGGATGCTGAGCATTGTTTTATGCCCAAAAAGGACCTTTTGCTGTATCGATTTGCATCCAAATATTTCGGTAATGAGCCCATGCTGAAGGTCTGTGCTTGGCTTGGCAGAGAAGGGAAAATCCAGTTACTTATGGCTCTGCTGAGCAGTGCTAATTACAGCCTGTGCTGGTGGGGTGTGCACATGTGAGTCATGTATGGATCACCCCTTTTCCTTTGGAAGGAGCACAGGAGGAATTTTAACTGCAGGGATGAACAGAAAAGGACCCAGAGTTAATGGTTCACCGAGGAATAAATAGTTCCTCTTCTTGACACTCGCCCGCCCAGCGCCAGACCTCAGCCGGGCTAAACCAGTAAATCATTAACTTTAATAGGGATTTGCCAGTTTACACCTCGGCAGGATCTGGCTCCCATATTTCAACAACAATTCTGCTCAGACAGAGCCAGCACATCAGGCACGGGGGGCCTGGCCACGGGGCAGCACGGCCACACAGCTGCTGCCCCACTTGGGACGCTGCAAACACACGGCCCAGGCAGCCCAAATGCAACTTTCCAATCATATATCAGCCCCTCGGAGAAGCAGGCTGTTGTGCCCACAGAGCTACTGTATTTTTGTAATGAATCAGACAGGAATAGTGCTTAAACTGCTTACTGCTGCTTTAATTTACAGCCTGTGGTAATATAGTGACAGTAATGTTGTCATCGTTTGCTCTCTTCCTCTGTGGCATCAAGCCCAGGCTTCCACGTTCTCATTTTTGGGATGGTTTCAAGCTCAGTCTTACCCCCACCCACTCAAACCCCCCCCCTCCCCTCTGATGAAATGAGATGTTCTTTAAAATTAAATAAATAAAGGAGGCCTCGCTTGATAGCTCCAGGATCTGCTGGGGTTTCTCTTCTGCCCTTAATGTGCTTTTCACCCAGGGAACAGAATGAAAATGCATTTTCTCGGGTAGGAACTGGCATGTTCGAGATGGTGTCAGAATTCAGGAACATGACAAGCAAAATACAGCTGGACTGGAGGCCTCCACCACACATGGAGGAGGAAATATTGCATTCCCATGCTGTTTTCATGCATGCGAGCGAGCAGCCACATTACAAACCCTGAAAAACATTGCGAGAACACTTTGACATTTCCCAGATGGGCGGCTTGCTTGAGACTCCCCCATCTGCCTCCACTTTCTCCCTGGGAGTTTAACCCCTTGGAGCTCCTGCAGGGCAGCTCCAGGTCCTTGTCCTTGCCCATGGGGTGGTGGTGGAGGGCAGGTGACACCCAAGTCTCGGTGGGAAATGTGGTCAAGGATGTGCTGGTGGTTCTCTGTCCTCGTTTTATGAACAGCCAAGTTCTGCACAAACCTCACTCGGGGCTGGTTTGGGACCAAAATCAGCAGCTGCTCCTCAGCTGCATCGTTTTTAATCCTGACAACATCGTGGCCTTGCTGGTTTTAAACTCCTCTCTGAGACCTCTTGAGATTAAACTTAATGTTTATTCCAATAATTCCACGAAAATCTGTGAACTCATTTCACCTGCAGAACAGAGCAGTTGGAGAACAAACCCAGCTGGATTTTCTGGGGGCATTTCAGGTGCAAACCTGCTTGGGGTGTGACCAGTGTGGAACACCGTGCTGGAGGTTTCATCCTTGGTAGAGCACTTACAGCCCTGAAAGGCATCATTCAAAATTATCTACTTGCTGATTACTCCTTGATTTTGCCCTAATCCTTCCTTAATTACTACATCTTGGAGGCCTGCTGGCAGTTTTTAAATTGGATCATTTTTTTAAGACAGACAGTTCTGAGGCAGACAGTTCTAGGACAGATATTAAGACAATATTAAGGCTAACAATTTTTTAACATTGGCAATTCTTTAAGACTAACAAATTGTTAAGACCGAGGGTTTTTTAAGACTGACAAACTTTTAAGACCGGCAGTTTTTTAAGGCTGGTAGTTTTTTTCAGATAGACACCATTTTGTTCACTATTAACTGTCTGAGAAAACAGCCTTCATTTCTCAGTGCCAGGCTGGTTTTTATTCAGCAGGTCACCGAACCCAAGAGCACAAAAGCAAGTCCCTTTAAAACCAGAGCCAAACGCTTTCTCAGGAGTCTCCCACTGTTCAACAACTGAACAATGTCTGGCCCAGAGGCTCAGATGCCAAGGCCTACCCTGATATAAAGCTAATCTACCATCCAAAAACCCACTGGATGCAAATCAGAGCTTTAACTACGTCCACCCTCTTTTTCTTCCTTTCTTGCTTCCCTCTTGATCTCTTCTCTTTCTCTCCTTTATCAAAAATAACTTGGGGGAAGGAAAAATAAACACTGGAAGACACTCAGCCATGTGTGCAAGCCAGGCCTGTCCCCCTGCCCTGCTCCTGCAGCCTGAAAGGAGCTGGAGCTCCACTTTTGGAGGCAGCCTGTGAAACCTCAGCCAGTTCTGCTCACAGCTGGCCCTGCCTGGCCGCTCCCAGACAAAAGACTTCCGTCTTTATCTGGCGCTTATTGAGACATCTCATTCAGCTGCAGATAAAAGGGAAGGAGATGTGCTTTGAAATCGAACCATTAGGGCGGCACAGACATCAGCATGCAAATGCCACACGCGCAAATGGCTTCAAGATGAAGCTCGGGAGAGGAGCAGCCCCCGGTGCCAACAGGGGTTTGCCAGCACAGGGTCCCAGCAAAGCCCTTGGGGGAGTTTGGGGCTGTTTGTTAAGGGAAGGAGGTGGGAGCTGGATGTGGGAATAAATGACAACGGGGTGGATTGTTCCTGAGGAGTCCCTTGGGTTATTCACCAAAATAACCCCACCAAGCCACGGAGAATTCCGTTTTCCAATTTCCTCCTGGTCTCCCACCTTGGAAATTCTCAGAGGGCTTCATGAGCCACTCCCTGTGTTCATCACTTGGCCCTGAATCGTGGAACCATGGAATTTGTAGGGTTGGAAGGGCCCTGTGGAGATGACCCAGCCCTGAGTGTCCTGGGCAGTGCTGGACGTGCCCAGCCCTGGTTTGCTGTGGGGAGTGATTGTGTCACACCTGGGGCTCTGAGATTGCTCCTGGATGTGTTTGGTACCCCCAGCAAAAAGCAAATTTATTTTCTCACTCTCTTTAACAGGGCAGTATTGCCAAACCCTCAGGGATCTCTGGTGTGACCAGCCTTACTGTATTTTTATATTTATTGGATTTTAAAGGCTGAGTGATGTCTCCCAGCACAGGAGGATCAGGATTCAGCTGAAATGACAGCAAAAGAGAGGCTTTGCTGAGGATGCTGGAGGCAGCGAGGCTCTGAGCTTGGCCAGGTCCTCCCAGGGTCACCTGGAGGGTCCCTGGTGGCATCCCTGAGCTTTGGGATCTGCAATTACCTGCAGAGACTAAGCCAGGCTTAGCAAAGACCTTGGGGCCGCCCAGAACCCCCTGTCCGCGGGCAGAGCTGCTGAACAACCCTCGAGAGGCATTTTATTCTGATTTTATTCTGATTTTATTCTGACTTTATTCACCGCTGACCGTCCCTCAGGCCGGACACACCTCTCTGGGCTTTTCAGGGAAGAATGGAGCGTTTGAAATCTGCATCGGGAGGAACCTTCCCCTGCCTGATCGCTTTCCACCCACCGAGAAACGACCACTTAATAACGTGCAAATCTCTGGTTAAAGAATTACCGAGATTAGCCTGAAGCCTGACACTCATCCCGCAGGAGGGAGCTCACCGAGATGCTGTTGACAAAGGGAAACTTTGTTAAAGCGTGTTTAGTTCAGCTCTGCTATTGCAAGGATCCCTAAGCTGCTTTGTTTTATGAGATTTAGGGCAGAGGATTTTCTTCAAGCAAAGGGCAAAGGATTTTCTTAAAAAAGCATATTCCCCCTAGAAGGGTGCAGAGTCTCGTGGGATCTGGGGATTAGGTGTTCATTTCCTATACAAAAGCTCCATAATTGTCTAAAGGATGCCTGGATCTGAACCAGCTCCAAGTGAAACATCAAGTGCAGTGCCTGAAAAAGAGGGAAAAAGGAAAAATTCACTTCATGTTACCTGCACTAGGACTTGTGTACATGGATCTGAACCATCAAGTGAAACATCAAGTGCAGAGTCTGAAAAAGAGGGAAAAAAGGATAATTTCAGTTCATGTTACCTGCAGTAGGAGTTGTGTACATGGATCTGAACCATCAAGTGAAATATCAAGTGCAGTGTCTAAAAAAGGAAGAAAAAAGAATAATTTTACTTCATGTTACCTGCACTGAGAGTTCTGTAGATGGATCTGAACCACCAAGTGAAACATGAAGTGCAGCGTCTGAAAATGGGGAAAAAAAGAATAATTTTACTTTGTGTTATGGATCTGAGCCAGCTCCATGTGAAACATCAAGTGCAGTGCCTGAAAAAGGGTTGAAAAAAGAACAATTTCACTTCGTGTTACCTGCACTGAGAGTTCTGTACCTGGATCTGAACCATCAAGTGCAATGTCTAAAAAAGGGATGAAAAAAGAATAATTTCACTTCATGTTACCTGCACTAGGAGTTTTGTACATGGATATGAACCAGCTCCATGTGAAACATCAAGTTCAGTGTCTGAAAATGGGGGAAAAGGATAATTTAACTTCATGTTGCCTGCACTGAGAGTTCTGTACATGGATCTGAACCATCAAGTGAAACATCAAGTGCAGAGTCTAAAAAAGGGGTGAAAAAAGAATAATTTCACTTCATGTTACCTGCACTGAGAGTTCTGTACCTGTGAGCAATAAAAGGTTTCTCTCCACGGATGTTGTTTGTAAAAACCAAAACTTTTGTGGGATCTGAGGAGAAACCAGAGCAGTGGGGAGAGGAAACTGAGCAGAAAAACTCTGATTTGGTGAATTTGAGCCTGCAGGAAGGCTCTTCTGGGAGGACACACGTCCTGTCCCAGAGATCTCCTGGTCCTTTGTGATTCCCAGGATTAATTCCACATCCCAGAGGGATGCCCTCAGAAGGAGCTGCTGGTGAGGATGGATGTTTCTGGAGCAGGAACTCTCAGAAGGCTCCATGAGAAGCTGCAGTTTCATGCTGAACCAACAAAAAACCCAATGAAAATGTCAAATATTCTGTGCCATTTCTGGTTGGTGTGGAAGAGGTTTCACAGCAACTTCTGTGAGCCAGAGAGGAGTTTGATCAGAGGATCCATGTTTAACTCTGGAAGAATTTCCTACCAAGGTCATTGACACAGAAACCAAGAAAGAAAGGAGGAGAAATAAGAGAAAACTGCAGCTGCCTGTTCCAATGAGCACTTTGTGACCAATGAATAAAGAGGAAACTTCTGAGTTTTTAAAGAATGTATAAAAAGCATGAATGCTAGAATAAAAAGTGAAGCCTTCTGGAAATGGAGTGTGTTGCTTTGTATTGTCTCTGTCTCAACTGTGACAGTTGGTGCTGTCCAGGATTGTTCATCCCTCAACACAAAATCAGCTTTTTCTCCAGTGATATTTGACACATCCCTTGATATTTGACAGGTTTCCCTCCCAGGAGCATCCCTGATTTAGGTGCAGCTGATGCTTTATGCAATCACATCTCCCAGATCTCTTACCTTCTCCATTTATGGTTTGGAAGAATTTATTTTATTTTATTTTATTTTATTTTATTTTATTTTATTTTATTTTATTTTATTTTATTTTATTTTATTTTATTTTATTTTATTTTATTTTATTTTATTTTATTTTATTTTTTGAAGAGCCTTCAAAGGCCACACCCTGGCAGTACCTGGATGGCTCCAAGATGGAACCAAAAGAAGGTTTGGTCACGAGATCTCCCATTTTTATAAGTTTTAGTCCATTTTCATACAGGAGCCAACTGTCCAACTTTCTCTTTTATTGACTAAAACATTCCATGGAGATCCCAACCCTGCAGACTCTTCCCCAAAATCCTCTCCCTCTGACCTGATTTTCTTTTACTTCTCCTCCAGGTGAGCCTCTTGCTACTCCTAAATATTTCTCTTATTCCAGAGTGAAAATATTTTGGGCTGAACAGTTCAGGTGCCCAAAATTCTGACAATTTCACTGAAAAAAAACCCTTCATCCTTCAGGTGCTGATTAAAATCAACTGATTTCAGAATATCTTTCTTCTGAGCAGTTTGTGCACAGGAAAATATTTGCACTTTGTTCATCTTGCCTGTATCAGCTCTTAGAGTGATTAGTGCTGTTGAAATGAAATAAAATTATTATTATTATTATTATTATTATTATTATTATTATTATATCTATGATAAAATTTTATTTAAATTATAGTTTTAAGGTATTCATTATTCATTATTCATTATTAAAATGTGTAATTTTTCCTCCTCTTAACCTTTAGGAATTTTCCCAGTTCTGTCTGGGATCCCCTCTGGACGCCCTGGATCAATTCTTATCAATATAATAATTATTATTATTACTATAGCTGTGATAACATTTTATTTAAATTATAGTTTTAAGGTATTCATTATTCAATATTAAAATGTGTAATTTTTCCTCCTCTTAACCTTTAGGAATTTTCCCAGTTCTGTCTGGGATCCCCTCTGGATCCCCTGGATCAATTCTTATCAATATAATAATAATTATTATTATTATTATAGCTGTGATAACATTTTATTTAAATTATAGTTGTAATGTATTCATTATTCAATATTAAAATGTGTCATTTTTCCTCCTCTTAACCTTTAGGAATTTTCCCAGTTCTGTCTGGGATCCCCTCTGGACGCCGTGGATCAATTCTTATCAATATAATAATTATTATTATTATTATTATAGCTGTGATAGCATTTTATTTAAATTATAGTTTTAATGTATTCATTATTCATTATTAAAATGTGTAATTTTTCCTCCTCTTAAGCTTTAGGAATTTTCCCAGTTCTGTCTGAGATCCCCTCTGGATGCCCTGGATCAATTCTTATCAATATAATTATTATTATTATTATTATTATTATAGCTGTGATAGCATTTTATTTAAATTATAGTTGTAATGTATTCATTATTCAATATTAAAATGTGTAATTTTTCCTCCTCTTAACCTTTAGGAATTTTCCCAGTTCTGTCTGGGATCCCCTCTGGACGCCCTGGATCAATTCTTATCAATATCATAATTATTATTATTATTATTATAGCTGTGATAACATTTTATTTAAATTATAGTTTTATGTATTCATTATTCAATATTAAAATGTGTAATTTTTCCTTCTCTTAACCTTTAGGAATTTTCCCAGTTCTGTCTGGGATCCCCTCTGGACGCCCTGGATCAATTCTTATCAATATAATAATAATAATAATAATAATAATAATAATAATAATAATAATAATAATAATAATAATAATAATTATTATTATTATTATTATTATTATTATTATTATTATTATTATTATTATTATTATTATTATTATTACTATAGCGGTGATAACATTTTATTTAAATTATAGTTGTAATGTATTCATTATTCATTATTAAAATGTGTCATTTTTCCTCCTCTTAACCTTTAGGAATTTTCCCAGTTCTGTCTGGGATCCCCTCTGGACCCCCTGGATCAATTCTTATCAATATAATAATTATTATTATTATTATAGCTGTGATAACATTTTATTTAAATTATAGTTGTAATGTATTCATTATTCATTATTAAAATGTGTCATTTTTCCTCCTCTTAACCTTTAGGAATTTTCCCAGTTCTGTCTGGGATCCCCTCTGGATCAGTTCTTATCTGCAGGGAGACGTCAGCTCCTCCTCAGCTGTGTGTGCACAGGCAGAAATGTGCAATTCCTCCCCGTCCCTTTGCCATCCACATGAATTCTACCACTAAAACCAATAAATATCCCCACTCTAAACACTGAACAGTTGTACTTTCACACCCACACAGCGAGAACAACCCACAGCTCCACACCTACCCCTGACCAGCCAAGTTTAGACTTTAAAAATGCCTTTTTTTCTCTTTTTTCTCTTTTTTTTTTACCTCTGTCTCTTTTTTCTCCCTCCTAAACCCTTCACGGGGATTGCCTCTTTGTAAAGTGTATAGTCTGAGCTCGGTTTTGGGTGGCTACTCCCTCTATCCCAGGGATTCTCGTGACCATATGGAGCATCCTTGCTTGACTGCACTTCACACAAACGCTGCCCAGCGGGGTGTGGCTGGGATATGGGGTGGTTGTTGCTGCTGCTTGGTTTTCTACAAGGATTGCTCTGCACAGGAAATTTTTTTTTAGGGTATTCTGTGGGTTTTATCAGCTTACCCCACACCAAGTCGTGTTGTGCTATAAGGTGAGACTGGATGACTCCACAGAGAATGTTTAATTCTCGGGTTATGTGCTCCAGAAGAGCAAAATTTTTTTTTGAGACGGCTTGTTTTTTGACATTTCCTTTTAAAAAGGCTTGTTTTTTGACATTTCTCTGCAAGATGCACAGTTCTCTGCTGACTTGCAGCACCTCAGATATTTCCTTGTTCAACAGCAGTGATTTTTATAAAATTAAGGCTTTACAATTTTTTAAATTTACAAAATTATTGTGGCTGGTTTTCCTCTTCGTGCTGGTGTTACCAAACTTCTCTGAGCTGAAACTGCTGTCAGTGAAACCTGAATTGGAGCCAGTCATGATGCTTTGAGCTGGGGTTTTTAAATAAATAAAAATAAGGCAATAGGTTTTGAAATAAAATAAAGGAGGCTTCTCTTGTGTTCTCTCTTACTGATTTTGAAGGGGTTTGGTGCAGGTGATCAAGAAGATAATAAATAATGATTTTACAAACCATCTTTGAAGTACCCAGTGCACTGAGGCACTTTGGAAAACGAACCACGGTGACAATCCTGCCCCAGCCCTGGGAAACAAAGGAGCTGGCTCCCAGCAATTCTGCCTTTAATTACCCTGAACCCACTGATTAAGGCCAGGAGCTCTCCCCTTAATCCTGACTTGCTCCTGCTGACCCTGCTGGGGTTTGAGACTCCGTCCCAGTTGTCCCAGGAATCCCGGGCAGCTCCTTCCCGGGGCCACCTCGGTGTCCCTGGGAGCATCCTCCAGGCAGCCCTGCCTAAATTGAGTTCTGACATTCCCCACTCCGTCCCTGTCTGCTGCCTTGCCCCAGAACAAAGGAACAGCCCCTTCCCATTAAGGGCGGTAATAACTTAATTAAAACCAAGTTGGCCGCGCGGCGGGATCCAGTTTGTCATCAAGAGGCCTTCCCTGCCTTCCCCCTCTGGTTTTTGATAATCTATGCCAGATATTTAATCACTGGATACCCCGGTATAAAGCTCCCAGCCTCCATAACCAGCAGAAAGCTTGTCAAAATAAATTTTAACTTCTGACCGTGGTGGAAGCCCAACTAGGAGGTATTAAGAGAATCAGAGCTGTCAATCAGGCCTTGGGCTCACCGTTTATATTATTAATTCCAACTCTGGTGGCATGGGCTTGGGATAACAACCATCCTAAGCTGCGTTGGTCCAAAAAACACAAACCAAGAGTGGAATATATTTCGTGCCGAGGTGACGTTACCAAGTGTCCAGAGGAACTTTTTTTTGTCTCTGAAAGGTGATGTTTTATTAGATTATTCTCATTGCCAAAAGACACAGCTACTGTCTGGCTTCGTTTGCTGAGGGGTTTTTTTCTTAATGTAAAGATTTATTCTTCACACCAAGGCAGCTTAAGAAGAAAAAAAGGGAAGAAATTGTTGTTTGTTTGTTTGTTTCTGGGAATTTAATTAATGCAACATGTTCGGATGGAGACTGAACGTTCTGTGGTGGGTTATGAAGTGAAAGTGGCCTCACAAATTGAAATCCAGCTTGGAGCCCATGAGTTGGAGGTATTGTTACAATGCAAACCAGCGGGAAGGATTCCAGGGAGAAAGGGGAGAAGTGTGTTAATTGAGAACAATAACACGCCCAGGACCTCCAGGAGCTGGTGGCCTTAATAAAAGGAGACAATGCCATGTTGTTGCATAACCCAAATTTCAAATTCAATTTCAGTTGGACTGATGCAGAGCTTTGTGCTTTTTCTCTGCTTTTGCTCTGCTCATTTCTGAGCCCATCGGAATGAAAAAGGTGTCATGAGCTCTGTTGAGCTGGGCTTGAACTGGGATTCTCTCTCCCGTATCAAACCCTTGATGGTGGAATCAGTTTCAGGGACATGAAACACACAAAAGGTGAGATTTGAGGGGATGTTTGCAGTGGCACAGATTCCGTTCCACCTTGTCACAGCTCTTGCCCTCTGTGGTTCTGTTGTGACTCAAACTGGGGTGATAAGGAAGGACTGTTGGCATTGAGTTGGGCCTGAAGGGCGCAGGACTTTGGAATTCATTTATTCCCCTGGTTTTCTTCATCACTGTGAACAAAACCAGGCTGAAGTTGCCTGGAGAGGATCCAGAATTCCCATTTTCCAGAGTGTCCTCCCTGGTCACCTCGAGGGTGAAGCCCTGAAGTTGAGGCAGACACACAAACATTGTACAGGCAGGCAGAGCTGGGGCTGAAATCCATTTTTTCCTTCCAGTGTGGGAGGTTTTGCCTCTCTGTCCTCAATAAAAGAAGGAGTGAGGAGCAAGAAGCTCCATGAGAAAATTCCTGAGTCCTTTGCACACCAGCTCCAGGACATGTGACACATCTGGGTGTCCTCAGCTCGGGGACATTTTGTGGCAGCGACTTCTTGCATGGCCAGAACTCTCTGGGATTATTTATTATATTATTTTCTGTATTTATCTGTGGGAATCCCTTCCCTGCTGATTTCCCACCATTTTTTGTTCACCCAGTCTTCCCACTTGGGTTCTTTTTGCTGGATAAAATGCTTCCATTTAAGGAAGGTAAAACACACTACTAAATGTCCTGAAAATACTAATTAAAAGTTACAGATAAATCCCTAATTATTGTCCAGGATATTATGGATCTGGTTGGTGTCCAGCCAGCACCTTTAACCTCCTGTGAGAATGGAAATTCATCCCAACAATGAATCTGCCATAATTTTTAATAAATTTGGTGTGAATAAGACCAAAATATAAATCAAATCATCACTACCTCCTCTCATATAAGCAAATAAATGTAGAGTAGAGAGCAAACACAAGGATCTTGTATTCCAGATGCCTAAATATTCTGGAATATTTTAGGGCTGAGTGAAAATGGAGGATCTTTCCCTTCCTCCCTTTAGTCTGGGCAACACAAATCCATCATTTATGTACTCACACAACCTTTCCTGAGCCGTGCTTGCATTTCAAAGCCATTGTGAGGCACAAACTGCAAAATCTATTCTGGTTTTCACCCCCTCTGCCTGTCCAGCTCCACAGAATCCAGGGATGTGGTGTGTGCCTGCAGTGCTGGGATGTATTTGTGCATATCAAAAGCAGCAACTCTCTCAAATCATTCATTGAAAGTTCCACTTGGCTTCGAGTCTTCCTGAAAAAAAATATGTTTATTTTGTCTTCTCGACTTACTTTTCCTCGTGTCTGAGTATTGTGCCTCCAGGAAGAAAAGCTTAAATTGCTGAAGTAGGGCTTTTTTTCAAAGCCTGCCAAGAATAAAGTGGCTTAATAAGCAAGCACACAGATTTCACTTTCTTACAGGGGAAAAAAAAAAAGAAATAAAGGAAAAAATATAAGGAAAAAAAAAAAGAGTTAGTCATTTGGAAAAAGACTGGAAACTTTAGGAGCTGTGGATATTTTCTAAAAGTGGAAAGATAAGAGAATTTTGGGGAGGAATATGGGGTAATTCACCATGAAACTTGGAAAGGATGAGGGCCCTGCCAACTGATTGGATCCATGAGCACAGGGGGTGGGAATTCTGTCATGGCAAGGCCACACCTGGGGGTTCAGGGAGGATCCGTCCCTGTGGGAGGTGTTGGGGACACAGCAGGGACAGCCCATGACTGTCACATTGTCCCTGGGGAGAGATGAACACCTGGAGATGCCTTGAGGAGCTGGAACAGAGGCCAGACAGAGTTAAAAGAAATAAAGTAGAGATTTGTTGAAGAACCCTCAAAGGTCACACCCTGGCAGATGGCTGCAAGATGGAAGCAAAAGAGGGCTTGGTCAGGAAATCTCACATTTTTCATTTTTTTTAAATCCATTTGCATACAGGAGCCAACTGCCCAATTAATAGCTTCAAATGATGAAGTTGCATCCCCATTGGTTGCTTACCCATCCTCTTCTTTCCACATTTTTTATTCTTTGGGCCTGAAGTTTGAAGAGATTGTCCTTGAGTCTCCAGCTAGAATTTATCTTCCCCACCCTGTGAAAAGATCCCAGTAACATTCAATAGAAAGCTAAAATCTGCACACCAAAACAGAAAAGAAAAATTTAAAACCCAAGGGTGGGAACACCAGAGCTGAAGTTGCTGCCCCATCCTGCACCCCACATTCCTTTGGGGTTTGGATGTGCCAAACCTGACCCCACACAGAGCCTGCGGTGTCCCTGCCACTGTCCCTGTCCCAGCCTCAGCTGAAGCCACTCCCTGGCCACCCACCCAGAGGACACCGAGGCACCCGAGGGAGGCTCCAGCCACCAATTGTTTTGTTTGTTTTTGTTTGAGCAATATTTGTAGGAAAAACACCCCGGGAGGAGCTGTGACTCATCCTGGGAGCTGCAGAACATCCCTGACTCCTGTTCCTTCCACCAGCAAGGGCTGGGATGCTGTGAGGGAAACTCAGCAGAGCCCATTCCTGCTGCTATTCATCAGGGAAAAGCTAATTCAAGCTGAAAAATCCATTTTTAAGATTGTCTGGTAATAAGTGATGGACAGGAGACACCCCAGCACTGCCAGGTTCTTGGCTCTCTGACAAAGCTTTGAGTAACTCACAGTGAAAGGCATCTCAGATGTTTTTGCACCATTTTCACAAGTGGAACAAAAGAGAAAACCAAGAGAAATGGAGAAAATTAGGTTCTAGATCAAAAATGACCACCTGGAAGGTTGAGGCCCTGGTTGAGGCCCAGGCAGAAGCTGTGGTGTCCTCAGCCAGGCCATGGGTGCAGTGGTGACTCCTGGGCCTGATGCCCCATCCCTGATTCCTGTTCCTTCCACCAGCAAGGGCTGGGATGCTGTGAGGGAAACTCAGCAGAGCCCATTCCTGCTGCTATTCATCAGGGAAAAGCAAATCCAGGCTGAAAAATCCATTTTTAAGGCTGCCTGGAAGTAGCTGATGGCCAGGAGACACCCCAGCACTGCCATGTTCTTGGGCTCTCTGACAAAGCTTTGAGTAACTTTCACACTGAGTTAAAGGCAGCTCAGATGTTTTGTTCCATTTTCAACAAAGTGGGACAAAAGAGGAAACAAAGAGAAGTGGAGAAAACAAGGAACAAAAAAGAAAACAAAGTGAAGTGGAGAAAACAAGGCCCTAGATCCAAAATGACCAACTGCAAGGCTGAGGCCCTGTCTCACTCAGGCTCAGGCAGAAGCTGTGGTGTCCTCAGCCAGGCCATGGGTGCAGTGGTGACTCCTGGCCCTGGTGGAAGGAACAGGAATCTCAAATCAAATTTCAAATACTCACAAATCACCTTCCTGGTGATTTAAGGCTGCTGGAAGTAGGTGATGGCCAGGAGAAACCGCAACACTGCCACATTCTTGGGCTCTGTGACAAAACTTTGAATAACTCACAGTGAAGGACAACTCAGATGGTTTTGCACCATTTTCACAAGTGGAACGAAAGAGAAAACAAAGAGAAGTGGAGAAAACAAAGAGAAGTGGAGAAAACAAGGTTCTAGATCAAAAATGACCAACTGCAAGGTTGAGGCCCTGTCTCACCCAGGCCCATGTGAAGCTGTGGTGTCCTCAGCCAGGCCATGGGTGCAGTGGTGACTCCTGGGCCTGATGCCACCTCTGAGTCACTCAGCATCGCTGCTCCACACCTGATCCTTCATTTATTTTTGGAGGTTTCCAGCCTGAGTACAAATAAACAAACCCAGCCCAGGCCACAGGCTGAGGTGGGGCAGCTGCAGGGCTCAGAGAGATAATGCAGGGAAAGGACAGGGAAATGAAAACACCAGGCAGATATTTCAGATTAATTAAATCCATATTATTTTTGATGAGTTAATTAAGGGTGTTTAACACTCAGAATAGTTTGGTTTTGCTGGCCAGGGATGGAAAGAATGAGTTTTTTGCCTGACAGTGTGACTGCAGTGCTCATCCAACCTGCTGGAATTGATCAGAGCAGGAATCTGGGCACCACCAGGAATGCAGCTCCTGAAGATTGTCAGAACATCCACAAACCAGGCAGGAGGGCTGTGGAATCAAACCATCAGCTCGATCACTGTTTGATCCCTAAAATCCAACCAAATATCCTCATCTCTAGCAGGAATTGCCCAGGATTTTTGAATAACCCAGTAGAGTGTCAGGGTGGAAGGGGTGGCTCTTCTCCTCAGGGCTGTGTTGCCAAATCCCCCAAATTCCACGTGGTGGCTCAGCACTGCTGCTCCCACAGAACTGAGAATTCCCAGCTCTTCTTCTGCTCCTTTCAGGGCTTTAATCCTTCTCCACATGGATCCTGTGCCCATCAAGTTAAAAATGTTTTCTGCTTTTGGGTGAGTTCTGGAAGACCCATGAGGCAGAACCTCTCCAGTGGATGGGACCCAAGCAAATACTGGAATGTGGAGAGTCACCCTCATAAATCCTGATTTATTTGGATTCTGCCATCACAGTTTTACTCAGGGTCTGCTGAAATTCACTGTATTGTGTAAAGATTTCCGAATCTTGGAGCAGAGGGAGGCACTCAGGGCTGCCATGTCCTGATTAAACTTTATTTTAGATCCCTCCAGTGCAGAGATTTTTCAAACCTCTCATTCCACACCAGCAAAGTCACCTGTTTTCCAAGGGACACTCACTGGAAAATGTGGGCAGTTGGATTTCTCTGCGGTTCAGCCACTCCTATATTTGAAACACTGCTCTGAAAAAAAAAACCTCGAGGCTTCTTAGACCTGGAAAGTTCAATTTGTCATCATCTCACCCATTTTGAAGAGTTCTCATTTCCTCAGAGTCTCTTATTTTATATAAAATCAATTTTTTCCCGTTTTTATCACACGATGATTTCACTCTTCTGCCAGTCCTTGATTAAAAAATTGCCTGAGCTGATTCATGCACAGAGTTAAAACTCAGCCTAGGATGGGGCAAAGCATCTGGTTGATATTTCAGCAATGTCTTGTGGTTAATAAGTTCTGCTTGAGCCACAGAATTCCTGCCCTGGCAGCTTTCAGGACTTTTCATGTGGAAATTTCCTCATTGCTTTGCAAAGTCGGTGCCTGTGGGGTTTTAATTCGGGTACAAAGTTTAGGGTTTGAGGACTCCACAGGACAAGTGTTGAAAAAAAGTAAAATAAAATAGAATCAAATGAAATTAGATTAAGTTAAATTGAATTAATGAGCGTGTAGATTCTCCTCTGTAAAATTAGCTGCCACTGTGACCCACCAAACACGGCCCTTGGTTAACACCTCTTCTAATATCATGAAAAATAAATATCTGGAGCTAAATTTGTCTGCTCAAGACACGATTTCAGACAGATTTCTGCTTGTGACCATGTCACTAAATGATGAATACAATGCACTCCATGGTCAGGGGCTGGAAAACGATTTCAGCTCACTAAAAAAAATAATAAAGAAAAAAAAGAAAAAGATGTAGTATGAAAATAAAAAAAAAAGGATTCCTGGAATGCCAAGAGGCAGCAGAAATCCAAGGAAAAACCCCAACCTACGTCAGGCCCAATATTTATCAAGAACCTGACACCAGTGTGGTCGTTTCTGTGCTTGTTTACTGTTGGAATGAAGTTTATTCCAATTTGTAATCTCCAAACTTTCCTTTGGGCTCCTGGGCTGGAAAGGGCACCTGGGGTTTGGATGGGGTGGGATGGAGGAGGAGGAGGAGGAGATGAAAGGAAAGGGAGGAGGTGAGGAATCAAACCTGCCTTGCCAAAAATGTTCACACAGAAACCAAAGTCCTGGGCTGGTCGTGTCTCCATTTCCCAGAGGTGTGAAAATCCAGGGCTTAAAATAGGGGAAAAATGAAACTGGGGAGATTTTGGGGCTTCTTTGGCCCCTCAGGAAAAATTTTCATGGAATCAGGGATTACAAAATCAGGCAGAAAGAGGAAATAATGGGAATTATCCAGGGGGTTGGAAATGATTCCTGAACTTTCTGGAAAGGAGCTGATGGGCATTTCAGAGCTCTGCTCAAACCAGCACAAAATGCAGAGACAATCACTGCAAATTCACATTTACATTTAAATTTACATATTTAAATTGAAATTTGTATTTACATTTAAGATCTGCCACGACCTTTAGAGAGATCTTTTAAAAAAGAGCTTTGAGGGCTCATACAGAGATGCCCTTGGTGAGGAACACAGAACATTTCTGGCTAAAATTAACACTTTATTTTTAGAAAATCCCCTTTGTAGTTTGTCCTATTTGTCTGCAAGATGTCTTAAAGCATCTGCAGGAACAGAAAACATTAATAGAAGTGGAAAAGGAGAGGGTTTTTGTAATTTATAAATACATTATTTAATTGTCTTAAAGCATCTGCAGGAACAGAAAACATTAATAGAAGTGGAAAAGGAGAGGGGTTTTGTAATTTATAAATACATTATTTAATATTTATATAATATATATTTTATATATAATATATTTATTATATATGATATTTATTATTATATATTTTTATATTTATAATTATTATAAATAAACAATGGAGAAATCATTCTTATTTTTAAAAATGATCACACAGCCTAAGCTTCCATTGGTAAAAAAAGTTATTTCTGTTGAAATAAGTGGAATATAAAGTGCAATCTCTGTTTGCCTGAGATACTCACAAAATGTGGAGAGGGACAGTAAAAGGATACATAAAAATGAAGTTTTTTTTGCTGGAGCTGCCCTTGGAAAATGATTATCTGCTCCCTCACATCAAATAATTTCCAAATAAATAATTCCATTTTACCTGTGGGCTGAGGCAACTCCCTGAAGGAGCTACAGAGAAGGGATGATACAGAAATTACTGAACATGCCCCACCCCTCTAATGAGACTTAATTGTGTCTGTTTGAAGCTTTGATTAATTGTAGTTTTGCTTCTAATGGCTCCCAGCTCGAACGAGTGGCCGAAGCAAGGCTGAAATGATGAATTGTTCGCAGTCCACCACCACCAGGGCGAATTTATGGCTGCCCACATTGCTTGGCAGAGGGAGAGGATTTCAGAAGGATTAAAAAAGTTGGGAGGAGGCCGTGGATGGAGGAAAGGCTCCGCTGGGAGCGAGGAGTTGAGACATCAAGGTCCTCATTGTCCCAACTCAGACAGAAACCCTCCAAGCTCCGCTCTTATCTCATTTTCACCAGCACTGAGTTCTTCCTTTTCATCCCTCGTGTTGTTTTCTTTTCCCTCAATAAATTTGCTTTCCTATCTCTCAAAGAGATTGGATCCCAAATACAAAACATCGCCGTGTGAGCAAAGAAAAACCAGATTTGTTTGGAGCTTAAATGGGACACAAATGGTTCTGTCCAAGCTGCAAATCTCCCAGCACGAGGTGCAGCTCTCCTGACAGCCAGCCTGCAGTGCAGCTCCCATCTCCCTCGGGATTTATGGCACAATTTGGTGCTTTGGGTTGGGAGAAAAATAAATAGGAAAATTAAGGAAATAAAGGAAAATAAAGCTCTGTGGCAAGTGAAGTGTGGGCTCCTCATCCCAAAAGTGGAGGAGGAAATGTCAGGGAGGAGGCAGAAGTGTGGGACACTGGAAATGAGCCCCATTTTTCACTGCTCTCCACTAAACCAGGAGCACTGAGAGCCACTCTGTCACCTTAACGAGGGATATTTAATTTATTAATCACCCTGCCTTGTCCAGGAACCTGAAATGGAGATAATGAGGAAAAGCCTGCAATTAACAGCAAAAGACTATAATCAAGCCTTTGTGGCCATTTATTTGGGCAGGAACGAGGGCTCCACTCCATCATTACTCCCCACACCTTGTTCACTTTTTGGGAACATTGGCACGAGTGAGAGGAACATGTTGTGAAACTGAGCAAATACTTACCCAGGAATATTCCCTGCCCGCGTGTATTTACAGAAATATCCATCTGAGAAGGGTTTAATGGCTGCTTTGACAGGCTGTGTGCTGAAACGAGCTGCAATAATACCCTGCAACTTGGGAGCTGCCTGCCCAGGGTAAATTTGGATCTCATTTATTTGCTTCGAGTGAAGCTGGGAGAGCCACGCCAGCTCTGGGGGTGAAGGTGCAGGGGGATTTGTGCTTCCAGGGAAATTTGTGCTGCCAGAACCTCCCCATGCTCAGGCTGGTTACCCATCCTGTGTGCCCCCGGTGCATGCAGTGCACACACACGCAGCACGCAGGGTGAATGTGTGTGAAATGTTTCAATTACCTCTAAAATAATGTTTAACATGTTCCAGACAGACTGCATTAAGCAAATACCCCAGCAGTATTTGAAGCGTATTCTGTTTTTCATTTTAATAGATTGTAAATGTATTAAACACATGTTAAGAATATATTTCATATACTGCATTTGTAAAATATTATCAAATTTATATAGGCGGAAACCACAGAGCCACCACAGGATCGGCTCCAGAGCGGGCCCATTTGGGAAGTTAACCTTTTAGCACCACTGCATCAGCACAGAATGGAGGATTTTATTTGATTTCACTCAATTTTTGTTCTATTTTAAGCCCTTAACCCCTTTAGATCTACACTTGGGTGTCTCTATAACATTTACATCCCAGTCATCTCCTTGGAGCTCCCTGTTGTAGTGTTGAGAGAGGAGCTCAATATCAGCAAAACTGCCCCCATAGCCATAGGATTAAATATCTGCTCCTCATTTAATACCCCCTCAAATCATTGGCACCACTGCATCAGCACAGAACGGAGGACTTCATTTCATTTCACTCAATTTTTGTTCCATTTTAAGCCCTTAACCCCTTTAGATCTAAACTTGGGTCTCTGTCGAACATTTACATCCCGACCATTTCCTTGGAGCTCCCTGTTGTAGTGTTGAGAGAGGAGCTCAATATCAGCAAAACTTCCCCATGGCCATAGGATTAAATATCTGCTCCTCATTTAATACCCCCTCAAATCATTGGATGGGGGTATTAGCACCACTGCAACAGCACAGAACAGAGGACTTTACTTGATTTCACTCAATTTTTGTTCCATTTTAAGCCCTTAACCCCTTTAGCTCAAAACTTGGGTGTCTCTATAACATTTACATCCCAACCATTTCCTTGGAGCTCCCTGTTGTAGTGTTGAGAGAGGAGCTCAATATCAGCAAAACTGCCCCGTAGCCATAGGATTGAATATCTGCTCCTCATTTAATACCCCCTCAAATCATTGGATGGGGGTATTAGCACCACTGCAACAGCACAGAATGGAGGATTTTATTTGATTTCACTCATTTTTTGTTCCATTTAAGCTCTTAATCCCTTTAGTTCTAAACTTGGTGCACTGTAGAACATTTATACCCCAACCACCTCCTTGGAGCTCCCTGTTTTAGTGCTGAGAGAGGAGCTCATTACCAGCAAAACTGCCCCATAGCCATAGGATTAATTATCTGCTCCTCATTTAATACCCCCTCAAATCATTGGCACCACTGCATCAGCACAGATCGGAGGATTTTATTTGATTTCGCTCAATTTTTGTTCCATTTTAAGCCCTTAACCCCTTTAGATCTAAACTTGGGTCTCTGTACAACATTTACATCCCAACTGTTTCCTTGGAGCTCTCTGTTGTAGTGTTGAGAGAGGAGCTCAATATCAGCAAAACTGCCCCATAGCCATAGGATTAATTATCTGCTCCTCATTTAATACCCCCTCAAATCATTGGCACCACTGCATCAGCACAGATCGGAGGATTTTATTTGATTTCACTCAATTTTTGTTCCATTTTAAGCCCTTAACCCCTTTAGCTCTAAACTTGGGGCTCTGTACAACATTTACACCCCAACCCTGGAGCTCCCTGTTTTCGTGCTGGGACAGGAGCTCAATATCAGCAAAACTGCCCCATGGCCATAGGATTAAATATCTGCTCCTCATTTAATACCCTCTCAAATCATTGGATGGCATTAAATTTCCCTATTAAAAGTCAATGTCTGCAGATATTTCACAGCTGGAATCTGAGATTCCTCTCGGTTCCTTCCCCTCTGTCCTGCAAACAGAGCAAGCTGCAGTTGGGTTTTGGGTTTAGGCCAAGCCAGGGAGGATGGTTTGGGTTTGAAGATGTTTTCTGAGCCCAGACACCCTCAGGTTTCTTTGAAAGCAGAACCCAGAGCTTGCTCTGTTCCTTTGGAAATGAATCCCCTCTCCTGGCTGAGCTCAGCCAAAATCCTGGAAATCAGAGCTTAACATGAAGCAGAGGATGGGGTCTGTGAGAGCTCGGCCTAAAAGTGCAGGATTTAATCCCAGATCCCCACAACAGTCCTTGAAGGGTGTAGGAATCCAACAAATTTCCATTTTTTTACATTAATAACTTCAGCTCCTTTTCATTCTCCTCCTTTAACATGGGTTGGAACAGCAAAGCCAGCCCAGACCCAGAGTGAGAGCTGAGATTTCCAAGTTGGATTGGACAGAAATCCCAAAGTTTTGGGTGTGTGGGGCCCAGAGCAGAGCTGGTCACTGCAATCTCTGCTTCTGCCTCTCTGCTGCCCGGTTTGGGAGCACAAACAGCACCTGGGGACAGAAAATTGCCACTTCCCAAAGTGCATGAGGCTGGTTTCAGCTTAGACAAACTCTAGAAAGAGTCACTGCTGGTGATAAAGAGGAGAGGGATTCCTCATAGAGGAATTTATCATCAGTGCTCAGATAAACCGGCCCAGGAGCTCCAGCTTTCCAAACATCCCAGAATATTTGCCTTATAATGACATTTATATTTGATGTGTGGAACCTTTTACTTAACTTTTGTTAGAGCCTCCATTAGTTTATAATAAAATTTAATCATCCGAATTTCTTTTCAGCTAGAAAGAAATTCTTAGTGCCAAATGCTTTTCTTAATGAAGTATTAAAACCCAAACAAAACAGATGAATCAGGGAGAATTTTAATTTTTGTGGGGTTTTTTTGCCTCAGTGTCCATCCCAGCCTAGGAAAGCAACCACTGGCTTTAGGATTCTGTGATTCTCCTTACCCAGAAGTTTTCAGAGATTTTAGAAGGCTTGGTGCAGCAACCATAACAGATCAATCAGGGAGGATTTTAATTTTTGGGTTTTTTTGCTTCAGTGTCCATCCCAGCCTGGGAAAGCAACCACTGGCTTTAAGAGTCTGTGATTCTCCTTATCCAGAAGTTTTCAGAGATTTTAGTAGGGTTGGTGCAGGAACCATAACAGATCAATCAGGGAGAATTTTGGGTTTTTGCCTCAGTGTCCATTGCAGCCCAGGAAAGCAACCAGTGGCTCCACAGGACTCTGTGATTCTCCTTATTCAGAAGTTTTCAGAGATTTTAGAAGGGCTGGTGCAGGAACCATAACAGATGAATCAGGGAGAATTTTGGTTTTTTGCCTCCATCCCAGCCCAGGAATTTAGGATTTAGGATTCTGTGATTCTCCATATCCAGAAATTTTCAGAGATTTTAGAAGGGCTGGTGCAGGAACCATAACAGATGAATCAGGGAGAATTTTGGTTTTTTGCCTCCATCCCAGTCCAGGAATTTAGGATTTAGGATTCTGTGATTCTCCATATCCAGAAATTTTCAGAGATTTTAGAAGGGCTGGTGCAGGAACCATAACAGATGAATCAGGGAGAATTTTGGTTTTTTGCCTCCATCCCAGTCCAGGAATTTAGGATTTAGGATTCTGTGATTCTCCATATCCAGAAATTTTCAGAGATTTTAGAAGGGTTGGTGCAGGAACTTTCCCCAGGATATGGGGGCCACAATATCCCAGCCAGACCCTGGAAAATGAGTTGCAGAGGGGGTGCACAGGTGGAAATGAAGATTCCTCAGGCCAGGACGAGGCCTTGGGTTCTTGCAGGCTGTACTGTAAGCACGGCCTGTACTGACACTGCAGAGCTTATTGCCAGTGACCTGGGGGATTGGGTTTCCTGAAGCTCAGGAGATCCATTTCAGCTCCGAGGGGGAAAGATCAGACACGTCCTGAAGCTCCCCAGAAGAGTTATGACAGATGTGTCACAGTAACTTAACTGCACCCTGAAAAAATATTAACTCTGAAGTGTGTTGGTTTTTACAGGCTTATTTCACACCATTATCCACTTAACTCCCCAATAATGTCCCAGGCCTGGCCAACGAGCACCAGGAGATATTTGCTGTGCTTTGACTTCCCAATTATTTTGTGTGGATGAGCGAGATGAAATAACAGCCAGACATCCTGAAAAAAAAAATAAAACCCTCACTCAAATATTCACCAGCGCTGCTAAAGAATTCCCTTCCCCTCACTTTTAATAATGCAGGATTTACCTTATCACATGGGATGGATTTCTGCTGCAGGAGTTCTCAGATGGGGGAAATAAAGCTGGCAAGGAGTAAATTCCCCACTTTGTCAGGTAAAATGTGGGATTGGGTTGTTGCAAAACATTGGCAGGAGGAAAATCTCAGCGGGCAACGGAGCCAAATGTCAGCCTGGAGCTGCCACCCTGCATTGCCCTGATTTGGGTTGGTCCTTCCCAGCAGCTACTGTGTGACCTGGTACAGAAACAGCTTCTGGAAATTATTTTTGCCATCTGAGAGCACTTTCCTGGTTCCTTTTGCAGTAAATGTGCAGAACAGCTCCGAGCAGGAGAGATCCCAGGCTGCCTCCTCAACACGAGAAGCAGCTGCTGCTGCAGCTTCCATGAAACCCTGGAGTTCACAGGAGTCCCAGGATGAGGGAAGAGATGAGAATCTTGTCTCCGTGCTTCAGAAAGCTGATTTATTATTTTATTATATATATTATAAGAAAATTATCTATTTGGACTATACTAAAAAGAATAGAAGAAAGGATTTCATAAGGGAAGGGAGGGAAGGGAAAGGGAAGGTAAGGGAAGGGGAAAAGGGAAGGGAAAGGGAAGGGAAGGGAAGGGAAAGGGAAGGGAAGGTGAAGGGTAAGGGAAGGGAAGGGGAAAAGGGAAGGTGAAAGGGAAGGGAAAATGGGAAGGGAAGGGAAAGGGAAGGGAAGGGAAAGGAAGGGAAAGGGAAGGGAAGGGAAGGAGGGAAAGGGAAGGGAAAGGGAAAGGGAAGGGAAGGGAAGAAGGGAAAGGAAAGGAAAGGAAAGGAAAGGAAAGGGAAAGGAAAAGGAAAGGAAACGAAAGGAAAGGAAAGGAAAGGAAAGGCAGGAAAGGAAAAGGAAAGGAAAGGAAAAAAAGAGAACAGGAAAGGAAAGGAAAGGAAAGTAAAAGGAAAGGAAAGGAAAGGAGTGATAATAAAATCTTGTGGCTGCTCACAGCCTCCACACAGGTGGATGTCTTTGGTCACTGAGTAAAAACAATTTCACACGCTGGGCAAACAATTCTCCAAATCACATTGCAAAGCAGCAAAACGTGGGGAAGCTGAGAGTTCCCAGCTTCTCAGGAGAAAAATTCCTAATGGAAGGATTTTTCATAAAATGTGTCTGTGACAAAACCTCACCAGCACCTTGGGAGGACTCAGAGGATTTTAAAGCCCTGCCTTGTCTTCCTTGCTTGAAAGCATTAAATATGTCAATTAAATATGTACATGAAATATGGATTTTGGAGACCAAAAGGTACAAGGCAGTGAAATCCTATGGAGAGCAGGACAGGTACTTGACTAAAGCCAAATATAGATAAAATATAATATAGATATAATTTTTCTATAGATATAATTATAATTATCTTATATATTATACATTAGAGAAATAAAAATTATTAAATAATTATTAAACATATAATACATAAGTATATAATATATATTATTAAAATATAAAATATATTTCAATATAAATATAATATATATGCATATATTTATATATAATTATATATATTGTATTTTTCTATAGATATAATAATCATTATCTTATATATAATATATTATATAAATATTAATTATTACATAATTAATATAAAATGCATAATTACATATTCCATAACAGAACACAGTATTTATTTACCTGATCTCACACAACCATATTTTTGAAAGAAAAACACATTTAAGTTCATCTTGCAGGGTTTTTTCCATTGGATTTTTTTCCATTTCATTTTTGCATCACCTTTTTCCATAGGTAATTCTCAAAAATGCTATTTTTAATCTGATCTTTAATGACTAAAACAAAAACTGAGAGGATTTTTTTCTCTATCCCGAATGGAAATGGATTTGATGGCAAAAGGAAAATTGTCTGAGGTTTTTTCCCTCTTTTAGATAATTGCCATTGCCATGGGGTTCACAGTAACATCATTTTAGGAGAGCTTCACATGGTTGTGATGGAGTTACACCAGAAATGAGTTTACCTGGGAGTCTTTCTGTCCAGCTGTGAAAGAGCTGATAAAAAACGAGGTTTGAGCACCAAACCTGCCAAGGTGGGGCTGAATTTGAGTTTCCCAGCTCTGGTAGGAGACACCACGTGGGTCCTGCTGAGGGAGATTTGCTGAGGCACCACTTTGTCCTTTCGTGACGTGATGAGATAAACCCAGACTGGGAATTCATCCACAGAACTGGGAATTCATCCACAGAACTGGGAATTCATCCACAGAACTGGGAATTCATCCACAGAATTGGGAATTCATCCACAGAACTGGGAATTCATCCACAGAATTGGGAATTGATCCACAGAATTGGGAATTGATCCACAGAATTGGGAATTCATCCACAGAACTGGGAATTAATCCACAGAACTGGGAATTCATCCACAGAACTGGGAATTCATCCACAGAATTGGGAATTCATCCACAGAACTGGGAATTCATCCACAGAATTGGGAATTCATCCACAGAACTGGGAATTCATCCACAGAATTGGGAATTCATCAACAGAATTGGGAATTCATCCACAGAACTGGGAATTCATCCACAGAACTGGGAATTCATCCACAGAAATGGGAATTCATCCACAGAACTGGGAATTCATCCACAGAAATGGGAATTCATCCACAGAATTGGGAATTCATCCACATCTGCCTCCTGCAAATCCCGCTCAGCCCCGTGGATCCAGAGCCAGTTCCAGGCAAGAGGCCACTGGAATGTGTCCAGTTCTCTGTACCCATGCCCAGCTCTGGCTGCAGAATCATTTATTTCCTGCAGTTCCTCTGGCCAAGGAAAGCAGCTCGGCTCCCTGTGGCAGGGGAGCTCTGCAGTGAGGAGCCTCTGCTGCAGATTGAGCACCCCAGGGGCTGCCCCACGTCGTGGGACCTGCAGGAAGCTCCACAGCAGGGCACTGTGACAAAGGACTGGGATTTACTGCTCCTTGTGCCTCCAGAAATCCATTTATGACCCATGGGGTGAGTTACCTCCTCCCCACTCCATAAAAACCCGTGGTTAATTGATTTTTGGTCTTTTTTTCTTTTTTTTTTTATTTAAAACTCTAAGCAAGGTAAAATTTGTCTCAAAAAACTGAAGAAAGGAGCTTTCAAAATGAAATCTCAAGGTGTTGGTTTGTGCCTCAGAATGGATCTGGGCTGGGGCAGAGTGAAATGGGGAACCTAATTTCCTTGTGTTTTCCCTGGAACATTTTTTTTAAGGGATATTGGAATAATTTTAAGGGACCTGGGGGTGCTGGTTGACAGTCGGCTGAACATGAGCCAGCAGTGTGCCCGGGTGGCCAAGAAGGCCAATGGGATCCTGGCCAGTATCAGGAATGGTGTGGCCAGCAGAAGCAGGGAGGTCATTCTTCCCCTGTACTCAGCACTGGTGAGGCCTCACCTGGAGTATTGCGTCCAGTTCTGGGCCCCTCACTTTAGGAAGGATGTTGAGATGCTTGAGCGTGTCCAAAGGAGAGCAACGAGGCTGGTGAGGGGCTTGGAACACAAGCCATATGAAGAACGACTGAGGGAGCTGGGGTTGTTCAGCCTGGAGAAAAGGAGACTCAGGGGTGACCTTATCACTCTCTTCAACTTCCTGAAGGGTGGCTGTGGTGAGCTGGGGGTCGGTCTCTTTCTCCAGGCAACAACCGACAGAACAAGAGGACACAGTCTCAAGCTGCGCCAAGGGAGATGCAAGCTAGAAATAAGGAGGAAGTATTTTACAGAAAGAGTGGTCAAATACTGGAATCATCTACCCAGGGAGGTCGTGGAGTCATCATCCCTCGTAGAGTTTAAAAAAAGACTGGATGTGGCACTTGGTGCCATGATCTAGTGAGGTGTTAGAATATGGGTTGGACTCGATGATCTTAAAGGTCTCTTCCAACCTAGAAATTCTGTGATTCTGTGATTCTGTAATAAGTTTCCATTGAAAACAACACCCTAACAAACTCCATTTCTCACTCCTAGGCCCCCAGAAATCTTTTACCTGCAAGGAGTTGAATGCAATGTTTTACTTCAGAGAATTGTGAAATATCCTGAACTGGGAGGGACCCACAAGGATCATCTAAGATCCACAGGGATCAACCCCTGGCCCTGCACAGACACCCCAAAATCCACCCTGGGCATCCCTGGGAGTGCTGTCCAAACCCTCCTGGAGCTCTGCGAGCCTTGGGAATGTCACCATTTCCTGGGAGCCTGGGCAGGGCCCAGCAGGAACCTTTCCCTGATATCCAACAGAGTGGGAAAAAAATGAGGTTCCCCAGAAGCTCATTTAGGGCAAAGCCAGAACAACCCAGAGTGTTGTCCTGAGTTCAGTGGAAGCAGGATCTGCTATTCCAACTCTCCTTTCCTTTCCTTTCCTTTCCTTTCCTTTCCTTTCCTTTCCTTTCCTTTCCTTTCCTTTCCTTTCCTTTCCTTTCCTTTCCTTTCCTTTCCTTTCTTTCCTTTCCTTTCCTTTCCTTTCCTTTCCTTTCCTTTCCTTTCCTTTCTTTCCTTTCCTTTCCTTTCCTTTCCTTTCCTTTTCTTTCCTTTCCTTTCCTTTCCTTTCCTTTCCTTTCCTTTCCTTTCCTTTCCTTCTTCCCTTCCCTTCCCTTCCCTTCCCTTCCCTTCCCTTCCCTTCCCTTCCCTTCCTTCCCTTCCCTTCCCTTCCCTTCCCTTCCCTTCCCTTCCCTTCCCTTCCCTTCCCTTCCCTTCCCTTCCCCTTCCCTTCCCTTCCCTTCCCTTCCCTTCCCTTCCCTTCCCTTCCCTTCCCTTCCCTTCCCTTCCCTTCCTCCTGCATTCCCAGTGGTCTGGAGCTAAGAGCTGGCCTTGATTTTCCTGGGATATCAGTGTGGGGATGAATGTGGGTCCTGCGGGGTGGCTGGGGAGGACTTGGGCTCTGCTCAAGCTGTTCCTGTGACAGGAATTTGGGACCATTTTGGCCTGTGACAGGAATTTGGGACCATTTTGGTTCATCTTGGGTGCAGCCCTGGCTGGGCTCTTGTGCTGCCCAAGGTGGATCCATGGAGGAGATAAAATTGTCTTTATTTGTGGTTCACAGGGAGCACTGAGGGGTGAGAGCCAAACACGAGGGATTTCTTCCTGAATTGTCACTTCTTTCCCACCTTCCACATGATTTTAAAGCCAAATAATTCAGAGGAGCCAAAAGTTCCATCCCTCACCTGCCTCTGAGAGTGTCACACAAAGCCAGGCTGATTTTTACACCTTTTACAAGCCCTACCACCCCGAAGTGTCCAGATTTTCTTAACAGAATCCACCAGAAACCTATTGCAATGTCCCCCAGCTATTATTTTTATCCTCCCAGGGTGCTGTTATCAGCAGGGCCTGATCCAGCAGATATTTTTCTATCTGAGCACAGCAAACCAGAGCTCCAGCTGCTGCCAGTCAGGATGGATTGGGCTCAAATCCCCACATCTGGCACGTTCCTTCTCCTCACATGAATGTCCAGCACAGGAGCTGCTCCCATGAAGGAAGTTCCTCATGGCTGGGTGTGCAGGACCTCATTCCTAATGATCTAAGACACCATATTATTAAAAAATAGTGCAAATTATGCTTTCACTTACACGGCTGCCAATGTGATATAACTCCTTTGACAAGCCTTTGTGTTTATTTTGGCTTCCCCCGAGCCCAAGCCCAGTGGAATAAAAACTGGAGTTTTGTAGATTTACAGTGGCATAACAGAAAATCGGGGCTCTGGGTGTGGAGAACCCCTGGTTGTCTGAAGCCATAATAATTCCCCAAAAGCTGCTGTGCTCCTCCTGTGGGGGCTGCTGGAGGAAAGTTTTCTACAGAGGGTTTGAGGGTGGATGTTCTGATTGGGAATGAAAACGTTGCAGAGCAATGAAACAGTCTGGTGCAGACATTACAGTTATGAGATCTTTCAGCCTTTGGCTGCATTCCAGGTGTTGAATTCCTCTGTCCCTGTGGAAGGAGAAGCCAGAGGGTCTTTCTTGATACAGTGAATTTGATTTCAGCTTTTTGCTGTGCCTGGAGAGGACTCGAGCTCTGCTGTTCTCCAGCAATTTGGAGTCACCTTCTCTTTGTCACCCCTCTGATCCATCCTGCTCCTCATTTTCCCAAGCTGGGAGGCAGGAGGGTGTCCCAGCAGGAATGCTGAAGCTCTGTGGGCTGCAGGTCATCCACAGGGTGGGGGTATGGATCTGTCCAGCAGGGAAACCCCTCCCTGAGAGGCTCCATGCCCGTGTCCAGCCCAGGAGCCTCAGAAACCACAGCCCAGGGAGCCACCAAAGAGCTCTTTTAGGAAAAGCTGGGAGGGACTGGCCTTTGAAATGCTGCTCAGCACTTTCCTACCTGAGGGAATGAGTGCAAGGCTTGGCTCAGCTCCCACAAGGACTCGGCCCTGTTATCAGGGTTTGGTTTCAGTTGATTTGCAAGCAAACAACGTTTAAATTCTCTGCTTTTTTCAGGGGGTTCTGCTCAGCTCCAGCCCCAGGCTGCTCCCCAGTGTGGCATTCACATTCTCTGAAAAATCCCTTTGCCCAGGATTTTTCTCCAGGGAAGCTGAGAAGCCTCAGAGAAAAAGGAAAACAATTCTGATCTCATTTGCTTCTCCTGTGTTTTGCTGCTTTGGAATGTGTTTGGAGATTGTTTACTCACAGGGGATTGTTTCATTGGATTCTGCTGTGAATTATTTTGATTCTTTGGCCAATAAGGGCCAAGATGTGTTGGGGCTCTGGAGACAGTCACGAGTTTTCATTATTACCTTTTCAGCCTTCTGTCTGTATCCTTTCTGTATTCTTTAGTATAGTTTAGTAGATATATATACTATATTATATTATACTATATTATATTATAAGTAGATATATATATTATATTATATTATATTATATTATATTATATTATATTACATTACATTACATTACATTACATTACATTACATTACATTACATTACATTATATTATATTATATTATATTATATTATATTATACTATATTAAAGTGGTATGATACTTATATATTATGACACTATATCATATTAAAGAATATAATATAGTATCATAAAATAATTTATTACTATTAATTATTATTTATTATTTTATAATTTATTAGCCTTCTGAATATGGAGTCAGGTTCATCATTCCTCCCTGCCACAGGGATCACTGCAAATACAACACCCCAGGAAGGCTGAGAAGGAAAGATTTGTGCATTTTCCTCCTCAATTCCTCTTCCCAGCAACATCTGGGAATCTCCAACTCAACCTTCCAGAATCCCATCTGCTTGTGGCAGGATAAATACAAGGGACACAAACCTGGAATTGCAACTCCCAAGCAGAATTTGGGAGTGAAATCCCTGCTGCACCCCAAACTGCACCTTTGGGGCTGAAATCTTCTGCAATCAGAGCAGAAAGAGAGATTCCTCCTGCTCCAACAGTGCTTTGTCTGGGGTTTCCTTGATGCTCAGGGAAAGAAATTGGCTGGAATCGGGGCTGGGAAGAAAGGCAGGGTTTGTGTGGAGGTGTGGGGAGGTGGAAGGAGGTAGAAAGGGGAGCCTACCTACATTTTACCAGTTTCTTTACGAGTGTGATACAGGTATTTTCCTATAATAAACCAGCAATGTTCCCAAGCAGCAAGTGCTGTTCTTGGCATCTCCTTTGATTCCAATTTGCTTTTCTTACAACTGTGGGCAAGAGTCGTGAAAAGGGCCCTGCCTTACAGGTAGGGAAGGGAAGGCACTATTTTTTATACAAATAAATGTCACTCCTAAATTATCTGCTCCTGGAGCCCACCACCTGGTTTTTGGCCCATCTCTCCCACCTCCAAATTGGCAGCTGCCATGAAATACAGCAAGGGGATGTAAATGGGGATTTGTTCTGCTGAATCTGCACTCACCTCCTGCCAAGGTGGGAGACAAATGAGTGCTGGAAAAAATCAAATGATTGAGAAGTTTCCTTCAAAAGGAAGAAACTGTAAAAGAAGAGCTTTCATTTTTAAGAAGTTAGCATTGATTTCTTAGTAAGTGGTCGAAGATTTCCCATCTTTTTCAGGGCACAAGCTCTCATCTTATTTCAGAAATTGTCTTTGAGTGAATGGGCCATAATCCATGGAATAAGAGAATGCTTAGGAGATAGAAGTCAGGGAATAAAAATCTCCTGTATTCTGCTCTTTGCCTCCAGCTCACCTCAGGAATCTCATGTCATGTTGCTGTGTCTGTGGATTTCTGTGAAAACCAGGATCCTCCTGATCCCTTCCAAAAAACCCTGCAGGAAAACATCTGTAAAGGAAATCCAGCTGTGTCTGCACAGAGCACCACAGCCTGGAGGGACTCCTGGGTGAGCTCTGTGCTCCTTCTGTGCATCTTCAATTCTGTTATTTGAGTCCTTTATGCTCATTATTTCTATTATTCCTTTATTCTCTCTTGTCAGCCTGACCATTCCTGATGAGGTTTTTAATATTCCTGCTGAGTCCAGGATGTGGAGTTCTATTGCCAGTTTAGATTTGCAAACTCATCCTTGATTAGAGATTAATCCTGAATTGAGTTAAAAAATTGAGTTAGACCAGGTTTTATTCAATTTCTAAACAGATGGTAATGCTTAGAACCGAGTGCAGTGCAAGACAGCCCTTATCAAAATGATGTGGATGTTTTCATGCAATAAAAATGACAGTGATGAACAAAACTACTCAGATAAGGAACAGAAATGACTCAAAAGTCACTCAGACTCAGCTCAGGAAGCTAAGGAGGCAGTGTCCTTTCATTAAGAGTGTTTGAGGGGGGAATAAAAAGGATTATTTAGTGAAACTTGAGCTTTGAGAATGTTCAGGTAACTGCTGAGCAACAAACTTTTGCAGGTCTCAATAGTTTGGAGAATTCTATTACCTGGGCAACAATATTCCTCTTTACCTGTTTGCAAGCCCCTCATTGGAACAAAATCACTGCTCTGCTCTGCACTGCCTTTGGACAAACCATGGGAGGGCTGTTCCTGCCTCAGGAAAGCTCTGTCAGAGCTGGACAATGCTCCACAATTCAGCTTTGCTACCACAGGCTCAACACCACTGCAGAAACTGAAGTCATACTGTGAAAGCAGGGCTCAAATCTCACATTTCAGAGCACAAGCAAAGGGTGTCTGGCTGCAAGTCCAAGGCTGAGGGACATCCCAGATCCCTCTCCTCAGGAGAAGTTGTGGCTCTCCAGGGACACTTTCTCAGCTGTGCCCCTATTCTGTAGGAAATCTGTTGGAAAATTGTGTAGGAAAATCTGCACTGGAACCCCTGACCTGCACACCTGCCTGGTAATCCTGGAGATCACCCTGCCCACACCTGGTCCCTTCAGCCCCAGCACCCAATGATGCCTTGAGAAGGCTGAGCTGGAGCAGAGCTGGGCAGAGTCACAGAATAAAGCAGGGATTTATTCAAAGCATCTCCTCCATGGATCCACCTCGGGCAGCACAAGAGCCCAGCCAGGGCTGCACCCAAGAGGACCAAAATGGTCCCAAAATGAATCCAAGATGAACCAAAATGGTCCCAAAATGCACGGCTGGGCACGGGGTCTCTCCCTGGGATCAGTTCTGCTCCATTTGCATCTTGCAGTTCATTGTCCCATTCCAGCTTTAGCCCATCCAGTCCCACCCTGCTTGTTTTTCTCTCTCCAGCCCACGCTGTTTGTGCTCCTGGGCTGAGATTTGGATCATTTGTCCTTGGTGCCCAGCTGGAGCAGGAATTGTTTTGTGTCCCTGCTCTGTGCACAGAGCTCAGCATGCCCTGATGTGAGCCCAGCCCCACACACTAAAGCAGCACAGAACCTGAAACATAGAAAAGCTCAAACCCAAGACATCACCAAAGGTGAGGTTTTCTCTAGGAAATGTCTCTGTTTGCTGAACCCAACACAAATTTTTCCCAATATTCCTGCAGGCCCTCTTTAGACTGATGGTAACAGTAAACTTCCCACCTTGCAATTCCAGGAATAGAGCTGCTGAGGTTTTCCTGTACCAGCTCCAGAGGGCCAAGACAAACCCCACTGTTGGTGGCTCCTCCAAAATACCTCAGGAAGAATGGGATGTTTCCATCCACCACTGAATATTGACTCTTGCCATGCTGCTGACCTTCAATCATTTGATGACATCACGTTGTCCCTTTGAATCCATGTACAAATAAGCTGAATTTCCATTAGGGAACATAAAGTGCTCCATTTCGCCTCACTCTGCAAACTGTTTATGGGTTCCTCGCTGCTTTCAGGATTTTTACAAGAGAACATCCACTGTTCATTTCCTGGCTCGGCTCCAACTGGACATGTTAACTTTGCCTAATTTCCAAGACATTTCATGGGGAAGGCTCCATAATACAAGGCATGTTTTTCCACCAGGGAACTCACGGTGCTTTTTCTTTTTTTTTTTTTTTTTTCTTTTTTTTTTTTTTAATTTTATTTTCAAGTCTATTTTTCCCAGACAAATTAAACCTCCTTTTTATGAGCTTCTTCTAAAGGGGTAGAACAGTAGCTGGCCTTGTTAGATATTAGTGCTGCTGTTGGGAAGGGCGATCGTGTAACTGCAGGGCCTCAGGATTTACACTTTCTGGAGTTCATTAACCAAAAGCTTCTGTATTTGAACCTGCGAGGTTTGAGCTGGACGGGGCCCAGGCAGCGAAATCAATCCAGTCCCGCAGCACAGAACTAATTGTCATCATATCCAAATGTGCAAATATACAAGAAGTCTACAGCAGCAGAGGCAGGGGAAAATTGAGGGCTTTCAGCTTTTTTTTTTTTTTTGGGGTATTATGTTGCTGAAAAGTTTTTTACGCACTTCCTCGCCGCCATAAAATCCAACATTGAAAATATGTTTCCTATATGAAAAGATCTGTCCCCAATTGAAGGGTTTTATATCCCCTACATCCATCTAATCAAATGCTTTCCGCTGAAGTCATATATTTGACCACATATTGGTCTGGGGAGGAGTTGGAGGAGATTTCTCTTCTTGTCAAAGCTTGTAATGTCACCAGATAATTCAGCAGGAAAGGGACTTTTTTTTCCAGCACCTTTTTCCAGCTGCAGCACGTGAGGAGGAGGAGGAGGAGGAGGCAGCTTCTCCTCACTGCCCTGCAGAAATGAGACTCTACATTTTAATAAAAAACCATTTCAGGTTAATTTGCTAAAGAACATGGCTGTGTCCAGCTGCATTCTTGGGCTCCACCTCCCTGGCCCTGTGTCCCAAGTGGGTTTCTTGGAAGGATTTTTGTGCCCCAGAGCTCTGTGAGCCCTCCTGTCCCCAGCTGTCCTCAGAGCCAGGTCAGTGCAGCTCTGCAGAGCTCCAGTTTATCTCTGACAGGAGTTTTGAACTTTTCCTTCCATCTTCTGCATCCTTGGCAGTGCCAGTGATGAGTGGAATCTGCTCCCAGTGCCAACATGATCACAATTATCAGAGGAAACCCCTCATCCTCCAGTTGATGCCCTAATTTAAATGGCTGCAGAAAAGCTGAGTTTAGCCAAAAGTAACCCAAAATTCAGCTTGAGTTTATTAACAGAAATGCAGTCATGAGGTTCTCTCCCATTGTGGCTTTATTGGCAATTTAATTCTTGGAGCAGGAATGAGGGTCCGGCTCTAATCCGTGCAGATTCTTTCTAAATAAACAGGACTATATTTAATTCGCATACATTTTGAAAACTCCAAGGATGCTTCCAGAGAAGGGCTGCTTTTTCTCCTCCAAGGTGTTGCCATATGGTTTTAATTTCTCAGAAATCTATAGACCAGCTTGTTCCCTGAGAAAACTGTGCCAAGTACTGCTTGTCAAGATAGCTGAAAATGTAATTTAACATCCACTCTTTTCCTAGAGTGACTCCTGACTCGTACAGCAGCAATGTTTCTAACTGGAAAAGTCAAATGACCAGCTAAAGGATGAAATCTAAAATATTTATTATTTACTGGACACGGAAAAGAAAATATTTTTTATTTCTTACGTTTTAGGCACTCGTGTGATATCTACAGATTTTGACAACCTTTTTCAAACGGGTAAATAGCATGTGCTGCTGCAGTTAGAAATGGAGCAGAGTTACACAAATAAACCAAGGGCATGAAATCTTCTCTGGGCAGATAAAAGCCCAAATCCCCAGCTGCCCACACGGGCACTGCAGAGCCACGGCTGAGCTGCCTGGCTTAAATTAAGCAAATACATCATTTCGGGTTTCCACTCCATGATTTCATGCCCACTGCCTTTCGTATCCTACTCCCTATCTCTGTTTGTTTTTTTTGACTCAGATATGAGTGTAGTGGGTAATTAAAAGTGAATCTTACATGAGGGAGCCACTGTTGGAGCCAAACATTTGCTGGGTAACTATAAACTCCAGAGTCCATCCCTGCCTTTGCCGTCACTGCGGTTGGTCCATTTTCACACTATTATTATTTTGTCTCAGAATTCCTCTGTTTATAAAATAGGGACAGGAACACAGACTAAATATAAATCCCATCGGCTTTGTAGCAGAACAGCTAAAAAAAAAAAAAAAGCCTGAATATTCAGAATATTCCCAAATCTCCTGTAAGGCGCCCAAGGGTTGCTCAGGCAGAAACTTTAAATCATTTCTGGAGGAGAATAAAAGATATTTTAAGGGTGATAAAAGGATTTAGGGATTTTTCTGGTGGTTTATCTCTGTGGGATTTTTGAAGTGGTGTCACCTTCAGGGCTGGATGGAGGGAATTGTCTCCAGCATGGACCAGTTTATCCAGAAGTGCCCTCCTTGCTCCTGATTTCTGCTCAGCTTTATGGACTGGACCTGGATGTTTCCACCAATTTACTCTGAAAGAGCAGGGTCTGAGCCTGGTTTTATTTCTATATATCCCATAAAAAGAAATACAGCAAAAGGAAACTCATCCAGACACATCAATATCTCGGAATATCAAACCCAAAAAATCCAGCAAAATTTGGTTCTCTCTGAAAGGAAAAGAGAAAGGAGGAAAGCAAAAAAGGGATGATAATAATTACAGGCAAAAAGCAGTGGCAGCTTCATGATTTAAAGGTAATATTTGTGATATTTGAAAGAATGCAGCAAGGCAAGTTTAAAGGAAAATTTGGCAATTTCACGTTGTAAATTGTCCTCCATGCAGAAGAAATAAAACCAGCCCAGGGTTTTTTGCCCCCTCATATGTTGGTGCAGATTGAGTTGTGTGGATTAAATTGATGCAAAGCCCAGCACCAGAACAGTCAGAGGAAAACTCTGTCAGATTTATTCATCTGGCAGCTCTGAGGTTTTGGATGGCTTTTCCCATAAAACTGATGTTTTGTAAAAAAAAAAAAAAATTAATAAAATTTCTAATAAACAGCCTGAGGGAAAAACGTGACACGGAAAAAACTGTTTTCAATGGTGAAAGAAATCCAGAATGTTCTTTGCTTTTAAATATTCCATTAATAAATGGGTACATACAAAACAAAAATGAAAATACAGTTTCTGCTATAATTCTCCAAATTCCACATCTTGCAATCTCTGTAGATAGCAAAGGATAATTTTTATTATCTTTTCTAATGGTATTTGCAATGATTTTTTTGCTTGTAAAAGGTATTTACCAAAAGGCAGTGCCCTGCTGGAATTCAGGGCTGGAAAGGAGAGGAGAAAGGAAAAGGAAGGGGGGAAATGGAAAAGAATGGAGGAAAAAGGGAAAGGTGAAAAGGAAAGGTGAAAAGGGAAAGGTGAAAAGGATGAAGGAAAAAGGAAAAGGAAGGGGAAAAAGGAAAAGGGAAGTGGGAAAAGGAAAAGGAAGGAGGAAAAAGGAAAAATATGAAGGAAAAAGGAAAAAGATGAAGGAAAAAGGAAAAATATGGAAGAAAAAGGATGGAAGGAAAAGGAAAAGGATGGAGGGAAAAGGAAAAGGAAGTTGGGAAAAGGAAAAGGAAAAGGAAGGAGGAAAAAGGAAAAGGATGAAGAAAAAGGATGATGGAAAAATGAAAAGGAAAGAGGAAAAGGATGAAGGAAAAGGAAAAGGAAGGAGGAAAATTGCAAGGCTGTGTAGGGGAGCACCCATCCAGGGCTGGTGCTCTTTGGGGTGGTTTCCTTTCCCAGTTTTTCCCACTTGTCCCAATGACCCATGAGCAATCCTGCTGGGCATAAACCCTCCCAGTTCCACAGAGCTGTCACATCCAAGCCTGAAAAACATGGGACATGCAAGATTGTCTTCCAATATTGATTCTCAATGGGAGAGAACAGGGTTAAACCTGCCAGGCCAAGCCAGAATGTCGTGGTCACTCCCTTTCCCCATTTTTAGGTTTGTTTGTTGGGATCTTGGGAAGAAAGGGTGAGCTGGGCTGAATGCAGATAATAAATAAATCTGCAGAGATATTTTCACCACGCTGCTGTTGACTTTGAGCCCTGCTGTCTGAAGCAGGACATCAACAGGCTGAGTGTCCTCCCTGCTCCTGCAAAACCACCCGGCTATTCCAGGCCTGTGGGCACCATTTGGGTACAATGGACTTCCCTTCAGGGGCCTGGTTTCCTCCCAGCTTCCTATATTTATGTATGGACAAGACTTTTTGTACTTTGAGTGCTGTCAGCTCAGCCCCCAGGAGGTTGTTCCAGCTCAGGAGCCTGAGGCAAATTTAGGAGAGGATTTCTGTGGCCAGGAGCAGGGCATGGCCTCAGGAACGTGGGCTTCACGGCATCAGGGAATGGTTTGGGATGGGAGGAACTTTAAATTTCATCTCATTTCATCCCCTGCCATGGGCAAGGACATCTCCCACTATCCCAGGTGGCTCCAAGCCCCATCCAGCCTGGTCTGGGACACTCCCAGGGATGGAGCAGCCCCAGGTTCTCCTCGTCCCTGGCTTTGCTCCCTATCTCAGGATGTATCTGTGGCACAAGGGGGTGGAAGGGAATAAAATCTGGCAAAGGATGGGAAAAACTTTCATGTAATTCTTGAGTCATGCCTTGGAGCCAACATGCCATTAATCAGCAGTGAGTATTAATCATCCTGTGAATCTGCAGAGTCCCATGGACATTGTCTGCGAGGTTCTGAGTGCAGGGAAAGGTAGATGAAGAAAATCTTCACCACTCATTGCTGCTGCCACTCTGTCTGTGCCTTCCCTGGGAATGCCAGGATCAGAGCAGGGAACTGTTTTTCTAAACACTCTCTACTGGATTCAAATTAACAAAATTCAAAATCACATCAGTGTTGTGATCTCACACCGGCTGCAGCTCCTGCTCTGGGTGCTGAGGAGGTTTCATACCCTGGCCTGCAGATCTTCCACCTCTAACTGGGGTATTTCAGAGGGCAGGGTTAGATGGGATATTGGGAAGGAATTCTCCCCTGTGAGGGTGGGCAGGCCCTGGCACAGGGTGCCCAGAGACGCTGCCCCTGGATCCCTGGAATGTCCAGGGCCAGGTTGGATGGAGCTTGGAGCACCCTGGGATAGTGGAAGGTGCTGGTGGAACTGGACGACCTTCAGGGTCCCTCCCAACCCAAACCATTCCTGAGGAACGTCCTCCACCATTCCATCATAACTTGGAGGCCAATGGGAGGAAATCAGGAATTTTGCAGTCCATGGAACAATCCATAACTCGCACTTCTTCCTCATCCCCTTTCTCCTGTTCTCTCTCCCCGCTATGGGATAGTGGAAGGTGCTGGTGGAACTGGATCACCTTCAGGCTCCCTCCCAACCCAAACCACTCTTGTGGCTGTGGTGAGGACCATCCTCCACCATTCCATCACAATCTGGAGGCCAATGGGAGGAAATCAGGAATTTTGCAGTCCATGGAACAATCCATAACTTGCACTCATCCTTAACCCCTTTCTCCCATTCTCTCTCCCTGCTATGACCAAACCCCCACCTCCTCTTCCCTCCCCAGCCTCCTCAGAAAGCAAAACCAGGGGAGCAAAGTGACACAACGCTGCTGGCATCTGCCTGGAGCCTCCCATGGCTCTGCAACCGGAGCACGGCCACGGAACATTGGGAGCTTTCTGCAAAGCCCCGGCGGCGGAAATCGCCGCCGCTCTTAATTCGAACCAGAACGAGATGGGCCCGGGGCGCGCACAAAGGCGGCCTTTGCTCGTTCCCAGGGTGCTGACAGGATGGGCCAGAGTCCATCCTGTGCAGCTGATGGGAGCAGCAGCACATCCTTAAATCTCAACACCTGGGCGCTGCTCCGGAGACCTCGGCAGGAACTCGGACGGGGAGGTTGCTGCCAGTGCCACTGCGGAGGTCCCGGGGGATGCTGCAGCTGGCTGGTAAAGAGCTGCTAAAACAGGGGGTTTGGAATGGACTTGGGGATCTCTAGAAAGCTCATTTATCAATGTAAACACAGTTTAGCTGCTTCATAAATCTGTTTTCTTTCTTCCTTTTCATCGGGTGTTGCTGTTGGGGCCGATGGGTTTCGTGGTGTGATCGCGTGCTGCTCATGGGCATCGGTCAGATAAAGATAAAGAAAGGAGGAATTTTTTATTATTTCTATTAAATAGTTGGGTCTGTGTGTGCTTAGAATTCCTCTTTTTATTCCATCTCTTCTAGGGATGGGTGCACTGCTATGGAAAAAGCAGAACCGGCCAAACCAAACCTCAGCCCAAACACTGACATCAACCCAAACATTTTTGAAGGTCAGGGTGAGTTTGGATAAGTAACCCATGTACCCAGTGGTAAGTAGGGCTGGTTAGGAAATGGATTTTCCACCTTCTGAAAAATTTGGAGATTGGATCTGTGTTTTTGAGCAGCTGACATTTTGATGCTCTTTTCCCCAAACCAAGACAAATTCATTTAAGTGGCAATTTTAATAGCATCGGATCACCTCATTTGTTATTTGGTTTCTTTTTGGGAAATTGTATGACAGGGAAATAAAAATACCCACAAAATGCAGGCAAAGGGGAGGTTGATTTAGTAAACCCAACTCCTCCAAGCTGCCTAATGTGCCTTTACATGATTTTAAAAATTATAAACTGTATTTCTTGGTACTTTTGCCACAGGTTGGGGCAGGGATGGACTCGCAGCTCCTCAAACCTGATATTTTACCTAGAATAAACTTGGTTGGGAGATCAGTTTCATTTCCATGATGTGTTTGTTGTGAAAACTAGAGGCATTTGGGCAAAATGTGATTCCACTGGGCAAAATTATGATTATTTTGGGTGTTTTTTCTGGGTGTAGTGGTTGTCATCCTAAAGCACAGGGTGTGCTAAGGAAGGTTGGCTTGGGACAACAGGGAATTGCAGAAAATTTGGGGAGGAAAATATTGGGATTTTTAATATGATTGAAATAACACCATAAAATAATGTCCTTCAGCAGGTCTCTCTTCACTCACAAGTTGAATATGAGACCAAAATAATCCAATTCAGGCCCTTCTCTGTCTTTTTCCAAAGCGTTATTATTTTATTTTTCATGAGCACCTAATTAGAGACCGAGAAAAAAAAAATAAAAAAGGCAAACAACTCAATCCTGAGCAACTCAATACTGAGCTTTGTGTCTAAAGGAAACTCCATGAAATGGGAATCAGGTTAAATAGTTCAATTATTGTCCATTGTTTACACGCTGGAGGAGTGCAACTGTTTGGAATTGTTGAAGTAGTTAGGAAGGTGATCGGAACATTTGCCAGCAAATGACATAAATCCAGAATTAATTATAATGGCTCAAAAGGTTAAAAAGAGAGGGGATCATTGGTCCCATGGTTTATTGTGAACTGTCAGGATAATGGAATTTTAATCAGCCCGTTTATTTTAGGAAGGATTAATTGCATGGCGCGATGCAGAAAATACAGGGAGCAACACTGGAATCGGAGCCCAGCTCGTAATTTTATTAAAGCAGATCAGTTGTAGCATCTTAATTTCCTCAGACATGTTTATGGGGAGCCATTTGTTTGGTCAAGAGTCTTTCCTGGCTGTTCAAGTTGCTGAAAATGAGTGTGGTTGCTGAGCCGTGGCCTGGGAATCCAACCCCATCCCAGCTGGAAATGGGATTCAGGGGGTGCAGATGGAAAAGTGGAAAAGGGAGTTCCTCAGGACTGGGATAATGGCTTGGATAAAGATTATCTGGAGGTTTCACAGGAAGAAAGGGGCTGAAGGGAGGTTCAGGTTGGACATCAGGAGGAATTTCTGCATGGAATCCCAGCTGGAAATGGGATTCAGGGGGTGCAGATGGAAAAGTGCACCAGGGAGCTCCTCAGGACTGAGATAATGGCTTGGGTAAGAATTACCTGGAAGTTTTCACAGGAAGAAAGGGGCAGAAGGGAGGTTCAGGTTGGACATCAGGAGGAATTTCTTCTTGGAATTCCCTGCCATAGTAATGGAAAATGGGATGGAAATGGGATTCAGGGGGTGCAGATGGCAAAGTGCAACAGGGAGGTCCTCAGGACTGAGATAATGGCTTGGACAAGGATTATCTGGAGTTTTCACAGGAAGAAAGGGGCAGAATGGAGGTTGAGGTTGGTCATCAGGAGGAATTTTTCCTTGGAATTCCCTGCCATGGTTTCCCTGCCATGGTTTCTGTGCCATGGTAATGGAAAATGGGATGGAAATGGGATTCAGGGGGTGCAGATGGAAAACTGCAACAGGGAGCTCCTTGGGAGATAATGGCTTGGGTAAGAATTACCTGGAAGTTTTCACAGGAAGAAAGGGGCAGAAGGGAGGTTCAGGCTGGACATGAGGAGGAATTTCTTCATGGAAAGGGTGGATCTGGAAGGATGTAGAGGATTTTGCTGCCCTTTCTGTCTTTGCTCTCTCCCTGCACCCTGTGCTTCCTCACGGACAGCTGGGCTCTGCCAGGACAGGGCACTGGGAGGGTGGATGTTGTCCTGATCAGGCTGGGAATCTCTCCATCTTCATCTTCATCTTCATCTTCATCTTCATCTTCATCTTCATCCTCATCCTCATCTTCATCTTCATCAGGATTAGTTCCAATTAAGTCACCTTTGCCCTATTAGCAGAACCCTGTTCGCAGCAGTTCCCCAGAGATATTGAACCAGTATTGATATCAATGAAATTCAATCAGGAAATCATTCCATTCAACCAGGAAATCCTGACTGAAATCATGGCAGATTGAAATTAATATTCATGAGCTGGTTTTAAAAGGAAAAAGATCACTTTGCTTTTTAAAAGTGGAGCTTTTTAGTGAGACATCATCCATGGCTTTTGCCAGAGATGGTGCAGAGCACAAGACCAGAGGTTTTGTCACAAAACCAGAGCAAACAGAGCTGGGGGGACTTGGGGGGATTGATGGACAATTTCTGCTTCTCTTCTTTCTTTAAATAAAATTATTTGTTTAGTTTGAAAGCCAATCCAGGCCGGGCTGGAGGCAGCAGCTGGCACAGCCACAGGGAGACACACTGCCCCTTCCAAGAGGAAAAGGGGCTCACATGACAATTTCTGAGTTACTGCAAACAAATAACCATGAAATGGAGTGGAGGAGAGTCCTCCACTGAATTCCTGTAATATTCCATTTATAGTTTCAGGCTTCTCCCAGGCTGGGATAAGAAAATGTTGGCTGACATGTCCAGAAAGGAAAGGAAATATTCTCCTGGAGGTAATGCTTTGAGATTATCAAGTGGGTTTTTATTTGGTATCAATAATAAATCACTACTGGGTCCATTTGATTGTAGCCAGAATGTAAAATACACCCATTAGTAGGCTTGGAGGTTGCTAAACTTGGCCTGCAAACTCCTTTCTCTGTGTAGCACCGTGTCTGGGCTTGTCATGGTCTTTGGAGGCCCTTCAGTCGATGATGGTGTTGAAATTCAGCTCAGAATGCAGATTTAGACCAAATATAGCACAATTTTTTCATTTGGAATGGGGTTTTTTGTACACTTTATAATTATTGCTGCACTTCAGATGTGTTTTGAGTGAGGAACCTCTCTGCAAACAACTCCTGCAAGGAGATTGGACCTCAGAAACTTGAGTTAAACACTTGTTTTCACTGCTCTCATTAGTTTTGATCCATTCGTTTTGGCCCTGTGCAGCGTGGTGGAAGGAGACACAGAGTTCCTGGGGTGATCATTTTTCCAAAAAAACACTTGAGAGGTGAATGTTTGAAAGCAAAAGTGGCCTGTAGAGCAAGAACAAAGCTGCTGCTTTAGTTAAAGTCAAAACACAATGGCCCCACTTTTTTATTTTTGCCAGAAGTGCTGTCAGAGAAGGGAAAGTTTTTGATGATATTCCCTCAAAAATCTGCAAGGGTGATGGGCAGCATTTGGAAATGATGCACGGCCTGCAGAGCTCAGCCTTGCCAGACAAACAGCATGGCTGCTCAGCTGCAAAACCCAGAGATGGGGCAAGAGAAGCACCAGGGCCTCCACAGGAAGGCCCAGTGGGGATGGCTGATGGAGCCACCCCTTTGCTGCTCCAGAAACGGGGTCTGGGCAGCACTGCCAGCCCAGGGAGCCCATGGCAGGAGGGGCTGGGTGTCCCTGGTACACACAAACTGTGGTTTCCCTGCCATGGTTTCTCTGCCATGGTTTCCCTGCCATGGTTTTTCTGCCATGGTTTCTCTGCCATGGTTTCCCTGCCATGGTTTCCCTGCCATGGTGTCCCTGCCATGGTTTCCCTGCCATGGTTTCCCTGCCATGGTTTCCCTGCCATGGTTTCCCTGCCATGGTTTCCATGCCATGGTTTCCCTGCCATGGTTTCCATGCCATGGTTTCCCTGCCATGGTTTCCCTGCCATGGTTTCCATGCCATGGTTTTTCTGCCATGGTTTTTCTGCCATGGTTTCTCTGCCATGGTTTCCCTGCCATGGTTTCCTTGCCATGGTTTCTCTGCCATGGTTTCCATGCCATGGTTTCTCTGCCATGATTTCCCTGACATGGTTTCCTTGCCATGGTTTCTCTGCCATGGTTTCTCTGCAATTGTTTCCCTGCCGTGATTTCCCTGCCATGGTTTCCATGCCATGGTTTCCATGCCACGGTTTCCCTGCCATGGTTTCCCTGCCATGGTTTCTCTGCAATGGTTTCTCTGCCATGATTTCCCTGACATGGCTTCTCTGCCATGCTTTTCCTGCCATGATCAGGCCATCAGGCCAAACTACCCTGCTGTAGTTTCCCTCCACTGAGCAGGCTGTGGTTTCCAGGCCATGGTTTCCTTGCCCTGTTTTCCCTGCCATGTGCAGACCATGTTTCCCTGCCTGGCTGTGATTTCACTGCCATGGTTTCCCTGCTGGGGTTTCCCTGCCATGGTTTCCTTGCCCTGTACAGGCCATGCTTACCCTGCCATGGTTTCCTTGCCATGGTTTTCTTGCTGGGGTTTCCCTGCCATTATCAGGCCATGCTTTCCCTGACCTGCTTTCCCTGCCATGCTCAGGCTGTGGTTTCCCTGTCCATGCCATGCTTTCCCTGCCCTGTCCAGGCCATGCCTTCCCTGCCATGCTTTCCCTGCCTTGTCCAGGCCATGCTTTCCCTGCCATGTTCTCCCTGCCATGCCATGGTTTCCCTGCAATGATTAGGCTGTGGTTTCCCTGCCCTGGTTTCCCTGCCATGTTTTCCCTGCCATGATCAGGCTGTGCTTTCTCTGCCCTGGTTTCCCTGCCCTGTACATGCCATGCTTTCCTTGCCATGCTTTTCCTGCCATGATCAGGCTGTGGTTTCCCTGCCCTGCTTTTCCTGCCATGATCAGGCTGTGGTTTCCCTGCCCTGCTTTCCCTGCCATGATCAGGCTGTGGTTTCCCTGCCCTGCTTTCCCTGCCACGCTCTCCCAGCCTGGCCGTGCTCCCCACGGTGCCTGGAGGAACCTGCGGAAGCCGAGGAGCCCCGGGCTGGCTCCAGAGCCCTGCACAGACGAGCGGAGCCAGAGGGCTGCTCCCCAGCCCCAGCACACAGCCCTCCTTTCAGCACCTTCCCTCACACAAAGACTGACTTATCCCACCTTTCTCCCCCCTCTCTCTGCCTCTGTCTCTGCTCCCCGTAGCCCCGGCCATGAAAAGCCCTCCACGTGCAGCCCAATAAAAAGTCCTGTGCCACCTCCTCCTCTCCCCCTCCCTTCCCATCCAGAGCAGCGCTGCCAAAAAAGGGGGGAAAAAAGAAAAAAAAGGGTAAAAAAAAGGGAGAGTGAAGGCTGGGACTGGAGGGAGTTAAACCTGGAACTCATTTAGCAAAAGGGACTTTAGTTAACAAGAAAGTTACCCATCATGAACTGCCAGTAACACCTCGAGTGATCCTAAATCCATTACCCAGAGACTTAGCCCTGGCTGAGTTTGATTTTATGAACTGTGAGGCTGCTATGTTGAAAGTCTGCAAATTGGACATAAATTGGGCTGCAGAAGGCTGGGGAGCTGCAGGGGTTGGGGGTTTTTCTCTCCCTGGTGACGTAAGGAGGCTCCGGCCGCAGATCCACACGCTCTGGCCATGGGAGCATCAAAAGCATCAAAAACTTTTCCCCTCTCTGCTCAGGACAGCCCAGGACAGAGCTGGACAGTCAGGGAGAGCTCCCAAAACCTCACAGCTGGGATTTGGGGCTGTGCTGGATGAGGATGGGCAGGTCCCTGCACTTGCAGAGCCTCCCGTTGTGGACACTGGGAGTTCCCACTCTCATCTTCAGTGCCTCGCTTGGTTTTGTTTTCATTGGGGTTTAGTCTCCAAAATTCTGTGATGCAGAGCAAACTCCAAGAAAAGAAACCAAATTTGATGAAAGCAGAAGGCAGGGGGTGTCTGGATAGGATGCAGAGCAAACTCCAAGGAAAGAGACCAAATCTGATGAAAGCAGGAGGCAGAGGGTGTCTGCATGGGATGCTGCAGCGTTTGCTGCTCTGTTTGGATTTCAGGGCTGCTTTGGTTGCAGAAACGAAACCTCAGTGCATATTTTCTCATGTATAATCAGAGTGTTGGGTAAGTCATGAAATTTTCAAAATAAAGAAGCTTCAAGTTGAGTGTTAGGTAACTTTACAAACCCAGATAAGTTATAAAACCAGAGGATGAGGTGAAGCACAAGGTGCACCTGAGGCAGGTGAATCCTGGGGGCAGACAGCAGGAATCAGGAGCTCAGAGGCACAGGCAGCAGAATTCTCTGTGTTATTCCTGAAATTCAGAATTTTGACAGATTTTTGGTTCATAATTCTGGTTTTGTTATCATTTCAACCTCCTGTTATTTGCAGGATTTGCATTTGCTGTGGCAGGGCTTTGTAAATTATGTTAAACGAAGGCGTGGCCTTGGGAGCAAAATTTGGATCTGGTTTTACGTTCCCAAATGGAATTCCTGCTGCCATCACATCCCAAAGGATGTCCTGTCTGCAGCAGGAGGCAAAGGAGGGCTGGTGCTTGCCCTGGTGACTCAGGAATCCATTGGAAATCAAACATTCTCTGTGGATTCTTCTCTTCTTTTAATCCCAAAGTTGGGATTAAACATGCTAGAGGGTATTTCTTGTTGGACTCAGATGTTTATCAGTTCTTATCTATGTTACATCTCACAAACCTTGAAGTCTACAGCACTTCACTCTAACAAACTAAAACTGGAGCCCCATCTCTCTCTACAATGCATGTTAAGGATAAACTGTCCAATTAAGAAATGACACCTCAATTATTTTTACTTTTAACCCAATAACCAACCACCCATGGCCCTGCAATGGGGATTTTTTCATCCAATTGCACAAAACCACCCAAACCCATGGAGAAGAAGGAAGAAGAAGGTGAAGAAGAAGGTGAAAAAGAAGGAGGAGAAGAAGGAGATGAAGAAGGTAAAGGTGAAGAAGGAGGAGCAGCCTCCACCCTAAAACCTCCATCTTGCTTTATATCTATTACTATATTCTAAACCCTTAAACTCTGAGTTTTCCACCCTGTGATATCTCACACTTTTATTTATACTCCACACCCATAATCTCAGTCCTATAATTTAATTTTGGAAGATTCTCCAGGGCCTCAATGCAGTGTTCTCTTGGGGGTCAGAGCCTGGCAGCACAGAAAATCTGAAATTCTCAGGAGCCAGGGTTCCAAATCTTCCTCCACCATTCCCAACATCCCAACAGCTGCTGGGTTCTCCTTCATCTTCTGCTGGGTCTAGACTGAAAATTGAATAATTAATTATGAATATAATTTTTACCCTAATTAAAGGTACAGCCATCATCAGCTCCCAGTAAATGGGGCAGAAGAAGTGACTTTTACACATAAATTTGTATGAAAATTTGGGTTTTCAGCACTATGACTGAATTGATTTTTTTGTTATTATCATGTCTTGAGTCAAACTCAAGCAAAAGCCTTTGGATTCCTTAGAAATAGGAAATAAAAAGAGGATTCAGGAAGAAAATCCTTTCTTTTTCTCTGCTTTAGTCTTTATTTTGTTTCCCCAGAACTGATGTTATCAAATTTAGGCGAATTTTGAATCAAACTTTTGCAAAATGTAAAATCACAAAGTTTCTGATAAAACCTCATTCTGCTAAATAAGGATTTCTGCAAAACTGCATTTTTGGGATTAAATCAAACATTTCTTGAACCCATTTATACATTAAAACTTCAGCAGAACCCAGCAAAACCAGGAGTTTGCAAAGCGATAAAATCAGAGGGTTTCTCTCTAACTTAAAAGTATTTTTTACCTTCAAATTAAGCACATTCACAGACTAAAAAAGGCACATTCACAGATTAAATAAAGCACATTGCCCAGCAAAGACAGGAGTTTGCAAAGTGATAAAAGCAGACAGTTTCTCTCTAATTTAGAAAAACTTTTTATCTTTAAATTAGGCACATTTGCAGATTTTAAAAAGGCACATTCACAGATTAAATTAAACCCATTCTCAGATTAAACAGGGCACATTCAGAGATTAAATAAGGAAAATACATGTTTTCTGTATAGGCAATGCATGGCCACCGAATCTCAGCACAAAATCTCTGAAAATTCAATTTAGAAGATCCAATATAAATACAAATATAAATTCAGATAAAATTCTGCAGGATCCTTTGCCTCTCAGCCCCAATCCTGGCCAGTCCCTGCCCCAGCACAGCACCTCCTCTGTTATTTGATAAGCAAAGCCAAGGCCAGGGCTAATTTTCCCAGCAAGGTGGCAACAATTCCGTGTGTGATATGTGAGGGAGAAGCACAGGCAGCTCATTTGGGTAATTTCTTACCCTTCTGGCTTCTGCAATGTTTCTTTAGGGGGCACTGAATATGAGTGATTGAGTGAGAGGGAGCCCGGCAGAATTAGCACACACTGGATCTTTTGACCAAGGGGGAAAAAAAAAACCCCAAAAACAAAACAGTCGAATGTTGGTCTAGGGGCACGTCCCCTTAGGATTTGGGAAAGAAAAACACCAAACCACGTTGGTTTGGTGCTCCTCGAGCAGAGTAGCGCCTTCAATTAAAACCCATTTCAACAAAATAAAAAGACACTTAATCTTGGGTCCAAAATAGCTCTGGAATGGCAGCAGCACCGCCCAGCCCAGGGGCATTTCCAAGGCAAATCCAAGGTGCTGATACCCTCCCATGAAATGCTTTTTCTGAGAAATTGCTGGCAATTCCCTGCTGGAGTTTCCAGCAGTGCCCAGGCACGGCCCCTCTCGAGTGGGCACCTCCTCAGGGTCACCCTGGTGCCACCCAGAACTTTCCAGAGTTTGTGCAAAGGGTTCTGTTTGGCCTATAAGGTAAACACAGGTAAAATTCCTCTGCTCTTTTCCTGCTTTCCCCTTTTCTTTCTTTTTTTTATAAATTAATTTGTGTTTTGTGAACCAATGCATTCTGCTGTCTGCATGGAAAAGTCCTCGTTTTTCTCCCGTAAATCCAAGGAGAAATGATTCCTAATTTTAACATTAAAATGTCTTTGGAATTCCTTTGGAATCTGGGCCATGTCCCACATATCTTCCCCTGAAAATTGCGTCTTCCTCCTTGATTTTTCCCCTGTAATATCTGAGAGGTGAATTCACAAGTTTTAGTCCTTTGCACTGCACCTCATGTAATCCCAGTCCATTTTCTTTTAGTCACGAAATTTCCCAATTTTCTTTTCTCTTTTTTCTTCAATTGCATTTCCTTTGATGGGATCTCCATTCAAGAGTGTTTGTAAGTCCTTTTTTTCTCTTTCTGGGATTTTAATTGATCAGTTTTGGCAAGCTTTGGTCCATGTCCCTGCACTTGATGGCATCTCACACCTTTTGACAGCTTTCAATTTGGCAAAGACTTTTTTTTATTTTTTAATATATTAAAAAAACCTGCACCTTCCTATGCCTTTCCATGACCGGGGAAAATGCAAGCCTTGATTTCCAACTTGTCCCTTCCCTTTGCACTTCTGTGAGCTCAGGGAATATTGTGGGATGCATCCAGTGATGTCTCTGTGCCTCAGGGAGCTGCATTCCCATGGATTCTCTGCAGGATCATCCCCATTGTGGCATTCACATTCTCTGAAAAATCCCTTTGCCCAGGATTTTTCTCCTGGGAAGCTGAGAAGCCTCGGAGAAAAGGAAAACAATTCTGATCTCATTTGCTTCTCCTGTGTTGTGCTCATATGTGGAATGTGTTTGGAGATTGTTTACCCACAGATGTTCCTTTGGATTCTGCTGTGAATTGTTTTCACTCTTTGGCCAATCAGGTGTGTCAGGACTCTGGAGAGAGTCACGAGTTTTCATTATAATCTCATTAATATTTCATTATTATTCAGCATTCTGTCTGCATCCTTTCTGTAATATTTAGTATAGTATAATTTAGTATTCTTTAACATTATATAGTATCATAAAATAATAAATCAGCCTTCTGAGCACATGGAGTCAGATTCACCATTCCTCCCTTCATGGGGACACCCCACAAATACCAAACAGTCCCTGGGGTCTCAGGAGTAGGCAGAGACCCAAGTGCAGCCTCCTTGTCCAGCCCTGGCCATGAGCTCTCTGTGCCTTGGGGTGGAGATGCCACAGGTGCCCCCTAATCCTGGCTCCCTACCTCACAACAAACAGTAAATCATGAATAATTAACCAGCACTAAAACCCACTGCACTCGACAATACATGAATTAAGAAAAATCTCAAAATTAACAAAATCTTCAACTAACAAACCAAAATCACTATACAAAATTAGTATTTCTACCTGGTTTCAAACTGAAACCACCACAGGTGGTCACCTGGCCCCAGCAGAGCTGCAGGGACCCCTGAGGAGCTTCTGGGACTGTCAGATTTTGGGGTGAATCACAGCCAAACACAACTTTTGCAGCTGAAACTCTGGATTTCATCACTGAGCTGCTCAGAACCCTTGCCTGGATTTATCCCAGTTTTGGGCTATTTTTTGTTTTTTTTGTTGGGTTTTTTTGTTTGTTTGGTTTGTTTGGTTTGTTTGTTTGTTTTGTTTTGTTTTTTGGCTTGTTTTTTTTTTCTTTGTTTTGTTTTTTTGTTTTTATTCTTATGTGCAATGCAACCTGTGGGATTTTAAGGCCTGACTTCCCGAGAGGCTGAGAATCCAGGGCTCCTGCTTATCTTGAAGCCACACAAATCCCCTCTGGATGTGGCAGTATCTCCATCTCCAGGGATATCTGAGGTCACCATGACACAGCCTTGCTGCTCAAAACTCTGAATTTTATTTTAAAGAGCTTGAAGAGAGCTTGTCTCAGGCAAAGTCCTCCTCACAGGCAAGCCTGAGCTCCTCACTCACTACCAGGAGGGCATGAAAAAGCATTTAAAGAGAATTTATTTGTGCTGAGCAACAATAGCAATAGTTAATCTCTTATATTAAACCCTTTAATGACTTCAGGGACTTGTGAAACCATCAGAGCCCGTTTAATGAGGGCCTGCTCTGGCCCACACTTTTCAAAGTTGAAATCTTTAATAGAGCAGAAAAGAAATTCACAATTTGGAGGCGGGGGGGGTTTGGGACTGTACAAAAAGTTACGGAGCTGTTTGGTTTGCAGGACTGCTGTTCCTGCTGGGCAGTGCTCTGGTGATGTATGAGGGGAACCTGTCAGCAGGGCCATGGAGCTCCATGATGCATTACAGCAATAAGTCGTTTGTAATACATCATCTGCAGCAGCTGCTGGCCCGGATTGGAGCCTCAAACCAAAATCAGGCAAGGATTCCAGCGTGCACCAAAGCTGTTTTCTTCCTTTCTCCCTTTCCCTCCCTGTCTCCAGGTCCTTCTCTCCCCGTGCTCCCGACCTCGCCCTGCCAATAGCAATTTGCTGGTGATTTATCCCTCCTGGCTCTGCCATGAAATTCCTTTTCTGGTGGAACCAATGGAGCACAATGCTGTGCTGGCCGGGCAGGAGGGTGAGGGTGGCTGCAGGGGATCAGAGCTGTAATCCCTTCAGCTCTGACAGGGAGCAGCACACGGCTGAGGGACACACAATGTCCATTCCGGGGTGCAAGGCGAGGCAGGGCCTGGTTTGCTGGCACTCATTAAGAATTAGTAGTTAAGCTCCTCTTTAGCTGCACCCTGGTCTTAGTTCTGATATTTTTTTCTGTTAACAATATTAGCAATTCTCACCAATCCATGGAAACACCCAAAATAACTTCATAAGGTAAACTCTCAGCCAATGCAATGATTGATCTCAGGGGTTTTTAGGAGAGGCTCCCTCACCTTCCTCACCTCTGCTCCAAAGCTGGGCAGGCTCTGGTGCCAGACACAGGCAAGGAAAGGAACCACTGCAGTGTCCAGTACCATCCCAATGATCCCATTTCCACCTTTCCAAGCCTTTTCTGCCTCTTCTGCTCCACTCGGCCTTCACACCCATGGCAAGCAGACCTCTGGGACCTCATCAAATACCCTGAACCCCTTTCTATTTCTTTTTTTTAGCCTTGAAAACTCAGTTTGCTCTTCTGCTGTTTCCTTTAGAGGGGGGAAATGTTCCAGCCCTGACTCTCACCATCTCCCAAGCTCAAAGGTTCTTGGTGGCACGGCCAGGGTGATGTTTCCATATGGGATAGGGGGGAATTGGGACCAGGGGTGGGTGCCTGGCTGTGGGATCAGGAGTTATCTGAGTTATCTGCCCCAGAGTTATCTGCTGTCCTCCTCAGCGCAGCTTGGCTCAGGAGATAATCTAATGTCCAGTGGGAACTGCTGGGTACACACACTGCACAGCTTGTTGTGTTTCCAGGGATTGTTTTGATTTTGAACTTTCTTTTTTTTTTCTTTTTGAGCATTTAATGCCCTGCACTTCTTAAATCACAGCCCAGCGGAAAGCAAGAGGGGGAAAATCACATCCATGGCTTGTTACCATGCATGAGGCATAACCAAGTGCTTCAAATCCCTCAGGGGATTACTCAGGAATCACCAGGCCACCTGGAGTTTCATTATGGCCCTTACAAACAGGCTTTTAGCAAGAAGGATGAGGTGGGGAGGGGAGAGGGGTCTCCTGTTTTTAAAGCCCTGAAAAGGAGCCGAAGTTCACAGAGCTGAACAATGGCTCAGCCGAGTCAGCTGAGCCCAGGGGCTGGGAAGGATTAATCAGAGCGAGAAATGTCAGCTCAGAACAAAACCTTCAGCAGCCTGGCCAAGCCACAGGGCTCGGCACAGAGCAGCCTGAGTCACTCCCCAGCCATGCAGGACCCCTCCCCTGCCCAGCCTGGGAGCCTCGGAGTCCAGCTCCTCTTGGTTCTGGCACCACCACAGCCCCTCTCCCATTCTCAGGTGTTTCCAAGCCCCTCTTCCATTCCCAGGTGTTTCCAAGCCCCTCTTCCATTCCCAGGTGCTTCCAAGCCCCTCTCCCATTCCCAGGTGCTTCCAAGCCCCTCTCCCAGGTGTTTCCAGGCCCCTCTCCCATTCCCAGGTGTTTCCAAGCCCCTCTCCCAGGTGTTTCCAGGCCCCTCTCCCATTCCCAGGTGTTTCCAAGCCCCTCTCCCAGGTGTTTCCAGGCCCCTCTCCCATTCCCAGGTGTTTCCAAGCCCCTCTCCCATTCCCAGGTGTTTCCAAGCCCCTCTCCCATTCCCAGGTGTTTCCAAGCCCCTCTTCCAGATGTTTCCAAGCCCCTCTCCCTCTCCCAGGTTTTTTCAGGCCCCTCTCCCATTCCCAGGTGTTTCCAAGCCCCTCTCCCAGGTGTTTCCAGGCCCCTCTCCCATTCCCAGGTGTTCCCAAGCCCCTCTCCCATTCTCAGGTGTTTCCAGGCTCCTTGGTCATCCCAGGAATCCTCACCTGATGTGAGAAATGCTGCTTAATTCCAAAAATTGGAAAGGTTGATTAAAACCTTCTCAAAAATACAACAGAAGGCTGAATAAAGGAAATGTTACAGTGCTGGAGCAGAGGATTTTCCCCACCATGTGCTCACCCACACAATGGAGAATTCACCTTTAAACCCTTTGGCTCTTCCCAAAGTTCTGTCCATGAACTCCTCCTTCACTGCCCAGTGGTGGAGATCACTTTGATTGGAGGTCAGCTGTTGCCATAGAAACAAACTAACCCTCCCAAAAATGTCCCAAACCCAGGGCATCCCATGATGAAACCATAACTATGAGTCTATAAAACTTCTCTTAACATCCATACATGATACTTGCCTTTTTATTGTGAGAGTCAGCCATGGCATTACTCATCACATCTTTTTATTTTGCTTATCCACAGAATCCAGCACACAGGAGCACTTTGCAGTTTTGGGGCACTTTTTGGAGTATTATAGGAGGAGGATATTGCTTCAGTCTCAATAAACACCATCCTCCTTCCAGGTCAAACAATGAGATGATGCTGCTGATTTCCAAGTGCTTTGTTCTGCTTTTATCTAAATTAAACTCCCCACTTTGTGCCACTTTTGTAGATTTATGTTATTTACGATCCAAACATTTCTAAAGTACATATTTTAGAGGGAAAAGTTCAAAAAAATATTAAACCTCTTCACCTTTGAACTCCTCCAGCTCACTCCTTACTTTTTCACATAATGCCAGGACTTTGTAAGGACATAAGGTAATATTTTGTAATATTTTGCAAGATTGCAGAAAGGAATCTTCTGGCCTGCACTAAGAAAACAAATAACTGGCTATGAGGATTGTCTTGGACGTCACTTTTGATTAGAGCTAATCCCAGGTGGTGAAGGAATGGATGACACATCTGTGAGCAATGCTGGTGCTGCTTTCAGCCTGGGCAAGAATAATCCAGGCTTTACAGCTGAGGGGTTTATCTGTAGGAATCTATTATATACTGAATTTATAAATATACCCAGGAGCTCTCAGGAACCCTTAAACAGCCCATCCCTATCACAAAATATTTGTTTGCTGACCTAGACAAGAAATCCTGGAAGGATAAAAGGGATTGATGGCAGGGATGCCCTCAGCCACCAGCAGGATAATGCAGGTGGACAAATGTGCAGAGCTGGGGATCCAGAGCTGGTGACAGCATCCCTGGATTGTTCCTTCAAATCCACTGAGGGTTTTCATTCCCTGACTATTGAGGAGAGTGGGGATTCCTGCATGGACCCTGGGGATGCTGGACCTGAGACATTTCCATTCTTGGAAGGGTCAGGAGTGAATCCTTCTGAGGAACTCCAGCTCCACAGGCTGGGAATTCCAGTCCAGGAACCATAAAGTGACTGGGGCATCCTTTTATCCCCCCAGCTCCACAGGCTGGGAATTCCAGCCCAGGAAAGGTAACTGGGGCATCCTTTTATCCCTCCATCTCCACAGGCTGGGAATTCCAGCCCTGGAAAGGTAACTGGGGCATCCTTTTATCCCTCCATCTCCACAGGCTGGGAATTCCAGCCCTGGAAAGGTAACTGGGGCATCCTTTTATCCCCCCAGCTCCACAGGCTGGGAATTCCAGCCCTGGAAAAGTGACTGGGGCATCCTTTTCCCCTCCAGCTCCACAGGCTGGGAATTCCAGCCCTGGAAAGATAACTGGGGCATCCTTTTTTCCTTCCAGCTCCACAGGCTGGGAATTCCAGCCCTGGAAAAGTGACTGGGGCATCCTTTTTCCCTCCAGCTCCACAGGCTGGGAATTCCAGCCCTGGAAAGATAACTGGGGCATCCTTTTTTCCCCCAGCTCCACAGGCTGGGAATTCCAGCCCTGGAAAGATAACTGGGGCATTCTCTTTTTCCCTCCAGCTCCACAGGCTGGGAATTCCAGCCCAGGAACCCTAAAGTGACTAGAGCATCCTTTTTTTCCCCCAGTTCCACCTTTATCATGTTATTGAGGATAAAAAGAATGCCATCAAACACTTTTAGTGCTGGAATTAAAGTCCTTCATCGCGAGCTTTCAGCTGGATGCCAGGTTGGAGCTGCTGAAAGAAACCCAAGCTGAAATTCTCCTTCTGCATTTGTTCTGTCACTCTGTTAAAAGGGAACAGCTGAACAAATTATCAACATTTTGTGAGGATTAGGAAAATTGATCCAGGCTGACTCACTGCGTGCCTCTATAACCCCAAGTCATGGTAAAACCCAGGAAATGAGGCTGGGACTGGAAAGGGTGAGAGAATTCTCGTATTCTTGGAGCATCCTCAAATGCCAGATTGTTGGACTCGGTTTTCCACTGGCTCTTTACACCCTGCTAGAGTCAGAACATTCTTGCCCCAACCTGGCCATTTCTCCTTGAGGTGTTTCCCCATGAGTTTTGTTGCTCTGGGAAAGCACAGCTTCTTAATTCAGTTTAAGCTGTGCACGCTAAATATCAGAAACGGGTCAAAAGTTAAACCAGCATTACAGACCAAGTGTTACTAAACTGTATTTAATCCAAAGCAATGGGTAATAAGAACTTTTAGCCCTGTCAGGACATGTTGGGGCAGTAAATGAGATCTTTATATTGAGGAGAGACAAAAAATGCCTGAATATCTGCAAAATAATTTATTTCACGCTAAGGACAAAGCAGGTATTTTGCATATATTTGAAGGAAAGAAAATGTGTGCATTCCCAACCCTCAGAGTCAGCTTGGAGTGTTGGAAGGGATGGCATTTATATTTGTGTCTCATCAAATAGGGAATTCTGGCCTAGAATATTCCAGAGGCTTTGTTCCTGCCCTGCCTAGAAGAGATCCAGCAGCTCCTCCAAGGCTCCTCCAGGTCTCAGGGTTACCTTCAGGACAGCCCCAGGTGCTGGGAAAGCCTCACCTGGGTGCCAGCTTTCAATATCAGAGACATTGTTATAATTACAGAGGGATTATGACAGAGTTCCCTTGGAAGACTGTGAATTTTCAGTATCACAGACATTGTTATAATTACAGAGGGATTATGACAGAGGTCCCTTGGAAGGCTGTGAATTTTCAGTATCACAGACATTGTTATAATCACAGAGGGATCTGCCTGCAGAGGTCCCTTGGACTGTGAATTTTGGCACAGGGGACACAAGGGAACAGCCTGAAGTGGTGTCAGGGCAGGGTGGAGGTTGGATATTGGGAAAATATTCTTCTCCTGGAGGGTGGAGGTTTGGTACTGGAAAAGGTTCTTCCCACAAAGGTATAGGTTGGATATTGGATGGGAGTGAAGGTTTAAATAAGTTTCTTTTATTAAAAATGTTTCTTCTCCCAGAGGGTGGAGGTTGGGTACTGGAAAAGGCTCTTCCCACAAAGGTATAGGCTGGATATTGGATGAGAGTGAAGGTTTAAAGTTTAAATAAGTTTCTTTAATAATAAAAGTTTCTTTCCCCAGAAGGTGTAGGTTGGACACTGGAAAAGGTTCTTCCTACAAAGGTGTAGGTTGGATATTGGAAGAGGGGGAAAGTTGGATATTGGGAAAAGTTTCTTCTCCCAGAGGGTGGAAGTTTGATATTGAAAAATCAAAAAATTGAAAAATTTCCGTGGAGGGTGTAGGTTGGATACTGGAAAAGGTTCTTCCCACAAAGGTCTAAGTTGGATATTGGGAAAATTTTCTTCTCCCAGAGGGTGAAGGTTGAATATTGGGAAAAGGTTTTTCTCTCAGAGGGTGGAGGTTGGAAATTGGAAAGGTTTTTCCCACAGGCAGTGTTTGGGCACAGGGAATGCTCACAGCACCAAACCTGCCAGAGCTCCAGGGGGATTTTGGTGACTCTTGGGAAAAGTTTCTTTTCCCAGAGGGTGTAGGTTGGATATTGGAAAATTTCTTGCCCTGGAGGGTGTAGGTTGGATGTTGGAAAAGAGTCTTTCCCTGGAAACTAGAGGTTGGATACTGGAAAAGGTTCTTCTCACACAGGTGTAGGTTGGATATTAGAAAAGGTTTTTCATCCAGATGGTGTTTGAGCACAAGGAATGCTCCCAGCACCAAACCTGCCAGAGCTCCAGGGGGATTTCGGTGCCCCTTGTGGGTGATGCTGTGCAGGGCCAGCAGTTGGACTCGACGATCCTTGAGCATCCCCAACTCAGGACACTCTGGGATGCCATAAAACCTCCTCCTACCCCACTGCCCGGGGCCAGACTTTGATTTGAGCCCCGGTGCTGAGTGAATAATCGCTAAAAGCCCCGGGGCTGGGTGAACAATCGATAAAAGCCGCGCTCCCGTCGCCGGGCCGGAGGGAGCCGGGCAGCATCAGCTGCGCGCCCGCTTTGATGCGCGGCAGCCGCGGCTCCGGAGAGCCCTTTGTGCGCAGGGATCACCTGTCACAGAGACCGGCCACAACCCTGCCCTGCCCACGGGAGGCCTTTTGATGCGGCGGGTGTTGATAATTAGAGCCTAATTGAGTGATTAACAGCCCCCAGCAGCTCACGCTTGAAGGCGGCGTGAGGAGGAGCAGGGGCTGCTCCAAAGTTCAAACCTTTAAGGATGCGTTTTTCCCAGCCCCATCTTCCCCCAGCAGCTCGAGGGATGTTGGCCCCGGGCTGGGATCCTCAGAAATGTGCAGAGACAGCAAAAAACAACGAAGGTGATTCCCTTTTTTCCTCTCCCGAGTGCTGTAATCACTTTTCCCGGAGCCACTATTGATAACAAGCGGGGCAGGAATAGGCTCCCGTTTGCCGGGGCTCCATAGGCCATGAAAATCCCTCCAGATAGACTGAACTTAATTAACTGAGCCTATTAAGGCGATATTAAAAGAAGCCTATCTCAGCAGGCTCTCCCGGTGGGGAGACACGGCAGAGCTTTCAATTTAGGACTTATTGCAGAGCTCTCCTGCTGTCCTGCTCCGTGGGCTGCCTGGGAGCTGCTTAATGCAAGGCTTGGGAGTGGGGAAAGACAGCTGGGGATGGGGGATATCAAAGGAAATCGACCTGTAATGTATTATATGCTCACTTTGTGGCTGGGGGGAAAAGCTGTATAAATGGGGAGGTTGTTTGGCACTGAATGAAACAAATGGCAGCGTGGAAATGGTTAAAAGTTGTAAAATTGGACTTGGGGAATCCAAAGAAGCTTTTCCTGAATTATTGTGGCACGTTGCAGTGCAGCTGGGAGGAGGTTCTTACTAAAAATTGCAGAATTCTGCACAAAATCAAGGAAGGTCTGCGTAAAATCAAAGAAATTCTGCGTAAAATGAAAGAAAATCTGCATAAAACCAAAGAAAATGTTCCTGCATCTCCTCCTTTGCCCTCCTCCTCCCCCATTCATAAGTTAGGGACTAGTTTTGATCCCTCTTTACTTCTCATGAAATATTGGTGCTGTCACCATGCTGAACATCATGACTGGATTATGTTCCTGGCTAGAGGAGAATAAAACAAAGGGAAAACGTTGCCACTGATGAATAAGGAACTCTGTCCTGCAAACAGAGCTTGAGGAAGCTGCTGAACTGCAAAGCTAAAGTAAAAACAATCCAAAAAACCTGAGAAAATGTGTTGGCTTTGCCTCAGTACAACCTGCAAAGGGAAATGGCATGGAAGGTTAAATGGAATAACATCTCCAACAATAATTCCTGTTTTTTAAAGGGCATTTCTTCATTTTTAAGGGAATCACTGTGGAACCAGTGATTGCTTTAAATGGAATGGATGGGGTTGAATCCATGTGGGTGAAAACTTTTAGGGAATTCTGGTGACAACAATGGGCACCCCTGGAGGTGTCCAAGGCCAGGCTGGACAGGGCTTGGAGCAACCTGGGATAGTGGAAGTGGCCCTGCCATGGCAGGGATGGACCAAAATGGGCTTTAAGGTTCCTTCCAACCCAAACCATTCCATGATTCTGTGATTCAAGAGGTTTTTTTGGAATGGGAATCTCAGTTTTATTTGTGATGGTTGTAGAAAGAAGCTTGGAAACACAACCTGTGTTGAGTGAATTAATCAGGGGAGGATGGGACAGGAACCTTCTCATTGTTCTGATATAAATCCCTGGAGTTTTCACTGAAACCAGTGATTTGTGTAGAAATGGAAGATTTCTACCTCAATGGTGTGCCCCAACTCTTGAAATCCCAACTGGAACAACCCCCAAATTATTATTTTCACAGATAATGCACCAGACATGTGTTTGCACTGCTGATGTTTTATTTTCAGCCCAAACAAGGGGCTGCAAAGCCCGGGAGCCTTCCCCAGTTTATCCCAATAGCTGGATTAAAAATAGAAGATCCTCCTCGGGAATGTCTGCCTGGGCAGCTGAGGGATAATTGTGTGTGGCTTCAGTTTGTTTGCACAGGAAAAGTCGGGGGTAACCTGAGAATTCATTACTGGAAAAGCACAGGACTCCTGCCATCCTCTAATGGCCCCTCGCAGCTCAAAATGCAAAATTTACAAGGGAAGCCTTAAAGAAATGACAGGAAAATCTGAGAAGATAACGAAACTGGCAGGGAAATTAATAGAAGCCTTGGGTTCTGTAATCCACAGTGATTAATACCTTTTAGTTCCATGATCCTTGGTTTCCACTGGAATTGATAAACTACCAACTGTGGCTTCTCTGCTTTAAATCAATACCCAAAAAAAATCTTAGTTGGCCTTGCTGGCCTATTTGTCATCTCGTTTCCAGCTGAAGGTTAGACAGAATCCTTATGAAATGAGATTTTTTTTCCCAGTTTTATTGGAATTTCTTTCTTTATTGTCATTGTTATGCCCAGAAGATGATGGTGTGAGCAGCATTTGAGATGCTAATCCTGTCCAGCATGTGGATAGAGCCAAGGGTTTAGTGATGGTCTTGCCAAATTTTTTAGGAATATCCTAAGTTGTCAAAGACAACAGTTTGTCTCCAGAGTATCAGCATTTTTCAGCTTTTAAAAAGAAAAAATTAAAAATTTGTTGCAAAATCAAAGAGGAAAAATGGAAATGATGTCCCAGTGATGCTGAATTGTAAAACAGATTTAAAATGTGTGATTCTTGTACTGCACTGTAAAGAGAATTCTCTGCTCTTTCAGATTTATTTGCTACAGAAATTATCATGGAATCACAGAATGGGCTGGGTTGGGAGGAACCTTAAAGATCATCCTTAAAGTGCCACCCCTGCCATGGGCAGGGACACCTTCCACTGTCCCAGGGTGCTCCAGCCTGGCCTTGGACACTTCCAGGGATCCAGGGGCAGCCACAGCTTCTCTGGGAATCTGTGCCAAGGCCTCCCCACCCTTCCAGGGAAGGATTTCTTCCTAATTAATTCCTGTTGATGAGTTGCAGTTTGTAGGACAGAGGTGTCTTCACACCTGGAACACAAAAACCCTGACGCTTCTTCTGCTGGGAATTTTATTTCCCATCAATGCCCCTTACCCTGCTTTCACCTCCTGTGCTGGATGCAGACATTTATAACATCTATTAACCGTGCTGGGGCTGGATGCAGACATTTATAACATCTATTAACCGTGCTGGGGCTGCTCTCAAGTACAATTCCTGACCATTCATCATCACGAGCTGAGTTTCTCTTTCAATTCTTACTTTTAAATGCGCCGCCACCTTCGCTGGGGAAAGCCAAAAAAAACGCCCCAAATCCACCACGATTTTGCTGCATCTCCCATCCTCCATTTAGCTCCAGCCTATTTTCCTTCCCACTTGCTTGACATCATGGAAATTCAGTGGATGGCAGTGATTCAGGGCGCTGGACGTGGGGCTGGAGGTGTTCCTGTCGTTAGAGCGTGAGATCGCTTTCCCAGTGAATCCTGCCCTGCCTGCCAGCTCTGTCGCTGATGTGGCAGGGGTTTGTAGATGGATGGATGAGACAGGATCTTGATTCCATGATCAGAAGGCTTAATTTATTATATTAGGATATATATAAAGCACTATAACTATATTACATAATTATGGAAAGGCAGGGAGCTTCTTCTGAAGCTGCTAAGCTAAGAGAGAGATAGAAAAGAATGAATAATAACCTCCTGTTGCATTCCACACCAGCAGATAATAATTGTTTATACTTGCTGCTGAAACTTCTCAGCTCTAGCAAGAAAAATTCCTAAGAAAAGATTTTTTCAAGAAGAATGTCTGCGACATAGCTCCTTCTCCTCCTGATCTCACCATGGAGCTCCAAAGCCATTCCCAAACTCCTGCCCTGCACAGTTGGCACGGCTCAAACCCTTCCTCAAGTGCTGCCACTCAGTGATATTCAGATCCCTGCTCAGCTCTCTCCTTTGGAAAACCAACGCGTCCCGACGAGCTGCCCTTGTGTAAATACATCTTCCTTTGTAAGGAACAAGCCCCTAATTCAGACCTGTGTCGTGTTTATTTTCGAACATGGATTTTTTTTTTTCTTTTTTTTTTTTTTTCCCTTGTCAGGGGCTGTTCAGCTCGACCTTAGGCTCGACAGGGAAATGTTTATGCACGGAGTTAACGCGGATGAGTAATCCAGGACGCTCCTGCCAGGGCTCGGGGGGTGGGATTCCCGTAAACAGCCAGGCCCTTTGAACCCAGGCCTTTTATTTTATGTCATCCTCCAACCACTAAACCAACACGCCACCGTGGAGGCCTTCCCTGCTCGGCCAAAGCACAGATCAAGCCATGGAAATTTAAGCTGGGAGTATCATTTGGGGGGACTTTGTGTTTGTCACCTCAACCTCTTTAATTTTCGCTCTGTCCTGAGCTTGGCTGAGCATTGTTTGAGCAGTGCAGGGGTTGTTCCAGCCCCAGGAAAGCTGTCCTGGCTCTGTGGAACACCTGCAGCTATGGACATGGACTGGCACAACCAAAGAGGTGGAAAATGAGGGAGAACTGACCATTGGTGTGCATGGATCTCCTCCTGCTTCCTTCCCATGGGAATTTCATCTTGGGCTGGTTGTTCCTTATCTCCCTGCTCCCAGTTTCCCCCTTCCCTCTGAGGGAGCAGCTCCTGGGCTGGTGGGATTCAGCTCCCAACCTCCTCAGTAATTTTTCAGAACAGAATTCACCCCTTAATCTGCTGACATCAATTATCAGCCCTGCCAGGGAGTCACTTTAAAATCCTGATTTAATGAAGCCGTGTTCATTTGTTGCAGGATACACTTACACGTGCAATAAATCACAATAAATATCCGATTTTCAACCCTAAATATCCGATTTTCTGCCCATTTTTAGTGCTGATCACAGACATGGACTGGATTTGGGAACTGTATCAGTAAACTCTCGGAGATTTTCCGTGGATGTTATGCAGCTCAAATTCCCCCTCACTATTAAGACCACGCAGAGTTCTGAGACTGAGGCATCCAAGAAATAATGGGAATAATGTGGATATTGCATAACCATCCTCTTACCCTGGCATGAGTCATTCCTAAAGTGCCCTGTATATCTTTCAGGGTGGATTAAGGATACGAGACAGGGGAACCATGAGGGCTTCTACAATGCCCCACAAAGACTCCAAAATGGGGAAAAAACCTTTTGAAAACAACTCTTGAAAAATAACCATTTGTCGTCTGCAGTAAATAACTCGGTCACAGGGGAGGTCAAAAGCTAAAGGCTCCCATCCAGGGCTGGGATTAATGACCTGCAAAACACCAGCTCCAACACAGGCTCCTCTCCCTCTTCCAGACAGGCAGTAATGAAGCATCTCCTGCCGTTCCTTAGCCAGGAGTGAAATTCCAGGCAGGAAAATGGGCTCTGCAGTGGATGCACGGGGATGAGTTAAGCAGTGATAGAAGCAGCACTGTGTAAATCAAGGGCCAGGACCACTCCAGGCTGTTCCTGAGCTGCAAGGTCCAGAGACACCCAGGAGTGGTTCCTGTGGCAGGGACAGGGTGAGGGAAGGGGCTGGGATGCCCTCCCTGCCCAGCGGGTGTTGGTGCTGTCCAGCATCCCACCACAAGTCATAAATGTCCCTGCCCTGCACAGATTTCCACTGCGGAGGGGTGTTGGAGTAGATGAAACAGGAAAGCCTTATAAATATGATTGCTTGGCAAAAGATTTTGAGAATATAGAAACTATAAGCGAGATTGAAATGAAAGCAAGTCTTGAGATCCCTCAGTTACTGAACAACTGGAAAACAATGGTGTGGCCGGCTGAAGGTAATCCTGTTTTGATGGAACAATACCCTCTGCTTGCAGGCAGGTCTAAGGGTCAAAGCAGACTTTGCTAGCTTGGCAGAAGAGGTCCAAAGAAGAGTTTTTAGGGTTTAAAATGTAACACAGCATGGTAAGGTAGTGATTCTTATAGGTTGTATGGAAATGCTATAGGATTTGTATATTGTACTAGATTGGTTAGTGAGAATCAGAATATTCAACACAGAAGATGATTTATTGTATTGTAACAAGAACTTCGACCACACTTTTCTTCCCTTCTCTTCTCTTTGCTCTTTCCACTGCATCTTCCACTTCTTCCCACACTCTCAGTTCTCACCCCTTTACTCTCTTACATTCTACCCCTCTCTTCTCTCGGGCCTGCTCCAGCTGTGGCTGGCAGCTCCAGCAGGGCCCTGCACCCAGGCCCTTTGCAATAAACCCCAAATCCCAGCAGGGCCCTGCACCCAGGCCCTTTGCAATGAACCCCAAATCCCAGCAGGGCCCTGCACCCAGGCCCTTTGCAATAAACCCCAAATCCCAGCAGGGCCCTTTGCAATGAACCCCAAATCCCAGCAGGGCCCTGCACCCAGGCCCTTTGCAATAAACCCCAAATCCCAGCAGGGCCCTTTGCAATGAACCCCAAATCCCAGCAGGGCCCTGCACCCAGGCCCTTTGCAATGAACCCCAAATCCCAGCAGGGCCCTGCACCCAGGCCCTTTGCAATAAACCCCAAATCCCAGCAGGGCCCTGCACCCAGGCCCTGTGCAATAAATCCCAAATCCCAGCAGGCCCAGGCCCTTGGCAATGAACCCCAAATCCCAGCAGGGCCCTGCACCCAGGCCCTTTGCAGTGAACCCCAAATCCCAGCAGGGCCCTGCACCCAGGCCCTTTGCAATGAACCCCAAATCCCAGCAGGGCCCTGCACCCAGGCCCTGTGCAATAAACCCCAAATCCCAGCAGGGCCCTTTGCAATAAACCCCAAATCCCAGCAGGGCCCTTTGCAATAAACCCCAAATCCCAGCAGGGCCCTTTGCAATGAACCCCAAATCCCAGCAATAAACCCCAAATCCCAGCAGGGCCCTTTGCAATAAACCCCAAATCCCAGCAGGGCCCTTTGCAATAAACCCCAAATCCCAGCAGGGCCCTTTGCAATAAACCCCAAATCCCAGCAGGGCCCTTTGCAATAAACCCCAAATCCCAGCAGGGCCCTGCACCCAGGCCCTTTGCAATAAACCCCAAGTTCCAGCCCTGGCTGCAGAGATCTCTCGTCTCCGTTCGTCCCGACCGTACAACCCCCCCACCCGTTCCTACAAACTCCTACAGAGGGGGAATATTAATATTTATGATGAGGTTCAGAGGTGCAAGGGGAGGCAGAAACCCAAGCTGTCCTGGGCTGGGAGGATCGATGAGGTGGTTTAGTCCTTCATGGCCCTGTGTGCCCGTGGACTGGGCTGGGCTGCTCACAGTCATTTTTTCAGAGAATTTGGTGTCTCCCAGTTTGCCAGGATGGTTTTGCAAAATGTCAGGATATTTTTAAAAATAGTAAAATTAAAAATTACTCTTCTAGCTCTGCTTGTCTTGCTTTAAATGGGGCTGGCAGCCGCGATTAAAGGGACTATTTCATGCTCCAAACAGTAAAAGTGGAGGCAAACTGTGAGAGAAGTGCTAAAGAGACCTCTTTCCTATTAAAATTACTATAGAATGAAGCACATTCTGCCTTGAATGACCCTGCAGATGTCTTTGAACTGGGCTGATTGCTCCAGGAATATTTAATCCAATAAAACCTGGCTTGAGGCCACTCAGGAGCTGTGAGATGATATCAAATACTTTCAATTTCTGATCATCTGTAGAAACAAGAATTCCAGTATTATGATTATCCACATTCACAGCATTTCCATCACCTGGAGCTGCTGATCCTGCCCTTCTGCAAATTTCTTGTCTTCTTTTTGCCTCGTGTTCCTCTTTCCTTCAACCCAAGCAAAACAAAAATCCAGGTGGGGAAATTTCCAGCAGATTGAGCTCTGCTGCTTCCTTCTCCCACCCAGCACAGGACAGATGCTCTGATTTTCCAGCCTGCAAAGAACAAAGCTTCCCCCTGGCTTCTTTATTTTAAACAGGAGAGGAGGGCCACCCACAGCTCCAAACATGCCTATGGAGAGGAAAAATAAATGGCTGAGCTCCTGGCCAGACACGGATGTGCAGAGCGTATCTGAGGAGGAGGAACTGTTTGGAAAAAGCCATTCCCATCCCACCCAGGTGCTGCCAAGGATGGGGCTGGGGGCACCAGCACCTCCCAGCAGTGGGGAATGGAGCTGGGATGGCTGGGGACCATAAATCACCTCAGCCCAAGGGTGAGTTCAGCAAGCCAGAGCTGGGCAGATGTTGGAGAAGGGAATTTGGGAAGGTTTCAGCAAGGCTGGAGAGGGGCTGGGAACACACAAACCCTGTGAGGAAGCCCTGAGGGAGCTGGGGGTGCTCAGCCTGGAGAAAAGGAGACTCAGGGCTGCCCCCAGCACTCTGCAGCTCCTGAAAGGTGCCTGTGCTCAGCTGGGGCTGGGCTCTGTCTCCAGCAGCACTGACACACCCAGAGCACACAGCCTCGAGCTGCACCAAGGGAAATACAGGTTGGAGAGCAGGGAAAAGTGTTTTACACAAAGGGGGATAAAGTTCTGGAATGTTCTGCCCGGGGAGGTGGTGCAGTCCCCATCCCTGGGTGTGTTTGACAAAGCCTGGATGTGGCACTGGGGGCCAGGGGTTGGGTGAGGGGCTGGGGCTGGGTTGGACCTGGTGGTCTTGGAGGTCTCTGACAACCTGGGGATGCTGTGAATTCTGGGATTCTGTGGATTCTGTGATTCTGTGAATTTTGTGATTCTGTGATTGATCCTTCAAACTGTGACTTCTATGATTCTGTGACTGATTCTGTGGATTCTGTGGATTCTGTGAATTCTGTGAATTCTGTGATTCTGTGAATTCTGTGAATTCTGTGAATTCCGTGACTCTGTGAATTCTGTGATTCTATAAATTCTGTGATTCTGTGAATTTTACAGGAGCATTTTAAAACACGGAGAACCCACGAGGTGGATGTTGGATCTGGAGGTTTCCCATGCCTGCTGATGGGAAGAGCCCTCCTAATTCAGCAAGGAACAAGACTCAGACTGGCTCCCTCCGAGGACGGCGTTGGCTCAGGAGCCAGCTGAAATCTGAGACTGGTTTGAAATTGTGTTTTTTAAAGGCTGTATTTTCATGCCTCGCTTCTCCTTACAGACAGACAAATGGCTTTTCCCTTTCATGGAAAGTTGGGACCTACCTCCAAAAATGTCCTTAAACTCAGGCTGAAAGCAGTGGAGTTGGCAGCACCACATCCCACGGCTGCCTCTACCACCACATCCATCTCTAGGGGCAATATTCAGCCCTGGATTAAGTTTGTATCTGAGATTGGACAGCAAAATTGCAGCACTTCTAGATCAGCTTCACTCCAGGCAGGAATTACTAAAAAACATCCAGGTTTTTATTTATTGGGTGTGTGTACCTCTCTGTGTGATATTTGAAGTGGTTTTAATTTACCTGGTGTGGAAGGTTTCCTCCTAAAAAGGCCAAACCTGCACTGGGTGAAACTGGTGTGGATCTCAAGCAGGCAGTGGAGCAATGTCAAAGCAGCACATGGACCTGAAATCCTTGAGGAGGAGTTCATTATCCACCAAAATTGGGTGTATTTTGGATTGAAAAGGTTAATGGTGATGAGACAGGAAGACAGCGAGTGCATTAAATCCATAATGTTTAATTAATCTGACAAATAATGAGCATGGAACTGCCTTGGAGAAGGGGTTGGAAGGTTCCCAGAGGAGTGAGGGGTTCTGGGCAGGCACAGGGTGGGCAGCTCAGCCAGTTCTGCCCCAGTAATTGTTTTTCCCTGATTTCATCCCTGTCCTGAGCTACTGTGGAGTCACCTGTGGACCTGGGAGCTCAGGGGTTGTTCCCTGGTTTCAAAAACCTCCTTTTATTTTACCCCCGCTGGCAATAATTGATACCAGTGCATCCATACTGGGGATTGCATTTAAAAAAAAAATAGATACATAAATTCTTGATTAAGTATCATGCCCTGATAAATGAATACATTGAATAAATCACAATTAAAACCCCATGCAAGCGTGGAGAGGGCAGCTCAGTGGCACTCAGAGCTCTGTGTTATTCCCCTGAGGCTCCAGCCAATGTTCAACCCCACATTTCATGTTAATTAATGAAACCCTTAATGCAAACTTTGAGCTGAAGTGGCCCAGTCCCATCAAAACCAGATTTTGGGGCATGTTTTCCACCTCAAGTGAGACAAAGCTCACCTGAAACCTTGTCCAGCCTGGTTTGAATGTGAGCCCCAGTGAGGGAGCCAAGCAGGAGTGTTTATTAAGAAAAACCAACTCAGACCTGGAATACAAATAGGCAAAAAAATTAATGCTCATTAAAATTGTTACCTGCACTTCTCTATCAGCATTTCCCCAAGCATGCAGGGGAGAAGATAAATAAAAATCCATTTGGATTCTGGGGGTGTTTCTGTCAGTTCCTGTTTACTGAATGTTTGCTAGTGCTGCCTTTAGGGTGGGAAGAATTCCTATAGGAAATCATTTGATTTGTTTTCATTTTATTTATTTGCTTACATTCCACTAACCACAGAGGCTGGAACTCTTTGGGATGCTTGAAAAAAACAGGATGTTTCTTCCTCCAGAGAGGCTCCTGCTCATCCATTTTCTGCCTCAGATGATGTCAGAATCATCTGGTGAGGGCGTCATGAGATTGCCCCAGCCAAGTGGTAAACATGAAAATTCAGCTTTAAATCACACCCAGGTTCTTCTCAGCTAATGGCACTTCAAATTAATTGGATGAGTCTCCTCAAAAACAGATTTTTGGGGAGTATTTTATGTCTTGGAGGTGGCCTTGTTTGAGGCTGACCCAATGGGAGATTCCCTCAAGGAGTTGTGGAGTTGTCTTGAAATATTTTCTTTTTTTTTTTCCTTTTTATTAGAAAGTGAATAGGTGAGAAGGTTTGCAGAACCACACTCTGGGATTTCAGGAGGTAAAAGGACATGGAAGAGAGTTAATTTTTTAAAAAATATCACAAAAAATTGAGGTTATGAAGAAAATAAAATAGAAAGAGGGTGATAAACTTGGGCAAAAAAAAAATCAGCATATGGAAATGCGGGTGTATTTTTGGAACTGTTTCATTGGAGAGTTATTCATGGATCCTGAAACCACTCTGGCTTTGAAAAATGCAGAGCTGAGGAGGCATCGGGTGACCTCAGCTCCGGGACATGTGGGACACGTGGGACATGTCATGCTCATCGGGAGCACCTGGAGGGAGCCCCGGGATCACCTCCAGCCACCCCAAACCACACCAACCACCCCAAAACCACACCAACCACCCCAAAACCACACCCAGCCACCCCCACTGCCACCCACTGCAGTTCCTGGGGCTGGGGGAGCTCCAGAAGAGCCCTGGGTATAAAAATCTGACAATGCACAAAGTGCAAAATTGACTCATCGGGAACACGCGACAGGAGCCCCGGGATCGCCTCCAACCACCCCAAACCACACCAACCACCCCAAAACCACACCCAGCCACCCCCAAACCACACTCAGGTACCCCCCACTGCCACCCACTGCAGCTCCTGGGGCTGGGGAACTCCAGAAGTGCCCTGGGTCCCAAAACGTGACAATGCACAAAGCGCAAAATTGACTCATCGGGAGCATGCGGAGGGAGCGCCAGGATCACCTCCAAACACCCCAAACCTCACCAACCACCCCAAAAAGACACCAACCACCCCAAAACCACATCCAGGTACCCCCCACTGCCACCCACTGCAGCTCCTCATGCTGGGGGAGCTCCAGAAGTGCCCTGAGTCCCAAAATGTGACAATGCAAAAAGAGCAAAATTGACTCATTGGGAGCACGCGGAGGGAGCGCCAGGATCAACTCCAACCACCCCAAACCTCACCAGCCACCCCAAAAACACACCAACTACCCCAAAAACACACCTAGCCACCCCCCCCTGCCCCCCACTGAAGCTCCTCGAGCCGGCTGAACTCCAGAAGAGCCCTGAGCCCCAAAATGTGACAATGCACAAAGCGCGAAATTGACTCATCAGGAACACGCAGAGGGAGAACCAGGATCACCTCCAACCACCCCAAACCTCACCAACCACCCCAAAACCACACTCAGGTACCCCCACTGCCACCCACTGCAGCTCCTGGGGCTGGGGGAGCTCCAGAAGTGCCCTGGCTCCCAAAATGTGACAATGCACAAAGCGCGAAATCGACGCGCGGAGTTCATTTCATTCCCGTTCCATTCCGCCGTGGCCATCGCAGGAGCTTTGGTTTTATTATTGCTAATTCCAAGCATAATAAATACGCTTCAGGATCCTGGCTGATTTATTATCATTTTAAACAGGCTGATATTTGTAGCTTCTCATGAATTTTCGCAGTAATGTCTATTTCCAGTTTCAGCCTTACTTTTCATTCCATTTGAGACGCCCCATCGGTATTAAAACCCAGTATTTAAAATATAATAATCACTTTCCCTGCTCCATTAGATATCTCTTAACTCCCTCAAACTGAGGGGATATGGGCAAGATTTGTTTTTTCTTGTCACCTTGTCAATCTGGAAGTTTTTTCCAAAGGCAGTAAAAAATCACTGAGCTGAACCACTGAGTTTTATTCAGGTTTCTGAACATTTTCCGTTCTGTTCATGCTTTTTTACAAGTTCAGATAATGAAGCTTGGTGGTCTCTTTATAACCATTTCCACTTTCTGTTTGCAGTTTGTAGAAATTTTATGTATTTTGGCTCCTGCTAGGAAAAATAGAAAAGATGGTAAATCGGGTATCAACATCAAACCAAACCAGATGCCAATTCTTTTAATCTTCATGTTATCAATCACAGTTGGACTCGATGATCTTGAGGTCTTTTTTAATTTAGATGATTGTGTGAATCTAAACTCCAGCTGGAGTTTAAAGAAAGGATAAAACATTAAATCTTTGGGGGGTATTAACAGTGTCATTTCCTGAGAGACTCCTCTGATCACAGTGCATCAGTTTCTGTTCCTGAATATTTGTTTTTCACTGCATTTTCCTGTTGTGGAAGTTTTTTATGGAGTCATGGAGTGGGATGGGCTCATGGAGAGCAGCTGGAGCTCTCCAGAATTATGGGATCGCCTCCTGTACACTCCAAACTTGAGCATACCCTGAATTTTATCAGTTAGAGATGGTTGGGATGGGCTGGGACAGGAATTAAATCTTCCTCTCAGGAACAACTCTTAAAAGCTGGATATAAATCCCTCAGAGGGCAGCGACAGGAGAGCGGTGTGGGCATTTCCCTTCAGCCTTAAAAGCACTTACAGGAGATCAGAGCCCTGCCCTAAATAAATTCTGCCCCTGATTTATTCCTTGCAGTGCTTATGGGCTATGGGAACAGAATCCTCCTACAAATTCCCATGTCCATCTCTCTTTGCTTTGGATTCAGTGGGTCTGGATTTTCTTCTCCCTTCCAGTTCAACAACTCATGGAGATTCTGCTTAACTCTGTGTCTTGATTTCAAACTTTTTCTTTATCACAGCTGATTTGACCAGAATGGTTGGATGGATGACTTACCATTCAGGAATTCTTTTCAAATTGCTGTGTTAATATAGAAAATTAATTTTTTCATTTAAATTAAATTCTCTCCTGCTGGATGGAATCCTGAGGCTGTGCTTTGCATCCCAAGGACTTCCCAAAGGAATGATGGTGTCCAGGTTCTTCCAAAGATTGTCCCCCATCTCTTTGCTCAAGGAGTCACCATCACCAGGTCTGCTGGAATCAGCAGTGCCTTCAGGAGGGCGAGGAGGGAGGATCAGATTTAAGGGCAAAGCTCCAGCTTGGCACCAAAAACTGATTAACAAAGATTAAAATGGGAGAAAGATAAATAAATGCATAATCAGAAATCTGTCCACTGCTTATTGATGAGGAGGGCAGAGCAAAGCGTGTTTTAAACTTATCTTTCTGTCTCTTAATACATTTGGGATGTTTCCAGACCAGGTTCTGAGTTTCCCCTCTGTGTAACATTTTTCACATTCAGTTCCTGCTGTGGCTTCTCTGCTTTATTGTGCTTTTCCAGAAGAGCCCCATGGACGTGTCCACGGTGTCCAACAGTGCCCAAATCACCTGGACCTCACCTGTCCCTGTCCCCACAGCCCCCCTGTGCCCCTGCCCACACTCAGGGGTGGGAGGCAAGGCAGGATTTGGCCCTTGGAGGGTCTGAGCTGTCATTTGCATTCGTGAAACACAATTTCTGCCCGGCTCCACCCCTTCTCCCTCCAAACCAGATGAAATATTTATTGGGTTGGAGTGTAAGGGCTCAGTGTTTCGTCTGCAGAGGAACAGGGGAGTCCTGGTTCTGACCAGAAATTTCTAAGGCTTCTTTGTGGCTACTAAACGTTGGAGGAAAAACCACAAATTACCATCGCCGTGGGGCTGGGCCCTGGGTCCTGGCTCCAGAGCTTCCCCCTCCCCTCCCGCCTTCAAGTGCTCTGCATCTGTGTCAATAAGTGCCCCGTGTCCCTGGCAAGGGAATATTGAATGTGCACACACAAAATTAACCTCTGCCAGGGTGGGGGAAGAGCACAGTTGTAATTACACACATTAAGTTGTAAATTAAGCTGTTACCGTGATTAACATATTTCTTTAATACTGAGGAACCTCCTTTCCCCCCCCAAACTCCTCACAATTCATCCCTTGTTTGTCATTTCTTCCTGGCTGCTCCTCAATTTTCTTTTCCCTGGCCACAGCTAAACCCAGTGGGGTTGTCCCACCTCGCTCCCAAGGGGCACTGGGTCCTTCCCCATCTCCTTGTGCAGATTTTGGGGGTCTTGGAAGTTCCTGGGTACTTCTCCATCTCCTTGGGCAGATTTTGGAGGTCTTGGGAGTGCCTGGGTGCTTCCCCATCTCCTTGTGCAGATTTTGGGGCTCTTTGAAGCTCCTGGGTGCTTCTCCATCTCCCCTGCCAGATTTTGGGGGTATTGGAGGCTCCTGGGTGTTTTCCCTTCTCCTTGTGCAGATTTTGGGGGTCTTGGAAGTTCCTGAGTGTTTCCCCATCTCCTTGTTCAGATTTTGGAGGTCTTGGAAGCTCCTGGCTTCTTTCCCATTTCCTTGTCCAGATTTTGGGTCTCTTAGAAGCTCAGTCTGTCCACCCCAATGTGCCTCAATCTCCTGTTACCCTCTCAATATTCCCATGAGATTAATATGAAAAGAGTTTTAGGAGTTTAATTAGTCCAGAGGTGGAGTTGAGCACCCATAAGACAAAAGCATGCTGTGTAAAGGGTTAAATCAGGGATATTTGGGCATATTTAGTGCAATTTTTTGTTGGAGATGGAAAAATCAGGAATATGGATGGAGATATGGGACAGAAGAGTCCATCCACCCAACAATTCCAAGAACAGGAGCACAGAGATCCCTTTTGGAACAAAGCATATTTAGTGCTAATTTTTGGGCATATTTAGTGCTAATTTTTGTTGGAGATGGGGAAACGAGGAATATGGATGGAGATATAGGACAGAAGAGTCCATCCACCCAACAATTCCAAGAACAGGAGCACACAGATCCCTTTTGGAACAAAGCTCTGCTGAGCAGCTCCTCCTCATCAGCCCCTGTCCTGTAAATAGTGTGGATTTCTGGGATGGTTGTTGGAGCCACTCAAACCCTTAGAACATGAACTATTGTGCTCCACAAGCTGCACTGTTTGAATTTATCCTGTCACAGATGGCCCTGCTTCACACTCCTTTCCAACGGGTTTTGTGAAATAAAAATATTACAAATGCAATTCATTGACGAAGATTTGGTAATATTTCCAGTAAATTTTTCAATAAACATGGGTTTTTAAAAAAAAAGTCAATTGTTTATAGAAAAAGGACTATTTCAACAATATATCACCACACTTAGAAAAATTATTCTCAGGAAAACGTCCTTCTTTTTTTTTTTTTCTTTAAATGAAAATATTTTTCTTAGAAATAACATTGGTCAGCTGTATTAATGATATTGGAAGAGTTCGAAGTGACAATGAGCAAACCATGAAAAATGGACAGAAAACAAACACAGAATCACTCCAGTCCTGGACTGCTTTTTAGTTATATTGGAGACATTCCAGGGCTTCCATTTTTCCACCAGTGTTTAATGGGCTCTCTGTTTGCATTTATGTTTTCCTGATCTTTCAATCTGCAGGAATGGCTGCTCCTGGCAGGGCTCTTTTAGCATCACCCCCTCTGCCCCCTCTTTGGAGCCTGGGTGCCTCATTTTAATTCCCTGAATTTGTAGGGAGGAAACACCCTGATATGAAGGCAAAACGGGAAAATAGGAAAAAGTTTGGGATTCAGGATTTCAGCGGCGGCCTGAGCCTCCATCAGTGGATTTAACTTGCACACGCACTCCCTGGAAAAATCCCTGCCCCAGAGGGTTTATGCCAATTAAAATTTGAAAATGACATCAGTCAAATTAACCTAAATTTTGCTTGACCTGGAATTTAGGTCAGTTTAGATCATCGTCTTAGCAAGGCTGTCTAAGATTCAAAGGAGAGCCTTGGAACACAAACCTCCTTCAGAGCAGAGGTGGGTCCTGCACAGGCAGCTCCAGGATGGTGGCAGATGATTCCCAGAACTCCTCTGGCTGCCTGTGCAGGGCTCATGTGAGAAAATGTCCAGAAAGTGGCTGAAGTTGCACAGTTGGTGCTTGAGGGGCACCAGCAGCTGAGCGGTGGCTCCAAAATGGGTTTGGGACACAGAGCAGCTCTGTCGTGCTCCTGCAGCTCAGGCTGGGCTGGGGGTGAAGACAAAGCCACACCAGGAACAGAGCATGGAGGGGTTGGGTTGGGTTGGGTTGGATTGGGCTGGGCTGGGATGGGTTGGGCTGGGCTGGGTTGGGCTGGGTTGGGATGGGTTGGACTGGGTTGGGTTGGGTTGGGTTGGGCTGGGTTGGACTGGGTTGGGTTGGGTTGGGTTGGGCTGGGTTGGGATGGGTTGGGCTGGGCTGGGCTGGGTTGGGTTGGGTTGGGCTGGGCTGGGCTGGGCTGGGTTGGGTTGGGTTGGGCTGGGCTGGGCTGGGTTGGGATGGGATGGTTGGGTTGGGTTGGGTTGGGTTGGGTGGGGTGGGGTGGGTTGGGTTGGGTTGGGTTGGGAGGACCTCAAAGGCCACCTCAGCCCAGCCCTGCCATGCCCAGGGACAATTCCCACAGACCAGATCACTCCAGCTGGCCTTGGGCATGTCCAGGGATGGGGCAGTCAAATTGCTCAATTCCACTCCTTCCTATCCTGAGATGATGATGATGATGATGATGATGATGATGATGATGATGATGATTCCACAGCTCACTTGATGGTTCCATCATTGAAAATGCTAAGAACGTTTAAAAAAAACCACAATCCAGCAATTGCTCACTGCTTTCAGTGCTTCTCACCCTGTACCACACCTTCTGTGATTCCCAAATTTTCTTGTAGTAATTTGTGCTGTTTTCATCCTCGTGCATAATTTTGGCAATAATTGGCATAAAAAAAGAGGGGAAAAAAAGCTGCAATAAAGTAAATTAAAGTAATGAGAGGCTGATCATCACATACATGTACATGGGATATTTATGGCCTGCATTTACATCCTGGCTGTATTTTACTCTTCTTTCTTTTCCAGGGTGGACAGAAATCCAAATTTATATTCTCAGTGCATTTCAGCATCAGCAGAACTCTCCTTTCTCGTGGAGCACCACACACAATTAAACATTTTCCACTTCTCTGAAGAACCTGTGAGCAAACCTGTTGTAGTTGAGACAGTCACAGTTGAGACAAAGAAACAACACACTCCATTTTCAGAAGGCTTCAAACCTTTTTTTATTCTAGCATGAATGCTTTTTCTACATTTTTATATAACTCATAAGTTTACACTTATTGGTCAGGAAAGACAAATTGGAATAGGCAGGTGCAGGTTTCTCTTATTCGTCCTTTTCTTTTTGTTGGTTTCTTTGTCAACGACTTTGGTAGGAAATTCTTCCAGGGGTGAACATGGATCCTCTTATCAAACTCCTGGCTCACAGAAATCTCTGTAAAACCCCTTCCACACGAACCCAGCGCTGCTGAGCCCTGCAGAGCCCGCTGCTATCAAGCGGTGGCAGCAAGCAGCTTCGCTAGAAAAACCAGAGAAACCCTGCCCGGCCCTGCCAGCCCCACCCGCTGGAAACAGAGCCGGGATTTAGAAGGTGTGAGCTGGCAGGGCAGCGGAGCCTGCGAAATGTAAGAGCTGCAGTAGCCCCTGCCCGGGAGGCTTTGACAGAGAGCAGAGCTGAGCGGGACACTGGGATCCCATTCAGCATCTGCGAGTGGGAGAAGTGAGGGGGAAAGGGCTCCAAGCCATCCCTGCGTGCCAGCCCCGCGGCTGGAGCTGCCTTGGTTTGTTTTCCAGGGAGAAGGGGGGGTTTGCTGGATGCTTTCCACGGGAATAGCTGTGAATTGTCACGGTATCAGTGCGTGGGGAGGCACGGAGCTGTCTGGGCTGCGTTTCCGAAATTTCTCTCTCTGGAGAGAGCTGAGGTCACCTCAGCAGAGCATCTGCGTGCTGTGCAGAGGGAGGAGGGCTCCCAAGGGCTCCCCAAGAGCTTCCAAGGGCTCCCAAGGGCTTCCAAGGGCTCCCAAGGGCTTCCAAGGGCTTCCAAGGGCTTCCAAGGGCTCCCAAGGGCTTCCAAGGGCTCCCAAGGGCTCCCCAAGGGCTTCCAAGGGCTCCCAAGGGCTTCCAAGGGCTCCCAAGGGCTTCCAAGGGCTCCCAAGGGCTCCCAAGGGCTTCCAAGGACGTGGGGATGGGCAGCACCACCCTTGGGAGGGTCACAGTGCTCTGCTTCTGCAGGGCTCAGTCCAAGCTCCAGGGCGCTGAGTGGAGGCAGAAATCTCCATCCTAGTGACAGAAATCTACATCCCAGTGAGAGAAATCTCTGTCCTAGAGTGAGAAATCTCCATCCCAGTGAGAGAAATCTGTCCCAGTAAGAGAAATCTCTGTCCTAGTGCGAGAAATCTCCGTCCCACTGACAGAAATTTCTGTCCCAGGGAGAGAAATCCCCATCCCAGTGAGAGAAATCTCTGTCCCAGTGAGAGAAATTTCTGTTCCAGGGAGAGAAATTTCTGTCCCAGTGAGAGAAATCTCTGTCCCACTGAAAGAAATCTCCATCTCAGTGAGAGAAGTCTCTGTCTCAGTGACAGAAATCTCTGTTCTAGTGAGAGAAATCTCCATCCCAGTGACAGAAATCCCCGTCCCAGTGACAGAAATCCCTGTCCCAGTGGGGTTATCCCACATCAGGCTGCTGGGAGCTGTCTGCTGCAGCACTCCTGGCTGGGGTACCCGTGTCCTGCAGGGAATTCTGCTGTCCCTGCTGCCTGCCCTCTGCAGAGCAGCCAGGAGCACAGGGCTGGGTATAAAATAAACTGAATCATGGACATTTCTGCCTTTCATAGGGCAGAAATCCCAGTGATGTTTTCCCCATTGTCTTGGCACCAGGAATGACAGAGATTTCTTTCCTCAGCACTAAGGACACTGCCCCTCCCTGCTGCTGGCACTGCAGGACAAATCTGCTTCTTGGCAGCCACTGGAGACCTGTACGTGCAGCTGCCTGGTGTTAAGAGATTAATTATTAATTTCTATAGATCCTCACCTTAGGTGATTTTTCCTATTGTGTTTGACATCCAACCCTGCCAAACTTTCTTCCCCAAGTGACATCAATCTTTTTTTTTTTCTTTCTTCCTTTGTGGCACTTCAGCTGATGTGCTGCCATTTTTTCAAGTGAATAAAAGCCCACGTGGGTTGGTCTCAGACTTTGTTTCACCAGTTGGGTTCCAAGCCCTGCTTGCTCTGGAGGCCAAGGGGTGTGAGCTCTGCCAAACTGGCACTGGGCTCACAAGGATTTCTCATCTCACAGGGGTTTGGATCAAACACTGCAGAAGAGAAGATGAAGAATCACCAGGCCAGGGTGGTTTCCTACCTGCACTGCAGGATCTTACACAACAGCAGGCACGGGGTGCTGTGGGATGGTTCTGGCCCTGCCCAGCTCTGCAGAGTCCCCTGAAAATCCAGGGAGGCTGAATCACCCTCAGCTGTCCCTGCATTGTTTGCTGGATATGTCTCCTCCACTAATTACAGAGTTTAGATGACAAGTTTGGACAAGGTATTGAATTTTTAGATAGCCAAGGTGCAGGAAAATAAACTCAGCTCAAGTCTCTCTGTGCCTCAGCCACTGGCCTACAAAGAGCAGAGCATTTGTAGATATGTTTGCACTCATTTGTGCATTTAAATAAATTTTCACTCATTTGTGCTTGAGTTTTGCTGCTGAACTCCTCTGGTGTGCCCTGCCCAGAACTGGTGCTCCAATGATCACAAAAAGGAGATTTCTGATGGTTTTTATGTCCATCACAGTAACACACCCAGTTTAGGCTGTGCTTGTGTGGTGGTTGATTGTTTTCATGAGGAATAAGAGGAGAGGCAGTTTCTTGGAGGAAACAACCAAGATCACAATATTCCACATTCCATGCTGTCCCATGGATGGAGGGATGGATGGATGGATGGAGGGATGGATGGATGGATGGATGGATGATGGATGGATGGATGATGGATGGATGGATGGATGGATGGATGGATGGATGGATGGATGGATGATTGATGGATGATGGATGGATGGATGGATGGATGGATGGATGGATGGATGGATGATGGATGGATGATGGATGGATGGATGGATGATGGATGGATGATGGATGGATGGATGGATGGATGGATGGATGGATGGATGGATGGATGATGGATGGATGGAGGGATGGATGGATGGATGATGGATGGATGGATGATGGATGGATGGATGGATGGATGGATGGATGGATGGATGGATGGATGGATGGATGGATGGGGGCTTTGATCAGCACAGTGCTGCACTCCCATGGGCAATAATGGGAGTTATCCCCCTTTCCTGCCCAGCCCTAGGACTTGCAGGGCTTGTTTAGTAAAAAAAGAACTAAAACAAGCATCTACCCAAACGCCTTGAGAGAAGAAACCAGATAAAATCATCAATTTCTGTCCTTTAACTCCTAAAACAAGACATAAAGCACAGCATCTTTGGGAGTTGTTTAGTGAGGAAGGACTTGCAGATATCTTTAGGGCTTGTTTAGGGGGAAAGACTAAAAAACAGCTACCCAAACACCTCAAGAGAATAAAGGAGATAAAATAATCCATTTTTGTCCTTTAACTCATAAAACAAGACAGAAAGCACAGCATCTTTGGGAGTTGTTTAGTGAGGAAGGACTTGCAGGTATCTTTAGGGCTTGCAGGTATCTTTATGGCTTGTTTGGTAAAGAAACCCTAAAACAAGCAGCTACCCAAACACCTCGAGAGAATAAAGGAGATAAAATCATCCATTTCTGTCCTTTAACTCATAAAACAAGACAGAAAGCACAGTTCACACACAAACTGGCAGCCCTCAGGAATTGGCAGCTCCTCATTCCACTATGGCCGGGAGCAAGAAACCACTGCTTCTAAAACACATCTGTTCTTTTAAAAATAAAGCTTCTTCCCACTTCTTTTCACCCAGATCAACAAGTAGCAACAACACAAAAGGAAAACTTCGCAGCCACAAGAATGTCCTCATTGTTTTGTGCCCACCACTGGGTTTCCATAAACACCAGCCCGGCTGCTGTTGAAATAATCTGAGATTTTTCTTGCTCTGCTCGCGTGTCCACATTAAAAGTGCTGCTTTCACCAGGCCCAAATCCCTCTTTCCAGCCCAGCATTGAGCAGAGGCAGCTCAGCCACCCCTCGGCCCATGACGTTTGTGAGTTATTTCGGGGGTTTGGCAGGGCCCAGCAGCAGCCTCAGAGCAGCCCTTCAAAATGTGTGCTCAGCTAAATTCACGCCGTGGAAAAGAAATATTGAGGAGTCCAAGGAGTCGCCCACCTTCCTCTTTGCCTCCCCTTCTGTGGGATTGCTTTCAACCCAAACACCCCGTGGGTGGAGAGATTCTCCTGCCTCATCCAAAGGGCTCATTTGCATGCATTTGCATCCCTCCAAAAAATGGGGTTTTTTGGGGAATGCGTACCTGACATTTCACGTGGGAAGTTTTATGTGTTTTCAAAATTCCAAGTTATCCTCTGGTTTTGAGGAATCTGGGGTCGGTGGGTGGGGAGGGATCAGCTGAGCCAGCGGGTTTGTAATTCCCTGTGGTCTGACAGGGGCACCCGATGCACAGGCCAGTAAATTCCAAGGAATTCCAGGCCAGAAAAACAACCACAAATTTTAAAACACCCATTAAAACACCCAAGTAAGGGCTCCCTGTGCTGGGGGAAGCTGAAGGCCTACAAAGAAGTCCACAAAGAGCAGAAATTCCTCAAGTGGCTGAGGGGATTTGGGGTTTTCAGATACCTCAGGGGGTGTTGCTCGTCTGTTTCTAGAAACCTCCCAGAGTTGCCCAAACTGCCCCAAAAAATGGAATTTTTAAAATCATCTGTGATTTGACCCTCCTGTGGTGACCTCTCTCCATGCAGGGGCTGTCAGCAACAAATCTGATGTTCCTACAACTTCACAGCACCATTTTATCACAGTTTTTCATGTTTTTTATTCCAAAGTGGTTGGCAGTCACAAGAGCAGAATCTTATCCCTCATTGCCTTTGTTCTTCTTTCTTCCTGCTTTTATTTCATTGCTTTGGCCTGTTGGGAATTTTTCCCCTTTTATTTGGATTCTAGATGAAGACAAGAGCAATGTGTCATCGATCTGTCCCTTCCAACACTTGCATTAAACACTTTCCTGCTTGCAGAGTGGGTGGGAGAAGCAGGATTTTTATGGATAATCTCTATGCCAACAAGCAAACACTGCATTATGGACAACAACAAATAATGATTCACTGGGATGAGCTGGGAAGGGCTGAAGTGCTGCTGAACCTCAGACAAGTCCCCATCTCATGGAGTGGCCATCAGATCTCCAACTTTATTGATTCAGGAGGAACAAAATAAAGAAAAACTCAGAGGCAAGTTATGTTTTGAGGAGGATAAGGGAATATTTATCTTTTCTGGAAAAAACTCTGATGCCTGGGATCAATAGAATGTGAGCATGGTGTGGATAGATAAGATAAAGAGCAATAAACTCCTTGTTGATTTAAAACTTTGTCATCAGCAACGTTGTACTAGAGGACTTCTTATATATTCAGATGAATTTCAATTTCAGAGTTTCTGCCCAGTGAATGGAGAACTCTGGGTGTCTTAGAGGGTGATTCACCCTCCGGTTTTCTTTAGGATGGGATAAATTATTATAAACTATTATTTGGCAGAAGAGTCCATTTCTTTTGACTCCAGCTGGACAGGATTACAATCCCTGATTTCAAATTTAAATATCTGATCAATATATTCAGATTAAATAAGTCTGGATTTATCTCTAGAAAATGGAAAGCTTGCTTTGCATTGATTTTAATTTATTTTCCTTTACTTTATAAGAATTTTGTTCATATCTAGAATGATACATCCATCATTTCTCTTTGGATAAACAAACTTTCCTCAAGCCAAATCCACATGCAGGTTTACATCCCCCAGCACTGGTTAAGGTGGTGCTGTCCTGGACAGCCAGAGCAGATAAACTAGCACAACAATAAACACAAATAACCACAATCACCATCAAAATATTCATTTTCTATAGACATTGGGAACTTTCTGGGCATTCTAAGCCCTCCACGAGGTCCTCAGGTAGTTTCAGGCTGGTGGAAATAAAGGGAAAATTCTGATTTTTTGTTGGTGTTTTGATTTTTTTTTTTTTTTTAATTTTTTGTGGGGAGTTTGTAGTTAATAATGGTGAGGAACTGATGTTGATTTCCACCCCGTGGGTTTCAGGGCGAGCCAGCAGAGCAGACGTACAAATCAGCTCCTTTCAACAGCAGGACGGCGCGATGGCAGCGCCAGGGGCACCAATTACCCTTGGTTTACTTAAGGAACGAGCCTGCATCATCAACATAGGAAAAGCATCCAGCATCACTTCTCCCAGGAGGGAGTGATCCAAGGAAAACAAACAACCAGCTCCAGAAATCTCAGAGGAGCCTTCCCAGGGCGCTCACGGGTCCTCCTGGACCGCGATCCGTCACCGCGCGGCTCCCTGATCCTGCTGGGAAGCAAAGCTGGATTCATCTGGTGCCAGCCCCAGATGTAAACACTGCTCGGGGCCAGGCAGGAACATCACAGCCCTGGGGGCACGTGGGAGTGAGGAGGGGGTGATTTGGGAATCAATAAATAAAGAACTCCTTGCTCCGCTGGGAATCGCTGTTTCCCATCGATATGGGACGGGTTTTCCAGCGATGGCTTCTGCAGGTCTGCAGCTGAATAAAAGCATCAAAATCAAGGGATGTGTTTGGTGATTGCCAAGGGTTTCAAGGTGCTGGGATTGCTCCCCTAACTGCTGCTTTAAAGGCAGGGAAAGCACGGCCAAGTTGTTCAAAGCAGAAAGGATTGATGCCCCCACTCTGGGCACAAGGCAGAGCAGAGGGACTTGGAACGGGATAAAAGGGACAAATTTGTCAGAAGAGCAATAAAAGCTTCCACCAACAATAGCGTGAGGCTTTCGTAAAGCCATTAACTTCACCCAGGTTTTCTTAAACTTTATATTCCAATCAACAGTGGTTTGTATTTCTAAATCATTTAAGATCTATTTCCAGCACCACAATTAGGCTGCAGGGTTTTAAAAGCTTTCCCAAAGTAGGGCTGGAGCTTGGCACAATATGGCAGCCACCCCTGGCTCTGATATTCCCACCCAACTGTGGGAGAAACTTCTTTATTCCTCCCTCCCTGAGAAAGCCATGATCAGGTAAATGTCCCTGGGTTTATCCCCCTCTGCCTGTGTGAGTCTGGAATTAATGAAATTAGGAACACAGAATTAATCCTGTGTTTTATTTAGGTGGGAACTCTCTGCTCCCCTTTAATACCACGGATTTCTTCATCAGCAGGATTTCTCAGGGAGCACATCCCCATTTATTTACCCTGAGAGAGAGTTCACAGCCAGGCTGGTTAGTTTTTTTTCACTCCTAAGCAACACCGAAGTTTTTTTATCTGTGTACTGAAATCTCAGCTCCAGCTTTGTCAATATTTGGCCTTATCTTAAAGAACTCCAAAGCAGGGTCAAAGGAGAGTAAACTCTCCCTCCAGAAAGCAAACATCAATTATTTAACCACTGCTTTGGGCGAGTTCAGGAGAGAAATGGCAGGAAAATCAAAGCCTGGCTCTCCAGGCAGGGCTGTTGTGCTTTGAACCCCGCAGTTGTTGATACAGAACAAATCTGAACTGCCCAAGGGCAGGGCTGGATGGGGTTTTGGGAAGGAATTGTGCCCTGGCACAGAGCAGCTGTGGCTGCCCCTGCATCCCTGGAAGTGTCCAAGGCCAGGCTTGGAGCACCCTGGGACAGTGGAAGGGGAACAAGATGAGCTTTGAGCTCCAACCCAGAGCAGTCTGGGATTCCATGATTGTGTTTCTTTTACTTTGGACTGCAAGAACAAACTGTCCCCTCCATATTTAAGAGTTTGAGAGCACAATTCCATCAGTCCTTATTCCCAACTCTTTGCTGGAAGTACATTGGGACTAAACTGCAGAATGGTAGGTGAGATTTTGGAAATGAAGGATGATTTTAGCACAACAACTCCTGGGTGTAAAGTGCCAGTGGATGTGTTTCAGGTTGGGAATTGAAATGAGGATGTGACCATGAAAATGTGAGATTCTGGAAATGAAGGATGATTTTAGCACAAGAATTCCTGGTGTAAAGTGCCAGTGGATGTGTTTCAGGTTGGGAATAGAAATGAGGATTGTGAGCATGAAAATCTGAGATTTTGGAAATGAAGGATGATTTTAGCACAAGAAGTCCTGGTGTAAAGTGCCAGTGGATGTATTTCGAGTTGGGAATTGAAATGAGGATTGTAACCATGAAAATCTGAGATTTTGGAAATGAAGGGTGATTTTAGCTCAGGAACTCCTGGTGTAAAGTTCCAGTGGATGTGTTTTGGGTTGGGAATTGAAATGAGGATTGTGAGCATGAAAATCTGAGAGGTTCTGGAGCAGTGTTGGAGCAGGGGCTGATGTTCTGCCTTAGGGTTGAACCCTAAATTCCAATCAAATCAGGATGAGTGGATGCAGGGGAGACCAGTGGCTGATTCACACCTCCAAATCCCACAGCAGATTTGAGAACAGGTCCCTGAAGCACCCTGTGAAGGATTTATAAACTCCCTGGTGCAGTCAGAGCAGCAGAGAATCAGTCTGGGCTGAAGGAGCCCGTGTGTTAATTCCTCACACTTTTACAATCCCCCTTCCCACCCTTTTTATATCAATAGCAGCAATAATGTTCAGGTTGGGAATATTCCCTGCCTCAGCTTTCTGCTTCAGCATGCTGTTCCTACAACATGGCCCTGTTTCAATCAGAAATCTAAATTTCTAATTTCTAATAGAAATTCCTGATTAGAAAACCCTCAATTACCTGCCAGAAAGGCTCTGCAGACACTGGGACACTCTGAAATTACCCCAAGTTTCTGGAATTTAACACAGCAGCTCCTTTAATATCCCCTCCCAGCAGCACTGGAGAGCAGAATTGGCCTTTTGAGAGCAGTTTCACGTAATTAAATCAAATTTACGTGGTTGAAGAATAACCTGTGGAGCATCTGGAAAAGTTTCCATGGGTTCATCAGCACTGAAGCAGGAAGGTCTGAGCTGCCCCAGACTGTCCTGGCAGAGCTGAGCTCCAAACCTTGACCACTGCAGAGTTTTGAGGCCCTGGTTCTGCACCAATCTGCAAAATTTGTGTTTTCTCCATGGCATCTCTTCCTGGTCAGCTCTGAGACCAGGGGATGAAGGCTGCAGGATCAGAAGGGATGAGTCAGGAAATGTTTTGCTTTTCCTACATTCCCCCCAGGGTGGAAATTTTGGAGGAATCCCTGCTCTAAGATAGCACTGATTGCAATTTCTTACGTACTCTGTTTCAGCTAAGTGAAAAGGAAATAATGAGCCCAGTGTTTGGCCATGGAGATCTGCCTGGTTTAAAAAAAAACCCAACCAAAACACAGCCCAAATGTGTAAAAAAGCAGGGAGTGAACCGCTGGCAGTGGCAACTCTGTCAGAATTAGGAAATTAAGTTCATTAAAGGTGTGGTAATTTAATTTTCTATGCAAGCACGTAATGATGAAGGGCTGGGCAAAAAAATAAAAAACACTCAGACATCCAATTCAACACAAACCCACCCAAAGTTGGCAGGGTGGAGCTCCCCAGCTCAGCCCGACCTCCTGGCTCCTCTTTGGGTTACTTTTGCCCTAAATTGGCCAAATCAGCCCCAGACTGTGTCCCCTTGATGGGAGCAGTTGGGATCTGGGGGTGCCACTCCCCAAACCCCCCAGAGGAGCCCCCACACAATTCCCTGTTCCACCAGGGAGCAAAAAGAATCCGAGGTGATGCCATGGCCCCATTTTGCCCTCATCCGCTCTGCTGGAACCCTGGATGCTGCTGAGAAATTTGGGATTTCTCTGCTGCCAGGCACTGACCCCCAGGAGAACCCTGCATTGACCTGAGGCCCTGGAGAAGCTTCCAGAATTAAATTATAAGACTGAGATTATGGGTGTGGAGTTTGAATAAAAGTGTGTAACATCACAGGGTGGAAAATTAGAGTTTAAGAATTTAAAATATAGTAATAGATATAAAGCAAGATGGAGGTTTTGGGATGGAGGTTGCTCCTTCTTCTTCACCTTCTTCTACTTCTCCTCCTTCTTCTTCTCCTCCTTCTTCTCCTTCTTCTTCCCCTTCTTCTTCTTCTTCTTCTTCTTCTTCTTCTTCTTCTTCTTCTTCTTCTTCTTCTTCTTCTTCTTCTTCTTCTTCTTCTTCTTTTTCTTCTTCTTCTTCTTCTTTTTCTCCTTCTTCTCCTCCTCCTTCTCCTCCTTCTTCTTCACCTTCTTCTCCATGGGTTTGGGTGGTTTTGTGTAATTGGATAAAAAAGTCCCCATTGCAGGCACGGGTGGTTGGTTATTGGGTTAAAAGTAAAAATAATTGAGGTGTCATTTCTTAATTGGACAGTTTGTCTTTAAAAGATCTTGTAGAGCGAGAGATGGGGCTCCATTTTTAGTTTGTTCATGAAATGCTGCAGAATTCCCAGCTTGTGAAATTGTAATATAGGTAAGAAATAATAAACACCCGAGTCTGAACACAAAACACCATCTTGTGAGCTTCATTTCCAACCCTGACAGGCGTAGAAAAGAAATTAAAAACTGACATCCTTGTTCCATGTTTTTATCCGTTTTTGTTCCCAAATATCCGCGTCTGTGGTGTTGACCATTCCCTGAGCCCTTTCCATCACCCCCAGGACTGTGGTGGGGCTTTTCCCCAGCTGGGTTCAGGGTTTGGGGTGCTAATTCCATTAAACCCTTCCCTAATTACACAAATGTGCTGGAACCATCTCATCCTCCAACAGCATTCCCTGTTGTTATGGATTCTCCAAGGTTTATTTATGGATAAGTGAGTGGTGGATGAAGAAGTCTCCTCTCTGATCACTGAGGGAACACCTGGAGATGAAACCTCATTTCTGCTCAGACTGGGTTAATTTTCACCACTTCTGGATGCAGACAAAGGCATCAAACCCAAGAAACTCCAGCCTCAACCTCACTTTATGGTTCTTTTAACAGCTAAAACTTCACAACCGCCTTCCAAATCACCCTCACTGCCTCGCTTCTCCTCAAGATGCTTAAAATAAAATTAAAGAAAATTTGTTTCCCAAACAAATTCCACGATTTTTACTCCTTTCTAATTTCCCTGTGGTTGCTCAGCCCAAACAGACCCCGGGTTAATTTACTGAGGGAGAAGGAATCCCTCTGTTTACATCTTTATATTTAAAACAAGAATCCTGTCCATGTTCTCTAATTCTCTGTGTAGGGTTACTTCTATAGCCAAAATTTCTGGTGGCCTATTAGCACTATATAAAACCCTAAAGATTTCCTGTTCCAGCAGGCTGCAGGTTTGACAGAAAAGCTGAACTGGATCCTTGCAGGGAAAGTCACATTGGGAGACACCAAAATGCCACCAAAATGCCACCAAATTAGGGACATGTGGTCCTGTCCCTAATTTACAGTTCTGCTCTCATTGTGCTTGGGAATTGGAGGGGTTTTGGGAGGATTTAGGGGAATACAGATATTTTTGGGGTGATGCTGCAGCCCCTGAGATCCTGGGGGATGTTCAACCAGAAGTGAAGTGAAGCATCTTCATGGCTTCCTTGATAAGAACAAGAAAGAGATAAGAACAGGAGTGAAATTTGGGATTCCCAACCCATTGCCCCTGTGAGCTGTGCCCAAAAACAGGGATTCATTTACTTCTAATTAACCTTAATTCCCACCAACTAAATCAAACTCTGAGCTGTGGCCTCCCAAGGAGGGGAAGGGCTCCAAGGGACCCTCCAGGATCTGTGGCTCCATCCCCATCACCAAGGGCCCCAGAGGAGTGGGGCAGGTGACTGGAACTAACGTGGATTTTTGACACTGCACATTTCACATCTGCTGTGTTTTCATTTCGCCTCCTGGAAGCTGTGAGGGTGAACAGTATTAAAATTAAAAATAAAAAAAAATTGTTAAAAAAAAAAAAAAACAGTGCAAAGCAACAAGGGAGGTTTCTGTCCAAAAAAAAGTCCAAAACTGGCTCCAATTGGACCTGGGTACGGAAATGCTGGAACTTGTACCCTCCAGTGGCAAAATAAAACAGGCTACCATTATTAGAAATTTTCTACAGCTAAAGATGTAACATCATAGCTAAATTCAGTCAGAGACAGGTCGAGCAACAAAAACCAGGAGCCAAGGCAGTCTAGTCTGGTCTGAAACCTGATTCAGGCACCAGATTATGAATAGATTTAACTGGTTTGCCAAATGAAAATGTAGATTTTGGCAGTGTTTGGGCTCCTTTTATTTTTTTTATGTTTTTGGTGTGCTATATGTGGAGTCCTATTGCGCTCTGTGGGGATATGAGAAAAGAGCCTTTTATATTATATAACTGCTGGAGGCTCGTGTGAGTGTGAGCAGGACAGAAAGAACACCCTTAACCCTGTGAGTGCCAGAAGGGAGCTCTGCAGGAGGGCTCAGCACCAGGGGCTGCCACACCAGGGCCAGGCTGGGCAGGGCTTGGAGCACCCAGGAAATTCCTCTGGCTGCCCTGGAGGACTCCAGGGGGCTCAGAGACCTTGGCATGAAGCCCAAGACCCTTGTGCCTTTGATTTAACCCTTGGAAAAAACAATTAACAACCTTGTATGAAGTATTACAAGCCACGACAGTTTAAGTAGAATGACAGTGAATTTATCACGGGGTGAAAAAATAGATTTTTGGGGTTTTTAGAATGGGGGTTCAGGGGGCAAGATGGAGGAATCTGGGTATTCAGCCTTTCTCCTTCTTGGCCTCCATCTTCTGCTGTGATGGTGGCACTTTGGGATTGGTTTCGAGTAGAAACTCAGTGTCTAACAGAGGTGAGAGGTATTGGGAAGATATGGTAAATATTGTACATGTCGTTTTTAGTATAAAAAGGTAACACCACCCCAGGAACAGGCAGAGTGCCTTAGACTATCCTGCTGAATGGACCTCGGCTGGACAGGAGAAAGAATTTTATAGATAAGAAACAATAAACAACCTTGAGAATGAGAAATGAAGAGTTCTGGCTCCTTCTTCAACCACTGGCCTGGAAAAGAGACTTTCTAAAATATCTTGGGGTCACTTTGAGCAGCAGAGACCCTGAGAACTTGGGACACTGGAAGATGTCCCTGAACGTGACTAAGATGATCCCTAACTTCCAACCCAAACCATTTTGGGGTTTTTGTGTTCACAGCCAAACCGGTTCCACCTTTCCATACAAACATGGAGAGATCCAGCAGCCCCTGCAAGGCTGGGAATTGTCTGCCCACCCCTTTGGAATTGTCTGCCCACCCCTTTGGAATTGTCTGCCCACCCCTTTGGAATTGTCTGCTCCTCTATCTGGAATTGTCTGCCCACCCCTTTGGAATTGTCTGCCCACCCCTTTGGAATTGTCTGCCCACCCCTTTGGAATTGTCTGCCCCCCAATTTGGAATTGTCTGCTCCCCCATTTGGAATTGTCTGCTCCCCCATTTGGAATTGTCTGCCTTCCCATCTGGAATTGTCTGCCCACCCTTTCTGGGCTAACAACTCACACCCAGGGTTTCCTTCTTCCTCACAGGGTTTTTGTGTTCCCAGCCCCTCTCCAGCCTCCTCTGGACGCCCTCAACCATCTCAATGTCCTCCTTAAACTGAGGGGCCCTAAAATCCCCTACAAAGAGCCAGAGCCCCCCTTTGCCAGGGGCAGCCAGGTGTGCAGAGGGGACAGCACAGCACAAAGAGCAGGGACAGCCCAGAGCAGCACGTTCCACACTGGGCTGGAGCATCACCGAGGAGAATCCACATTGCTGCTGGGGATGTTCATTAATCATCCAGCTAATTTGTTTTCACACAGGAGCGCTGACAGCAAACGAATGTTATTGTAGCAGCAGCGCTGCATAATCCCCACTATTATGGGTTTAGCAAACGACTGCTCTGTGTTCACTGCTGCTTCTTTCTCCATCCAACTGCAATTGTAAATTGTAAATATATCTATTTTTATTCCCATCTGCTGAAAGGAGCGGCCCCACCAGCTGTGGCCAGGGGGATGAAAGGATTGCTGCTGTCTGGTTCTTCCTTCTCCCTCTGGTCCTTATCTCAGGAACACGAGTTGAAATCTGGCCCAGAATTTACTGAGTGTTCAGAGAGTTTTTATGAGGCGACGCTTTCTCAGGCTGCTATTGAGAATATGTGTATTTCTATCCATGTGCACACGTGGATTATTGTGGCTGAGGTTATTCCTCCAGTAAATCTCTCTCCTATTTGTACACAATGTGCACAGGCAGCATTCACACGAGGGAGGAAAATAATCCAGTGGTTAAGGTTAATTTGGGATTTGAGAGACCTGGGTTTAATTCTCCCCTCTGCCACAGCCTTCATTTTAGCACACATTATATTTAATACACATTTGTATGTTTATGTCTGTATGTTCTATGGAAAGGGCAGAGGACATGAGTGAATTGGCCTTCAAAGCAGTTCTGAGCCCTCACTAGTCCTGGTTTTTGGGGGGAACCCATGTTCAGTAAAGGGTTTGGATGAGCTTTGACCCTCGTGGAGCAGGGACAGGCTTGGACACGTCCTTGGGGCCAAGCAAACCCCACCCAGCCCTTCCTCTGTGCCACGGGGGCTGAAATAGATCTTGGACTCATGGAATGGTTTGGGGTGGGAAGGGACCTTAAATCTCATCTCCTTCCACTCGTTCCATGGCAGGGACACCTTCCATGAGCCCAGGCTCCTCCAAGCCCTGCCCAGCCTGGCTTTGGACATTCCAGGGATGGAGCAGCCACAGCTCCCTCCCACACCCACAGGGGTGGACAGTCCAAAGGGAAAGGGTGACCCCAAACAACGAAATGGGAATGGGAACCCCAAACAATGAAAAGGAAAGGGTGATCCCAAACAATGAAAGGGGAAAGGAGTGACCCAAACAATGAAAACAGAAGTGGTGACCCCAAACACTAAAAAGGGAAGTGGTGACCCCAAAGAATGAAAAGGAAAGGGTGACGCCAAACAATGAAAAGGGAACCCCAAACAATGAAAAGGGAACCCCAAACAATGAAAAGGAAAAGGGTGATCCCAAACAATGAAAAGGGAAAGGGTGATCCCAAACAATGAAAAGGGAACCCCAAACAATGAAAAGGGAACCCCAAACAATGAAAAGGAAAAGGGTGATCCCAAACAATGAAAGGGGAAAGGAGTGACCCCAAACAATGAAAAGGAAAAGGGTGACCCCAAACAATGAGAAGGGAAAGGGGTGACCCCAAACAATGAAAGGGGAAAGGGTGACCCCAAAGACTGGAAAAGGAAAGGGTGACCCCCAACAATGAAAAGGGAAGGGTGATCCCAAACAATGAAAAGGGAACCCCAAACAATGTAAAGGGAAAGGTGACCCCAAACAATGAACAGGGAAAGTGTGACCCCCAACAATGAAAAGGGAAGGGTGACCCCAAAAAATGAAAGGGGAAAGGAGTGACCTAAACAATGAAAACAGAAGGGGTGACCCCAAACACTAAAAAGGGAAGGGGTGACCCCAAACAATGAAAAGGAAAGGGTGACCCCAAACAATGAAAAGGGAAAGGGTGACCCCAAACAATGGAAAGGGAATGGGTGACCCCAAACAATGCCAAACCCTTTCACAGCACCCTAAGTAAAGCTAAGGAATTCTTCTCCTCCCTCTCACTCTGCTCTTCTCCTGGATCCTTCACAGAGCCAAAACTCAGGATGCATTTTGTCAAACTGCTTTGCCTTCATATCAAAGTGGAGGTCAGGGAGCAAAACTGGGTCAAAATTCAACCCCACATGATTTTAAAGCATTTCAAGCTTAACTTTAGGAATGATTTTGAAACAGATGGGCACCTGGTCTTTCCCAACATGGCAACACCCTGCTCTGTGTTATTTGCAGCAATACACTCATAAAAATCCAGGGAGCCAATAAAGAGAGGAAGAGGAGAGGTTTCAGGTGTTTACTGGCTGTAAAATTATTAATACCAGCTTCAAACATGTGATTGTGGTGTTATTGCTGATTGTACAGCATTAAAAAATCATAACAATAAAATATAAAAAAATAAAAAATGGAAAACCATTTGTTGCAAAAAGTTTTGGGGTCGCGCACGTGGCCTTTATTACACGGAGATTTTAAACATTTGTGTTGCTACAGATTTACAACAGAAGGGTTTCTGAGGGTTCATTTTAACCCCTTACCAAACACCAAAAAAATAAAAGACCAAAACCCCAAACCCAGCTTAAGGAGGACCTGAGGGTTCATTTTAACCCCTCACCAAAGACTAAAAACAAAACCCCAAATCCAGCTTAAGGAGGACCTGAGTCTTCATTTTAACCCCTCACCAAACACCATAAAAATAAAAGACCAAACCCCCAAATCCAGCTTAAACAGGGCCTGAGTCTTCATTTTAACCCCTCACCAAGCACCAAAAAAAAAGACCAAACCCCCAAATCCAGCTTAAACAGGACCTGAGGGTTCATTTCAACCCCTCACCAAACACCATAAAAAAGACCAAACCCCCAAATCCAGCTTAAGGAGGAGCTGAGGAGATACAGGAAAGACCAAACCATAAATACGCTGACACCCAGCTCTACCTGGGCAATGAATTCTCCCTCCCTCACCTGTTTCCCTCCCAATTTTTGTGCTCTCTCCCCGCAGCAGGAAAGCCGTGCTTGCCCCGATTTGCTCACTCATTCTGTTATTAGAGGAGATCTTGCCCTGCCCCACGGGGACCCATTTTTCTGTCCTCACTCTGGGATCCCCCGTTCATCATCAGGAACCCAAAACACCCAAACTCTGCCTCTTCCTTCCCCTGCTCTGCTGCTCAAGCCCTGGCGGCCAAAAATGTGTCCGTGTGCTTTATGCATGAGGAGAGGTGACTACTGATGCTCGCAAATGTGTGGTCATTTTTTTTCTGCCTGTCAGAAAATCAGCCCCTGGAATCACTGATGCCTTGTGAAATTACAGTCTAATGTAACCAGCCGGGGTATAAAGTAACCAATTTCTTTATTTTTTAAGAAAATCGTTCTCCTGGAGGTTGAAACACAAAACCAGGACATGGATGAAGTTATTTTTGTCCCAAGTCAGGGGAAATTAATGAAATAGCACCTCCCATTCTGTTGACATTGGCCAAGGTTGCCAAAGTCCTCGGTAATATTGGGGTTCCCGTTATGGGGAATGCTGTAATAACAGGAGGGATTGGGAATATTATACTGGTGGGAATGTCCATGTCAGAGCCAGCAAGAGGAGTTAAGCTCATGCTTAACTTGAAGCAAATAATCAGCTGGAGTGGATAGTTACAGGGCTGTGATAAAATATCTCCTTACGCGCCGGATCAAATGCTGTAAGGAGGAATCTGTGTCCTGAAATCCTGATTGAGACATCAGAATCCATCAGCAAACATTGCCTGGAAAAAAAGAATTCCTCAATAGGTATCCAGGAGTGGATATTCATATTCTAAATACTGAGTTTTCCCTAATTGCCTTGATTGTTTTTAATAATTGTGATGTGTTCAACGCTGTTTTTTAGGAGCTGCTCTTCCCTTTCAGTGCCAGAGTGCAAATGTTGCTCAGTAAATTCCAATAATTTGTCTTGTGCTTTCAACTCCTCCACACAAGAGCCACGGGTTCTATCAAACTTGGCACTGCCACCTCCACGGGATGGATTTGAGGAGGGAAGTGGCCCAGGGAGGCCAAAAATCCACAGGGAAATAAGGAACCCCTTGGTGAGAACACCACATATTGTTCTTGGCCACACCAGCCATTATTCAGCATCTATTTTTGATAACAATCTCTGAAAATCCAGATTTTTTTTGCACAGATATATTGGTTTACTGCAGTTCTCTGTGGAGTCTGGCATCCTGCACTGCCAGCTCTGTGCAGCAGCAAAAACTCCATCCCAAATAATTTGTCCAGTCAACAATAATCGCTCCACATATTAATAAAAGTGGCTTGAAAAGTTCAATATGGGAGCTAAAATTTGTTTTAACTCCGTGTGGTTTTGGAAGCTGGGATTGACATTCAATCTGGTTTCTGCTACAAAATGTCTTTGACTGTGTAAGTGTGTAATTATATGCCTCGATATAATTAATTGGAGGACATTATTCTCTTCTCACAGAGAGAAGAGGGATTATGTGGAGTTTCATTTGGCTCCCAGTGACACACTTTCCTCAGAGTATTTCCAGTGTCATTTTTTTTTTAATTTAATCTCTGTTTATAGAAAACATACCTAATGAAGAGCCAGTTAAACAGGCATCAGAGGAGGAGGAGGAGGAGGAGGGGTAATTCCAGCCCAGTTTCCACTGGTGCTCCTGTGGAATAACCCCATCCATCATGGCAGGGTGGCTCCTCAGGGACGTGAGGATGGGGATGGCTGAGGAAGGAGCAGGAATCAGCCCAGGATCTGCCCCCATCCCAGTGTTCCCAGTGCCAGAGGGCTGGCAGGGATCCCGTGGAGGACAAGGATGGGGTGATGCAGCAATTCCCCATGGTGAGGGTTCAGTTTTCCCTCTCCCTCTGGATCCTGTGTGGAACCCAACCAGGGGTGCTGGGCCTGAGCCTCCTCCTGCTCCACAAACCCCCAAAGGATCCCTGTGACAAGGAAAAGCTGCACTCACATTTGGGACAAAGGAAGAAAACCCAAAAGGACATGGCAGCATCATGTGGCTGCTTCTCCTCTCCAGAGAGAGACCCCATAAACATTTCCTTTCTCATCCTTTCAGGAAGAGACTCCATGAACATTTCCCTTCTCATCCTCACAGAGAGACCCCATGAACATTTCTCTTCTCCTCTCCGGAGAGAGACCCCATACACATTTCCCTTCTGATCCTCACAGAGAGACTCCACAAACATTTCCCTTCTCTCCAGAGAGACCCCATGAACATTTCCCTTCTCCTTTCCAGAGAGATCCCATGAACATTTCCCTTCTCCTCTCAGAGAGACCCCACAAACATCTCCCTTCTCATCCTTCCAGAGAGACCCCATAAATATTTCCATTCTCATACTCCCAGAGAGAGACCCCACAAACATTTCCCTTCTCTCCAGAGAGACCCCACAAACATTTCCCTTCTCTCCAGAGAGACCCCATGAACATTTCCCTTCTCCTCTCCAGAGAAACCCCACAAACATCTCCCTTCTCATCCTCCCAGAGAGACCCCATAAACATCTCCCTTCTCATCCTCACAGTGAGACCCCACAAACATTTCCCTTCTTTCCAGAGAGATCCCATGAACATTTTCCTTCTCATCCTCCCCGTACGCACTGCAGCAAGCTGTCGGCAGGGTGTGAAACCCAAACCCTGCTCCATGAGGATCCTGTTAGGAGCAGACCTTAGCCCAGCAGCCCCATCCCATCCCGGGGAGCCCCCTGTCCCCCCCAGCCCTTGCACAGCCTCCCAGCTCCCTGATGGAAACAGCCCCATGGCTCATTTTCCACGGCGGCTCCGTGCCGGATCTCAGGCTCTCCTTTGCCTTTTCCTGACGTGTCGCCCATCACGTTCTGATTATTGGGAGTTTTCTTTTGAAGAGTTACCTGAGGTGAAGCCTAATTGGGCTGGGGGAGGATGCCAGGGCTCGGGAATGCTGCCAGCACCACCGGGGGCTCCTGCACAGACAGCAATCCCAGCCCTGTGCTCAGATCCAGGCTGTAAGGGGACACCAGAGATAAAACCTGGGAGCACAACGGAGCCACTCCAGTGCAGGGAGAACGCTCAGCCTGTAGCAGAATATTTAATATTTAATGTTTAATGCATATCAAATGTCAGAGTGCAACAAAGGAGAGGTTTCACGGCTCCTCACCCCAACCCTGGAAGAGTTTCCAGGCTCTGGCTGGATTTGGGAATCCAGTAGTGGCTACCAACATTATCCCTTAGTGCTTCAATAAAAATATTCTGTTTATTCTGCCTTATTCTGGCATTGCAGGCTGGGTTCAGCCGCCCAAAACTGCCCCAAGCACATCCCAGGGGGATTGGGGCTGATCTCAATTTGCTTTGCTGCTCTCAGGGACTTCACTGGAACTGCTGGCATGGCTGGGAAAGGCTTGGAGCTCTAAATTATCCATGAATTTAACAATACAACTCTCTTCCCTCGTATTTAACAATACCATGTCCATGTATTGAACAATTTTGGGTGGCAGAGGGTGATCTCAATTTGCTCAGGGGGTGTGGGGCTGATCTCAATTTGCTTTGCTCCCCTCAGGGACTTCACTGGCACTGCTGGCATGGCTGGGAAAGACTTGGAGCTCTAAATTATCCAGTATTTAACAATATTTAACAATAAAACACTCTTCCCTTGTATTTAACAGTACCATGTCCATGTATTTAACAATAATTGACTGAAAAGAGCAGGGCTGAGCTGGGGTTGGTGTCACCACATCAATTCCTGTTTGTTTGCCCTTCAGTTCCCACCTGCTCTCATCCCTTTCTGGCTGGGCTGATAATGATTAAAATGTCAGGTCCAAAGTCTTGGCTCTTCCCAGTAGATCCAATTAAAGGCTGGTGGAGAAATCTCTTTATTTTCTTTCCTGCCTCTCAAGGTGGCTCTAATGGGTGTTTATTAACAGAAACACAAGGGAGGGACAGGGCTCAAATGCCATCACAATTCCCTGTCTGGACATCAAGAACTCATCTAAGACAGAATGACCAAGGTTAAAACCAGCAAAATGTGTCTGCACAAACAGCAGCTGAACATCCCATTCCAGTGATTTTCAGGTTTTTAAAAAGAATCATTTTATCAGGATGACAAGGAGATGATTGGGGGGAAAAAATGAAATTGAGAACAAGACATTGAAACAGACCTGAGAAGGAAAAGAGAAATAAAACAACCAAACAAGTTCGATTTTCTCCCTCACGACTTCTTTTCACTTCAGGCAATGCCTGGAGAACATTTTGATGTGGTCTGTGGGATTGTTCCCTCAGAGATGATTAAAAACAAATCCCCTCAGCCATCAGGGCTCTTGATACCATCGTGTTTTTCCATCTCATTGGATCAGCCCAAACGATGACTAAGCTGGGGAGCAGCGCCAGGGCGACCAACCCTGTCCCACAGAACATTTCCCTGGGCAGAGGTGGCAAAGGCTCCTCCAGCCAACTCTGAGCTCCCATCTTTGAGTGTCCAGCAAACCATGCACGTGTGCACTCACACAAAAAACTGAAGAAACCAAACCCTTTATTTACCATTTCTCTGCAATCAGATGGTTTAGAGATTAAGAGAAAAGGAGAAGGGGGAAAAATCACATGGGAGGGACGAAAAAAACAAAGCCACGTTTTCTATCTCATCCTACTTTTTTTTTTTTTTTTTTTTGGGTTGAATTGGGGTTTTTTTTTTGCTGTTTCCAGCCCCGTGTTGTGACTTTGACAAATGATGATGCAGGGAGGAGATTTATGGGAGGTCTTGGAGCATTAACACATTATCACGAGCAGAGCAGAGCCCTCCGCCCTCCTCTTTGGGGAGCCATTGGAAACTTTTTGGGAGGTGATCGATGGGCCCGAGGCCGTGCCAGGGAATGCTGAGGGGCTGCCCTGGATGGGCTCTGGGACGATGCCCAGGGAGAAGACACCGAGCAGGGGATGAGGAATGGCCCCTGAAACCCCTGCTGGAAAGGAAAGAGGAGCCCTCTGCTCCTGGGGGAGCTGAGTGTTGAATGATTTAATGGCTACCTGTAGGAAGTGCCTTTGGCTTTATTGCTGCCTTTCTTTTTTTTTTTTTCTTTATTTTTTTCCCCTTTTTTTTTTAAATTTAAGGGCAAGAAATGGCTCTTCCCTGGTTTTCACCTCACCACTCCAGCTCAGTGCCCTTCAAAGCTTGAGCTCGTCCTCCTTGCAAAGACTCCCAGGCCGCTCAAAGATTGATCAGGATGCTCTAAACTGATCATTTGATAAAAAATAAACAACAAAAAAAATCAATTTTAAATTAGTATGTAAAAAACCACACCACTAAATTAAATTTATTTGTGTTTGCTATAACTTCTGTCTTCTCCACAGAGGGTTTCCAGTGCTGCCAGCTCCATCCTCCAATAAAGCCTTTTGCTTTATTGCTGCCTTTCTTTTTTATTTTTTTCTTTATTTTTTCCCCCTTTTTTTTAAATTAAAGGGCAAGAAATGGCTCTTCCCTGGTTTTCCCCTCACCACCCCACCCCAGTGCCCTGCAAAGCTTGAGCTCGTCCTCCTTGCAAAGACTCCCAAGCTGCTCACAGATTGATCAGGATGCTCTAAACTGATCATTTGATAAAAAATAAACAATGAAAATGTTAAATTTAAATTACTATTTCTTAAAAAAACCCTACATTAAATTTCTTTATGTTTGCTACAATTCCTGAGCTCTCCACAGAGGGTTTCCAGTGCTGCCAGCTCCATCCTCTAATAAAGCCTTTTGCTTTATTGCTGCCTTTTTTTTTTTCTCTTTATTCCTTTTTTCTCCTTTTTTTTAAAATTTAAGGGTAAGAAATGGCTCTTCCCTGGTTTTCCCCTCACCACCTCAGTGCCCTGCAAAGCTTGAGCTCGTCCTCCTTGCAAAGACTCCCAGGCTGCTCACAGATTGATCAGGATGCTCTCAACTGATCATTTGCTAAAAAATAAACAACAAAAAATCAATTTTAAATTAGTATTTAAAAAACCACACCACTAAATTAAATTTATTTGTGTTTGCTACAATTCCTGAGCTCTCCACAGAGGGTTTCCAGTGCTGCCAGCTCCATCCTGGATCCCTCTTGCTCCCAGGATTAAACTGTTCACATTTTCCACAGAGGTGGCAGAAATCTCATGGAAAGCTGGTGGGATTCTCAGAGCCACTGGAGGCATCAGCCAATGCTCTTTATCCTCCTTCCCTGCCAAAACTCCTTCAAAATCCTTCCCACTCCCTGCCCAGGGAAATGTGAAAAACTCAATTTGCATTGAGCTGAGTTGCTGATGATTTGTTTTCCTCCTAGAGCCAAATCTTGGATTTTTAACACTTCTCCAGAATTAAAATTGTCTTAAATTCCTGGGGTGAGTATCAGCATCACAGTCACATTTCATTTTATTCTCCAGTCTGCTTTGATATCCCAGAAAATCACAGAGGATTTGGAAATTTCTGTTTGAGTTCTGGTTCATCTCTTGCTGAAACCCAAAGGCCTCGTTTCATTTTCCAGAATTTTCTGATCTGAAATTCCAAGGAAGAATTGAGTTTTCAGAATGATTTCGCTTCAAACAACCAAATCAGAGACAATTTGCAATTCCAGAAGAATTTTAGATTTTTTTTTCCCAGGAATTTGTATATCTTTCTTAGAGCTACATAAGCTTTAGACAACAGTCTCGCAGAAATTATTGAGAAAATTTGAGGTTCCAATGAGACAAATGCACCTAAAATATTTTTACAGACATTCTGTAAATTTTACAGACATTTTTCTGTAGAAATTCTATTTTGTGCCCCTAAAAATCAGATTGATTAAACTGGTCTCACTGGAAACTCCATTTTTTTGGGCTAAATATTGGTAAAATAGGTGCCATAACTGAAGAATGAAGCCATTAATTTCTTACCTACAGTGGTCTGAATATTCTGTACCTCCTGGAATGTCACCATTTATTTGGAGATCTAAGTAAATAAGGAAAAAAAAAAGCCAGCAAAAAATGGAATTAACAGAAAATAATGAAAGTTTCAAGGGATAAACTCAACACAAGAGGGTTCTTTATCACTGAAATCTGCTGCACATCCATGTTTTGACCAGAATCGCCCCTGCAGGAAGGAAAAAAAACCCTCAACCCCCCTCATTTCATACACAAACCACCCAAATTAAACAGATTTTATAAACAATGAGCGGGGAGAGCAGAGATTTCAGGGCTCCCCTGGAAGATTTGAAGGTGCCCAGAGATAAAGCAAACATTTTTGGAGGCAATGACTTGGATCTTTTCAGCACCATTTCCAGCGTGGCGTGGCAGGATGATGGATGAGCCTGCAGCAGCCTCGGGACAAATTGGGCAGTTCTGACAGATGTTGGATGCTCGGAGATTTTTTATTTTTGCACTTGAAAGGGAGCCCTGCTCTTCAGGTGCTCCCAAGTTCTCCGTGGAGTCTGGGAATTCAGTTATCAGCAGATTTCTGGAAAGATCATCAGAGCACCCAGCAATCGCTGGTTTCCAAATTTTTGTTATGTGATGCAAAAGAATTGCAGGAGGGATGGCAGGACAAAAATCAGAGATTTAAAAAAATGGATGTTGGGGATGATGGGATGGCAACAGCAGTGTATCCTGGTTCTTCTTTCAGGAGATGGAGCCTTTTATTACCTTTTAAATTTATTTTTGCAACCTGTTCACTCCTGACATCCTACAGCATGGCAATGGCATTCTCTGCTGGATTTTTAATTATCTGAATTATCAAACACAAAGCCAACAGAAAACAGGGAGTTTTGGATCAAACCTGCAGCATGGTACCAACCAAATCTCCAAGAACCACCAATAATCCAAATTTCACCAATTTCCCAGGTTTGGGAGCAGCCTCAGCATCCCTGGAGCAGCCCAGGGGAATTTTTTCCAATTTTTTCCATTTCTCCTTCCACTGGTATTGAGATAACCTTTGCTGGTGGGTTCATGGCTTTGCACAAACCCACGTGGCAGAATCAGCTCCAATATTTTATCATGGATAGGGGGAAAAAAGAGAGAAGAAAAGGAACCACCAATAATCCCAATTTCACCAATTTCCCAGGTTTGGAAAGCAGCCTCAGCATCTCAGGAGCAACTCAGTGGAATTTTTTCTAAGCCTCTCCTTCCCTTGGTATTGAGATAACCTTTGCTGATGGGTTCATGGCTTTGCACAAACCCACGTGGCAGAATCATGCCAATATTTTATCATGGATAGAGGGAAAAAAGAGGGAAGGAAAGGAACCACCAATAATCCCAATTTCACCAATTTTCCTGGTTTGGGAGCCTCAGTATCTCTGGAGCAGCTCAGGGGAATTTTTTCCAAGCCTCTCCTTCCCTTCCCTTGGTATTGAGATAACCTTTGCTGGTGGGTTCATGGCTTTGCACAAACCCACGTGGCAGAATCAGCTCCAATATTTTATCATGGATAGAGGGAAAAAAGAGGGAAGAAAAGGGCATTTTGCCCCAATAATGCTGCTCAGTGTTGGCTCCAGCCCGTGCTGCTGCCCTTTCCCTGCTGGACAAAAACAGAGCAGTGTTTGGAGAGAGCCCTGCTGTAATTGTGGGCAGTTCTATGGAGGGGAAAAATAATGTGGTTTGTCATCAATCTCCCGGTGTGGCACACAAGGGCTGACTTGTTGAAATTTTGTAGGCTGTATTTACAGAGAAAACAGAGGCCTGGTGCTGTGCAGGGCCCTATCAGGCCCCAGGTCTGGAAGAATCATATCAGAGCAGAAGGGAAGGCTTGAATCATAACCTTGCAGGATAAACTAATCCAGGAGGGAATGGAAATTGCTCTGCTCCTGTGAGCAAGATCAAAACCCGGACAATTTAATTATTGGGGAGTTATTTGTGGGTAGAGACACAGGCTGGTTGGAGGCAGGAGCTGCCAGATGGAAATCACTCCCGGTGCTGTTTTACACAGCTCCAGACAAAAAGGATGGAGGGATGGATGGAGGGATGGATGGATGGATGGATGGATGGATGGATGGATGGATGGATGATGGATGGATGGATGGATGGATGGATGGAGGGATGGATGGATGGATGGATGATGGATGGATGGATGGATGGATGGATGGATGGATGGATGGATGGATGGATGGATGGATGGATGGGCCAGCCTTGGGAAATGCAGGCTGCAGGAAAACAAGGGGATGGGATGAGGCAAAGGCACTGAAAGGGGTTGGTGCCATGATGATTTTTTGCCTTTTCTTTTTATATCCCTCTTATATATTCATAGTATGTATTTATATACCTTAACATACATGCTTGTCATTCTTTAAGTCAAATATCTTAACATAATAATCCTAATATTTGTATTCATCCTAATATTCTATTTTTTGCCTTTTCTTTTTTTATCACTCTTATATATTCATAGTATGTATTTATATACCTTAACATACATACTTGTCATTCTTTAAGTCAAATATCTTAACATAATAATCCTAATATTCATATTCATCCTAATATTCTATTTTTTGCCTTTTCTTTTTATGTACCTCATATAATCATAGTATGTATGTATATACCTTAACATACATATATGTCAGTCTTTAAGTCAAATATCTTAACATAATAACCCTAATATTCGTATTCATCCTAATATTCTATTTTTTGCCTTTTCTTTTTATATCCCTCTTATATATTCATAGTATGTATTTATATACCTTAACATACATATATGTCAGTCTTTAAGTCAAATATCTTAACATAATAACCCTAATATTCGTATTCATCCTAATATTCTATTTTTTGCCTTTTCTTTTTTTATCACTCTTATATATTCATAGTATGTATTTATATACCTTAACATACATACTTGTCATTCTTTAAGTCAAATATCTTAACATAATAACCCTAATATTCGTATTCATCCTAATATGCTATTAAGCCAGAAAACCAAATATCCTAAAAGCCTCACAATTAAAAGCCAAAAAACCCCTTACACTATCTTAAATATCCAAAGCCCCCTCTAGAGCATATCTTATAATTGAAAATTAAATCCATCTAAAAAGAGTCTTTAAGATAGAGATGTCAGGCCACTCATTTAAACCTCTTTGTCAAATATGCTAATTTGCATAGTCTATAAAATTATGTATGCAACATGCCATAAAAACACATTTCAATATATGAACCTTAACAAATTATTGCACCATAAAAATCCTTATTCAAGACTGAAATAAAAAACTTTTATCCCTTAATCGTGTCTAACTTTTAATTTTAAGACCAAGGAAAAGGCATCAGAGTATCACAGGTCTAAACTGAGCCATCATTCAGAAACCCTGGAATTATTGTTCTCATCCTACTGTGAGTAAGATTCAAATTAGGAGAGGATAAAACTCCTGCTATTCTTCATTTCTAGGGAATGTGAGTTTTCCAGAAGAGGTGAGCAAAGGAAAAGCAAAGAAAAGAGGGGAAAAAGCAGAAATCTGGGCTAAGTCACTCTAAATATCCTTCCAAAACAGGCAGCATGACACAGTCATTTATAAAAGCACTTTTTGCTTTGGTTATCTTGTACACAGCTTTCACCAAGGCACTGCCCTTTATTTTCACTTGCCTGCAAAAATGACCTGATGAAAAGATGGATGGGTTTCTGAACCCAGAGTCTGAAATGAAACAGGAGGGCCAGGCTGGGGCATTTGGGAGGGCTGCACTGCTGGAAATTGTTCATTTGTGAGCACCACTGATGGCCTCCTTCCTTCTGCCCCTCCCTCACTTGGATTTCTGGGTTCAGGATAATTTTTCAGACTGATGTTGTGATCATCAACTTGATGATGTTGTGCATTTACATGAAGACAGAAGTCAAATATCTTAATGTAATAATCCTAATATTCATAATAATCCTAATATTCTATTAAGCCAGAAAACCAAATATCCTAAAAGCCTCACAATTAAAAACCAAAAAAACCCTTACATTATCTTAACACAACTGATGTTGTGCCTTTACATGAAGACAGAAGATCCAACAGCATCCAGAGCCTGCTTCAGGTGTTTCAGAGCTGCCACATCCCCTGTGCTGAGAAAGCACAAACACAGGACAGGGCCTGCTTTGGGCTCCATTTCTGCCCTGTAAAAATCAGAATAATCCCTCTGTGGCTGCAGGATCCATTCCCAACCCATGGAAAAGCAGCTCAAGGGGAAGAGCCATGCCTGGAGCAGGGTTTAGGATTATTTTTCAGACTGATGTGTCCTAAAAAATATCCTAAAAATAAAATCTTTGATGTCATCGCCCTTCACCAAAACATGAAGAATTTTCAGTTTTTCCCAGCCTGAGCTGCACCTTTCCCTCCAAAACAGGGATTTTTTTAGATTAAACCCCCATTATGGTACAAACCTAATCTCCAGGAATTAGGATCTCCAAGAATATCCCAGCCTGGCTTTCCCTGGAACGAGCTCTCTTTGCAGTCCATGCTGGGTATTTCCTTTTTAATCTTGTTATTCTGCAGAATTACAAACACCAGGAAAGGCAAAACCCTCCCCGTGCATTAAACAGCCTCATCCTGCAATCTGACCATGGGGATTCCATGGAAGGGAGGTTCAGCCTTGGAGAGCATCCACTCAGGATGAAAACACAAAACACAGGACAAGGAATTCCAGGAGTTTGCCCCACGGGCAGAGCAATTCCTGCTCACAAAACTTTTAAAATGAACTTTTTAAAAACTTTTTAAAATGAACCTCAGGGGTTCTGGAATGAATCGATTCCCATTTTTAGTCCCACTGAAAGTTTCTCCACTGCCTCCTCCAAATCCCATCGGAAAAATTGGAAATTTTTCATTTCCAACGTGGGATTTTGAATGGGACCCCAAGCAGCCATGAAATTAAAGAAGCTCTATAAAATGAACCATAAATACGCCCAGAAATCATCTTTGAACTGCTCAGAATTTCAGCTGCTCTCCAAGGCTGAACCTCCCTTCCACAGAATCCCCAAGAGCTTGGAAATGAAGGGAAAAATTGACATTTCTTTTGTGATTTATTCACCAAATATTGGAGTTTTCCATCTTGCATTGCGCTGCAGATCCAACCATTACAACTGAGAAATAAAGAAATTAAAATTATCAACACAGGTCATTGCTTTGATGCAGAAATGCTTCAAAATAATCTGAAATTTACTCAACTTTTAGGTCCAAATCCAGGTCAGGTTTATGGGGTTTGGATGGGTTCATTTATGGGGCTGAGCTCCTGGAGAACACAGAATTGAGAGAGAACTGAGTGACCAGAGCTGCTCTCCAAGGCTGAACCTCCCTTCCACAGAATCCCTGGAACTGTTAAACCCACAGCTCCAAGAGTTTGGAAATGAAGGGAAAAATTGACATTTCTTTTATGATTTATTGACCAAATATTGGAGTTTTCAGTCTTGCATTGCTCTGCAGATTCAACCATGAAAACTGAGAAATAAAAAAATTAAAATTATCAACACGGTCATTGCTTTGACACAGAAATGCTTCAAAATAATCTAAAATTTACCCAACTTTTAGAATGAGTAAACTTTTTAAAATGGCATTTCTTTTATGATTTATTCACCAAATATTGGAGTTTTCCATCTTGCATTGCACTGCAGATCCAACCATGAAAACTGAGAAATAAAAAAATTAAAATTAATATATAAATACAAATATAACTTATTTAAATTAATTACTATATATATATATATATTTGACAATTATATATATATACAAAAAAAGATTTTTTTTTTTTTCCTACAGGATTTTGAGATGTTTTTATGGATTCACAGGCAGGAATGGGATTTCCCATCAGATGTCAGGAGCTGGCTTGAAATATCTGTACAAAAAATAATAAAAATCCCATTTCTCTTCTTTCCAGTGCCACAGAATTCCCATCATTCCAGAGGGAAGAGAATCCTTCTGCACAATTCTAGAAAACCACCCCGAGTGCTGCTGTTTGTCATTTCCAAAAGTGCTAAAAATACAAGAAAATTAACAATTTTATTATTAAATTAACAATTTTCAGTGCATCTCCAGAAGTTCCTGGCTCAGGTGCTCAGATTTAAAGAGTTTTTTGGGAGTTTTGAAGCCCTTTGTTCCAAACACAGGAGGTAACGTGGTGCAGGCTCAATTATTTTTCTCTATTTTCTCTATTTTATTACTCTAAGATGTTTTCCACTCAACTTCTGTCTTCTCTCTGTTCTTCACATAAATAGCTACATAAATATATATAAAAATATAATTTATATATATATAAATTTTATATAATTAATATAACTACAAAAATAATTCTTTATATTAATATCTAGATAAATTTATATAATATATATAATACATAAATACAAATATAACTTATTTAAATTAATTAATATATAAATAAATTTAGATAATATATATTAATATATAAATACAGATATAACTTGTTTATATTAATGAATATCTAGATATATTATATAATATATATTAATATATAAATACAGATATAACTTATTTATATTAATGAATATCTAGATAAATTTATACAATATATATTAATATATAAATACAGATATAACTTATTTATAGTAATGAATATCTAAAAAAATTTATATGATATATATTAATATATAAATCCAAATATAAATTATTTATATTAATGAATATCTAAATAAATTTATATAATATATTAATATATAAATCCAAATATCAATTATTTATATTAATGAATGTCTAGATAAATTTATATAATATATATTAACATATAAATCCAAATATAAATAATTTATATTAATGAATATCTAAATAAATTTATATAATATATATTAATATATAAATCCAAATATAGAGCATTTCTATTAATTAGTATATAAACTTATATGATGTACAATAATGTATGAATCCAAATATAACTTATTGATATTAATGAGTATCTAAATAAATTTATATCATATATATATTAATATATAAATCCAAATATAGAGCATTTCTATTAATTAGTATATAAACTTATATGATATATATTAATGTATGAATCCAAATATAACTTATTGATATTGATGAATATCTAAATAAATTTATATAATATATATTAATATATATATCCAAATATAGAGCATTTCTATTGATCAGTATATAAACTTATATGATGTATAATAATGTATGAATCCAAATATAACTTATTGATATTAATGAATACCTAGATAAATTTATATAATATATATTAATATATAAATCCAAATATAGAGCATTTCTATTAATTAGTATATAAATAAATTTACATAATATATATTAATATATATAACTACAAGTTCTGCTATGTCTGTGCATCCATATTCTCCTTTTCCAATGCTTTCCAGCTCAGAGGAACTCAGCCCCTCCTGGGTAATTGCAGCACCAGGGGCTTTGGGGATGGATTTCACACCAATCCCCCAAAGCCTTGTTCCCTCCCCCAGGTCAATGATTGCATTCTTATTTCTCCTTCTGTCTTGAGGGGCTGCTGAGATCATTTATTGTTTTTAAGGGTTAATAGAGCCTGTCAGGCTCTTTTTGCCTGGCTGCTGCTGCAGGATCAGTAACAGCTCCCAGCTCCGTGATGCTAAATCAGAGCACACTTTCCTGGAGAAAAGAAAAAAAGGGGAAAAAAAGCAAATTTAGCATGGAGAGAGGAGAAGCAGTTCAGTCTGGTTTAAAGGAAGGGAGGGAGGGAGCCAGGGGGGGAACAGGGACTAACTTTGGAGAGAAAATAACAAACTTTAAGTCCTGAGGTCTTTCCTCTATATTGAAAAGGCAGTTTGGAAAGGAAATTAGTAAAAACAAACAGAAGGTGCCAAGGTTTCTTTATCATACCTGGAGTAGGATATGCTGAATTCCACAAGGCCTCGAGCTGGCGCCTGGTGCTGCCTCGGAAAAAATGGTACCCAAGGCTCCATCAAATGATCTATTGGGACTTCAAAGTCGTGGCAGCCCCGTGTGGCACAGGATGTGCTCAATTAATTATGTGATTGCTAAATGACAGGGGTTGGGGAAAGTAAAAATAATATAAAAAGGGCAAGGGAGGGAAAAAAAAAAAAAAAAAAAAAAAGAGAAAGAAAAAGAACACGCTGAAGAAGGGGGGGGAAAAAAGGGTTTTTAAAGAAAATAATATTAAGGGAAAAATGGGAGAAGTAAACTGAAAGGCCTTGTTGTCTGTCTGCCAAACAGCAGCAGCAGATAAGGGCCGGGGGTTGCCGTGGAAACTCGGGCCCGTAGGAGACAGAATCCAATTTCAGAAACCACAAAATCAACATAAACGTGTGCAAAAATAAAAAGGTTTGTTTGGCAAGTAACGAGGAGAAGGCTCCCAATGTATAAAGCAGATGAACCGGGGCGACCTCGCCAACGTTGGGCCCTAAGAGCCACCAAGGCCCAGGGTGGCACCAGGGACCCATCCTGCCATCCAGGGCCACCCAACTGCTCTGGAATATCCAGCCCCACATCCCCATCTCCCTGAAAAAAGGAGCAGTGAGGAATATTCATTAAAGCACTGGGAGTAATCCCATTTTAAACCTGCAAAGATGAGTCAGAGGTGATGATTTAATTTGGTTTTCACCTTGGTATTGCCCACTAACAGTGCACAAAATCATTATATATGAAAAGAATTCCTCCCTTTTTCCCCTCAATTTGGCCAGGTAAACACCTTAAACTAATTTAAAGTTAGGGAGATTTGGCAATTACAACTTTTGCCATTTTCCTGGGATAAAATGTTATAGTGACTACCACAGTATAAAATTTACATCACTAAAGGAGCAGGGACACAACCAATTCCTGCCATCCAATGCCACCCTGCTCTGGATATCCAGTCCCACACCTCCCTCTCCCTTTGCCCCTCTACCCTCAAAAAGGAGGAGTGAGGAAGAGGAATATACAGTAAAGCATGGGAGTAATCCCATTTTAAACCTGCAAAGATTCATTAATTCGATTTTAACCTTGGTATTGCCCACTAACAGTGCACAAAATCAGTATATATGAAGAGAATCCCTCATTTTTTTGCCCTCAATGTAGCCAGGGAAAAACCTTAAACTAATTTCAAGCTAGGGAGATTTGGCAATTACAATATTTGCCATTTTCCTGGGATAAAATGTTATGGTAACTATCACAATATAAAATTTACATCACTAAAAGGAGCAGGAACACAACCAATTCCTGCCATCCAATGCCACCCTGCTCTGGAATATCCAGCCCCACACCTCCCTCTCCCTTTGCCCCTCTGCCCTCAAAAAGGAGGAGTGAGAAGGAGGAATATTCATTAAAGCTCTGGGAGTAATCCTTTTTTAAGCCTGCAAAGATTTAGAGGTGATTCTTTTTATTTGGGGGAATTAAAATTAAATTGGGCCTCCAGAGGCAGAGGCCTGGAAAAGAGAATTTCTCCTTTTCTCCTGCACGTTTCCGCCAGGATGGTTCTCAGCTCCCCAAAAGGAGCTCCTTATCCACAAAAAGACACCAAAAATCCACGTCAATGCCTCTGTCAAGCTCCAGAGGCCTGGATAAGAGAATTTCTCATTTTCTCCTGCACATTTCCACAAGGATGGGCCTCAGTTCCCCAAAATTGAGCTCCTAACTCACAAAAATACACCATAAATCAGCGCCCCACTGCATTCTGAGGGCTCCCAGGTAATTGTGGTCCAAAGATGGGACTCAGCTCCCCAAAAAGGAGTTCCTAACTCACAGACAGACACCAAAAATCTGTGCCAGACTTCCACCAAACTCCAGAGCCCTGAAAATGGAATTTCTCCTTTCCTCCTGCACGTTTCCACCAGGATGATTCTCAGCTCCCCAAAAAGGAGCTCCTTATCCACAGAAAGACACCGAAAATCAGTTCCAGTTCCTAAACTGAGCTCCAGAATTCGGGAAGGAGAATTTCTCCTTCTCTCCTGTACATTTCCACCAGGATGGGCCTCAGCTCCCCAAAAATGAGCTCCTTACCCACAAAAAGACACCAAAAATCTGTGCCAGCCCCTCTGCCAAATCCAGAGGCCTGGAAAAGGGAATTTCTCCTTTTCTCCTGCACATTTCCACCAGAATAGTTCTCAGCTCCCCAAAAAGCCACCAAAAATCAGCTCCAGCCCCTCTGTCAAACTCCAGAGGCCTGAAATTTGAATTTCTCCTTCTCTCCTGCACTTTTCCACCAGGATGGGCCTCAGCTCCCCAAAAATGAGTTCCTAACCCACAGACAGACTCCAAAAATCAGTGCCAACCCTTCCACCAAACTCCAGAGCCCTGAAAAAGGAATTTCTCCTTTTCTCCTGCACGTTTCCACCAGGATGATTCTCAGTTCCCCAAAAAGGAGCTCCTTATCCACAAAAACACACCAAAAATCAGTTCCCGTCCCTAAACTGAGCTCCAGAATCTCGGGAAGGAGAATTTCTCCTTCTCTCCTGCACATTTCCACCAGGATGGGCCTCAGCTCCCCAAAAATGAGCTCCTAACTCACAAAAAGACACCAAAAATCTGTGCCAGCCCCTCTGCCAAATCCAGAGGCCTGGAAAAGGGAATTTCTCCTTTTATCCTGCACATTTCCACCAGAATGGTTCTCAGCTCCCCAAAAAGCCACCAAAAATCAGCTCCAGCCCCTCTGTCAAACTCCAGAGGCCTGAAAATTGAATTTCTCCTTTTCTCCTGCACATTTCCACCAGGATGGGCCTCAGCTCCCCAAAATGAGCTCCTAGCCCACAGATAGATGCCAAAAATCTGTGCCAGACTTCCACCAAACTCCAGAGCCCTGAAAAAGGAATTTCTCCTTTCCTCCTGCACGTTTCCACCAGCATGGGCCTCAGCTCCCCAAAAATGAGCTCCTAACTCACAAAAAGCCACCAAAAATCTGTGCCAGCCCCTCTGCCAAATCCAGAGGCCTGGAAAAGGGAATTTCTCCTTCTCTCCTGCACATTTCCACCAGGCCAAACATAATGAGGGCCTATATTTGAATGGGCAGCAATGTTTAATATTTGACATTAGGTAAATACGCTCTCCACACCACCAGAATAATTTCACCAGGGTGGAGCTTTGAAAAAGCTGCTGGGTAATGGAGTTCAAACTCTCAAGGCTGGGACTGTTTGGAAAGTCCCACCCTTAAATCTGGGATCGTTACAAACCTTTCCCAGCCTGTAAATCTTTGGGTTTTGCAAGAATGGTTCCACCAAAAAAAAAAATGAAAAATCCAACACCTGAGGTCAGATCTTGTGAGGGTGGGGGGTGCTCCTGAGGACAAGCAGTGATGTCACAGCAAGGAAAATTTCTATTTCTGCAAAAAAATAAAATAAAAAAAGAAAAATAAAAAACAAGAAAAGCTTTGGCAATGCAGAGCCATGGAAAAGGACATAAAGAGCTGAAATGTAAATAAGTTTTATGAAATATGGCTCTGGGTTTGTCCATGCCCCACAAAAGGGCTTGAAGTATCTGGATATATTGTAAAGTATTTTTTTATCATTTTTTAAGTACTTTAGCAGTCTATCTAGGGCAGTTGAGCAGCAGGGCTGGGTTTAAAATGATGGATATTTTAGAATGGAGCTATAAATCTTTCCAGGCTCACAATCTACTTCCTTTTGGAAAATGGGTGATGGCAAATGGAAATTTACAGCTGTAAGGAATCCTGTTTGGTGTCCCTGCAGCAAACATGGAACTGCTCCTTTGGAGGGGGATTCTCCTCACTGGCCTAAAATCAAAAGGGGAAAATCCACAAAAAGGTTTTTGGAGAGGATGCACTGATCCAGCAGGGATGAACACCTCCAAAATGCTTTTTTGTGCACAGGAGAGCTTCAAATTAATTCAAAGAAACAATAAAGAATTTATTAAATAGGGCAAACTTTAGGGCAAACATGGAACTGCTCCTTTTGAGGGGGATTCTCCTCACTGGCTTCAAATCAGAAGGGAAAAATCCACAAAAAGGTTTTTGGAGAGGATGCACTGATCCAGCAGGGATCAACACCTTCAAAATGCTGCTCAGTGCACAGGAGAGCTTCAAATTAATTCAAAGAAACAATGAAGAATTCATTAAATAGGGCAAACTTTAGGGGGGAAAAAATGAAATTATGAGGGATTTTTGAGCAGCAAATCAACTTTGCTGAAGCGATGCCTGGACTGCAGCAATTTCAGGCTCTGGCTTTGGTGGGACCAGAGTGAATCCAAACTCCAGGTCAGTCCAGCTGCTGCTCCCCTTTTTCTGAGCGTGCTCACCCACATCCCCTGGGCTCTCCTGGGGCTCTGATGGGAGGGAAGAGGAAAATGTGGAATAAACAGGGCAGAGAGAGCAGCTCTGAGCTTCACCCAGCTCAGAAACAGCCCCTGGGCCATGGGGGTGCCAGCCCTGAGGATGCTCCTGTCCCCAAACACCGACCCTGGGACCACTCCAGTGCTTCCTGAGATGCCTCCTCCACTGTTTTCCTGTACCAGATGATAATAATGTAAAAAATTCTCCTGAAATAGAATAACAGAGCCTCCTCAAACCACAACATTGAGAACTGGACTTGTTTTTCAAGAGAAAATTAAAGAGCCTGTTCTGTGATTTACTCTCTCTCGCTGCCCCTGCAAGGCAGAGCTCGTTTTTCCATTAAAATTCAGCTGCTCTCCCAGCACAAGGCAGAAAAATGCCTGCAAACAGCACATTTGTTAGGGCTGCTTGTGCTGGAATCACCTCCAAGTTGCACCTTTTTGTATTTCATCCATCTCCCAGTGCTGTGCTGCCTCACTGGGGGGATTTTTCAGGAACAGAACAGCAAGCAGAGGTGCTCAGCTGTCCCTGACTCAGTGGGTTGGGTGATGGAGCTGGGTGGCTGCTGGGGACATTTTCTGCCCAATGTCTCACCCAGAACTGCTCTAAGCTGAAAGCCAGGCAGTGAAATGAGCTTTGGTTTTTGGTGAGGCTGATTAAGCAAGACAAAATCAATTAATGGCTGAGACTTCACGGGTTCCTGAAGGCAAATTGTTCCAATTACCAGCACCTGAGAGAAAATTAGGGGCAATTAAAAGGAGGAGCTGGGATTTCACTGAGTTACTCCTGTCACTGTCACCCCTGTCCCGTTTCAGGCTCATTACAAAGATATTTTGCCCATTACATTTTTCTTTGAGGGTGGTATTTTTCATTTTAAATAGTTTCAACCACACTTTGTACATTTGGAAATATCCTGTGAAATGGAGATGGGTGAGGGATGTGTTTTGTACTGACTGGGGTTGCTGGTACAAATTCCAAGAGCTGATTTGCCTGAGAAGGCTCTGGAAAATCCAAAGTTCTATGAACAGCTTTGGCCTTCCTGTAATGCCTTCCTCAGAAAAACAATGAAAAATCCATTTTCTCTCCATCATCTGCCCTGAAACAAAGCAGCAGGGGGTGGTTTTATTGGGAAAAAACCAAACAACAAACCCACAAACCACACCTGAGACCAGAGAAGGCTTCATTCAAGGATCTTTGAAATATGAATTTATCCCACGTCACTCCAGTTCTCTCACAGAACTTGGGAATTTAGATTTTGATTCCTCAGTATCACACAGGAAACAGGAATCCCAGTTCATCATATTTCCTTAGAGATTTTAACCACTCTTAACTCGTTCCAACCAAAAGGTAAATCCACTCTCCATGGCCTGGCACTGCCAAATCCAACTTTCCCCATCTGCCCTTTCCTTCCTGTCACCAATCATTCTGCTCCAGGCCTTCTCCCACCTCTTTTTTTTTGGGAATCCAAAAGATTCCCAAATTTTTTTGATATTCCCCATCACCTGCACCCTCAGTCTCATCCCTGTGTTTGGGTGCTGGGATTTCCATGGAGCTGTTCATGGTGGAAGGGTTCCTGCCCAGCAGGGAAGGTTCCTGGGCAGTGGGAGGTGGGATCAGCCCCAGGAATGGGGAGGACAAAGGCTTTTCTTGGATTTTCCCCATGGATTGATCCAGCTCAGCTCTTCACCCAGTACCCATCACTGCTGAATCCAAATCCCTTGGTAAAAATGGAGGCAAATCCCACCAGCAGCAAAGTTGAGCACAAATGTCCACAGTGAGGGTTTTTTTTGGCAAAAGAGGCATTTGCAGCTATGCCAAATCACTGCCCAATACTGTTGGGGACAAGGCAAAGAGGAAGAGGTGGAGGTCATGGAATCATGGAATTATTATTGTTGGAAAGACCTTTAAGATTATCCAGTCTAACCAGCAACCCTGTGGTCACCATTAATCACATCCTCAGGTGCCACATCCACAGGTTTTTGGGACACTTCTGGGGATGGTGACTCCACCACTTTGCTGGGCAGCCCATTCCAAACCTGACAATCCCTTTGGTGAAGAAATTCTGGGAGATGGGGCTCTGGGATTTCGGAATTCTGGGAATTCCTGTCTGGAACTGGAGCAGGAACACGTTCCTGTGTACAGGAAAATGGGAGGTGAGCAAGACCCCTCCCCAGGGAAATGAGAAAGAGAGACATCCTCAGGTGCCACATCCAGAGGCTTTTTGGGACACTTCTGGGGATGCTGACTCCACTACTTTCCCATTCCAAACCTGACAATCTGGTGAAGAAATTCTGGGAGATAGGGCTCTGTAACAATGGAGAGGGGATGGGAATTCCTGTCTGGAACTGTGTACAGGAAAGTGAGAGGTGGGCAAGACCCCTCCCCAGAAAAATGAGAAGAAACCAGGCTGCAGTTCCCAGCAGGAGTAAGGAAAAGACAGGGAGGATCCAAGCCACACTTCTCAGGGAGTCAGGGCTGCGTTTGTTGTTGGACATTTCAAAGGTTAAGAGTGTCCCCAGTGAAACACCGGCTCTGAGACTGGGAGGTACCACCCAAGGCAAAAAAAGCAAATTAAAAAATAAGCCTCACACCCACCAGTCTGCCACCAAATGTGCCCTGTCATGCCGAGGAGGAGAGGAGAGGAAAGCAGCTCGTTCCAGCCCTAATAATTCTGATGATTCATCGCTCCGAATTGCCCGAGCTCTTTGGGGACAGCAGCAGCAGGATCCCGCTGCTGCCTTTGGGATAATAAACACTCCTGGTAAACACTCCTTCCCCAGCCCCTAAATATCCACCTCACCCCAAAAATGAGTCACAGCTCCCAGGCAGCTCCCCCGTGCTGAGCACCCTGCGCCGTCCCTGTGAAATCCCTTGGGATTGGCTGGATAAATAAACAATTTGGGATTTATCTGTTGGGATGGGGATGCCCAGACACACACACACACACACGTGTGCACACTCACACACGTTTCAGGGGGAGAAAAAAGGGGTTTTTTTGGTCGGAGGGAGCAGGGAGGGCTCGGTGCCAAGGAAACGCCAGCGAGCGGCGCGTTCCACCGGAGGTGTTGACAGTGGATAATAAATCCCGGCCTTACCTAACATTTACAGGAACATTAGAAAATAAAGTGAAACGGCGTGAGCTGGTTCCCAGGGCAACCAGACAAACACAATAAACAGGCCTCAGAGGCAAGAGTAACTTACACCATCCTCCTGGGGCTCAAATATATCACTTTACATTAGCCTTCTGCTGGGGCTGCTCCTGAAAGCTCTTTGTTTTATTATTATCTGGAAAAAAAAAACCCAGCAAAAATAAAAAAAAAGTATTTTCTTAGTGCAGATCGGCGTGAAATCGAAGAGTTCCTTTGGTTGCTGGTCTTTATAGGTCTTTTACTGCACATTAAAGCTCCTGTGCAAATAATAATGACTATTAATAAATCTTTATAAAGAACTGTGTCCCTCTCCTGCAGAAGAATATTATTAATAAGGTGCCCAGAAGCCAGAGCTTTTGCTGGCCCAATAAAAAGCAGTTTGCTGGGGTGTTTTTCCTCAATACAGATACAAAATTAACTGTCAAATATATGGGGTGGCTAAGCCAGATTATTTTCCTGATTCAACAGCCTTCCTCCAACTCTGCCTGTAACCAGACCTTGGGTTTGGATCTTGCTGTCACTAATTTTAGGGGAATGTCCTGGACCCAGCCAGGTCATAGGAGCTCAGGCTCATTAAACCCCGGCACAATCTGTACAAAATCATGACATTTAGTTCTAAAAAGCAGCCAGTAAATCTCTCTTCACCTGCCCACGGTGGGCCTGTGCACATACTCCATCACTATTTTCAGATACAATCCCTAAACACATAATTTTTGGGATGACACCATCCAAGAGCAGGGAGATGGGAGCAGCAAGGTGAGAATTTGAGAGGCAAAGCAGTTGTGATCAGTTTGGGGAGGATGGGACAGCTTTGGGAATGTGACCTTAGAAGTTCCTCAGCTTTTCAGACCACCCATGTTTGATTCACCCCCTGATGCACCACCAGTGCTGAAGGCACCAATTTTGGCCATTTCTCCCCAGTCCTGCCCACCCACTGCTGCAAATGTTGTGCTCCAGGCTCTCTTATTTATCCTTGTTGAGCCACCTTTTTGTGGTTTTCTGGGATTATTTGGGCCTGTGCTGTCCCAGGATGGACAAACACGGGGAGGCTCCAGGCTGGAGCAGTGGCCTGCTCCTCCTGACTGGGATGAACTGGGTGACTCAAGGGCAGCACATGGAACATGTGAATCTGGGGATCCTAAAAGAGGCAGCAGGACTCACTCAGCTCCTTTCCCTCCACTCCTGAGCCGTCCTTGTGGGAAGAGCAAGATGGGAATTGGGAGCAAAGGGGGTGCCCAGTGAAGAGCCCCAGTGTCGCAGACATCTTCTCATTACAATCCTTTCCTTAAGATTTCTTCCTCCTGAGAAGCTGAGAGGCCTCAGGAACAAAATGCAAACATTGATTATCTGCTGCTGTGGAATGCAACAGGTGCATCTGGGATTGGCTCATGTGGTTGTTCCTAATTAATGTCCAATCACAGCCCAGCTGGCTCAGACTCTCTGTCCGAGCCACAAACCTTTGTTATCATTCTTTGCTATTCTATTCTTAGCCAGCCTTCTGAGGTGAAACCTTTTCTTCTATTATTTTAGAATAGTTTTAATGTAATATATATCATAAAATAATAAATCAAGCCTTCTGAAACATGGAGTCAGATCCTCATCTCTTCCCCAATCCAAGAACCCCTGTGAACACCATCACAACTGCCCTGTCGGTGACTAATTAGAATGAGTGAGGTTCAGACAGCCAGAGCCTTTAATGAGGCCAATTAAGGATCTGAACGTTTTCATAACTGTGCCCGTTTTCCTAGAAAGACTAAGCAGTGATGGAGGTCCCACCTCCTGCTCCAGACCCAGGCCAGCAATTTGATCCTGCAGGACTTAATAAATAAAATGTCAGCTGTGATAAGGAAGAGCCCAGTGCAGGTTTTCAGCAGGGAGGATTCGTGTCCTGCCTCAGCCTCCCAGATTTCTGCCAAAGTTCACCCCAAACCCCTCAAAGCCCTTTATTGGGAGGGGTGTCCAGCTCCCCTGGCTCCATCTGATGGGTTTTTTTTTTTTTTTTTGCTGCTCTCCTGAGTCATGGTCATGAGGAGAGGAGCTGGAACACCATGAAGCAGAATTTCCTATTTCCAACCTGGGCACGGAGCAGCTCCCGAGGTTTCCACCCTTGTTTTGCAGGTTTGCAGGAGGGTGTCCAAGCAACTGCTCTGGAGTGTTTATTTGAGCTCCAGGAGCTTCCTGAGGCTCTGCTGTCCCAAGGGCCATTCCTGTCTGGCACCCTGAGGTTTGCAGGGCCTCCATTCCTGTCTTACAGCACCACCTGAGCACCTCTGGAGTTTTTAGCCTGTTGTTTTTAACAAAACTGCTGTGAAAATATTCAGATTTTACAGGTGGGGAATGCAGGGGGAGAGGGACTTTTTGTGTTGCACAGAAGGCAGGAAATAAAAGAGGAGATCCCCAATTTCCCAGCTCAGGCTGGAATTTAGCTGCCATATCAATCCACTTGCTCCTTCATCAGGGAGGCAAACAGAATCCAATTCCTTTAAGGATCAAGTATCTGCACCTTGACTCTGATTATGAAATGCTCCTGGACAAAGAAAACCTGATTAAAATGCTTCCAGTGGGGATGTTCAGGTGAAAAACTCAGACTTGCAGCCACTTCTCCTTCCAAGTGACTCGAGGGATGCAAAATTTCTCTCAGTCCTGGACTGGTCTGCAGGCACAGAATTTAAACATTGTTCTATAAATAAAAAATATTTTTTTTAATATAAAATAAAAAACTATTTTTAATAATATTTGAATATATTTTTAATTTGATTTAATTTTTTAAATTATATTTAAATATATTTTTAATAATATTTAAAAATATTTTAAAAGAGGTTATATATATATTATATTTTTTATAATATATATATTTATTATTAAAAAATATTATCATTATATATTTTATTATTAAAAATATTTTATATATATAAATAATATATATAAAATATATAAAAATATAATATATATTTATAATATATATATTATATTTTTATATATTTTATATATATTATTTATATATATATATAAAAATACATTTTTTAATATTAAATATATATATATATAATTCACTGTTTTATAAATGAAAACCCCATTTTTTTTTAAATCCTTCTATTCCAAACCACCTTATTTTTTTTAAGCAGTGGATTTTTTGGATTTTAGTAATCCAAAGGGCTGGATAAAGAGTCCATTTTAACATTTCCAGTGTCAGAGTAAGTGCACCTGATCCCCAGCTGGGTTTCAGGGCAGTGAGGTGTTGCAGGGCTCCTCAGGTGAGCCAGGTCCCTCCCCTGGGAAGGGCAGCTCAGGGATTTTGTGCATCCCACAATGTCCAAGGGCTGCTTGGATGTCGAGATCATTCGTTTGTCAGAGTGACCTCGAGAAATATTCCAAAGTCTCTTTTCCCAGCCCGGCGCTTAAAGAAGGAATCAGAGCTCTTCATTTCTCGGTCTTAGCGTTGTTAATTTTATCTTATCTATAAAATTTTTCTCCTGCCCTGCTGAGGTCTGCTCAGCAGGGCAGCCACAGGCACTCTGCCTGCCCCCAGGGTGGTGTTGTGTCTTCATACTAAAAACTACCTGTGCAATGTTTACAATTACTTTCCAATGCCCATCACCTGTGCTAGACAGTGAACTTGTACTCTAAACCAATAAGTAAGTGCCAACATCACCACAGAAGATGGAGGCCAAGAAGAAGAAGGAGAAAGGCTGGACACACCCAGTTCCCTCCATCTTGTCTCCATAACCCCCCTGTACCAAAATCCCAAAATGTATAATTCACCCTGTGATAAATCCATTAATATTCTACTTAAACTGTTGTGGCTTGCTGGTGTTCATATAAGGTTGGTAATTTGCTCCACGGGCCATAATCAAACCCACAGAGGCATTTTAGGCTCTGTGCCAGGGTCTCTGAGCCCCCTGGCAGGGTCTGGGCTGCTCAGGACAGCCAGAGGGATGTCCTGAATCCCGACACTTGGAAAGGATTGGGAAGGAGCACGTCTGAGTGCACTGGGCTGGATCGACCACAGACTCTGTGAGGTTTGTGGTGTGTCTGAGGGGAACAATGGCAGCCCCAGTCCAGGGGAGATTTCCCGGATCTGGGAGGTTTCTATGGATTCTGTACATTCCATGGAACTCTGCATGGGCTGCAGGGCACTGGGATCCTGGGGATGGGTGGGAAATCACAGCAGGGCTGACAGAATTCCTGCAAATCTCACCCTTCCCAAGCGGCCCAGCAGGTTGGGTCCCAGTGACCACAGCACAGAAAATAACAATTTTGTGATAAAACACCTGGTTTGTTTGGTTTTTTCCCCCTCAAAAATCACAGGAATTCCAGGCTTTAGGAAAACTGGTGCTTTAAAATGTCCACCTTGCCTGGAAAAATTCCCAAGCTGTTCCAGAAGTGATTCCCTACTGGAAGCATGGCTGTATTCTCAACATGTGAGGGGCAGGGGATATCTGGGACAATGAACCCAAATGGACAGAAATAAAAAGTCTGGAGAGAAAAACCCCTGGGGCGAGGAGGGGGCACCAAATTCTCTACGTGATGCTGAGGGGCGCTTGCTTTCCTTCAGGACAGAAAAATGGGAATGAAGGGACAAATTTCCTAGAATTTCATGCAAAAAATGCACCTGGCAAGGGGCAGAGTGAATATCTGAGAGCAAATGGTGCCTGGGGTGTATTCCTGGGGAAATGGGGATTTATAGGGAGCAGAATCCCTCAGAGCTGAGGATGAGGGAGCAGCCAGAGGCCATTCCAGGGCAGAAAAGTCTCCTGGGAGTCTCTGACGTGTTTTGGGGCTAAGCTGAGGCAAACAGGAAAAGGACTTAGGGCAGGGGAGAGACAGCCTCTAACCCCAAGGCTGGGCTCCCTTTGTAGTTATTTGTGGTTATTTGGGGTGCTTTCACTCGTGGTTTCTATTCTTCCCCTCACCCTTGAAAAATGTGACAAATTCCATGAGGTTTCTGACCAGTCCAGCCCTGAAAAACCATTTTTCTCACATCCCAGTGTCTTTTCCACTCCATGGCCAAAACCCAACCTGCTCTCACCAAAATGGGCTAAAATCTGGTGATTTCCAGGACCAGGGGACCTCTATTAGGAATTTTTCTCATCTCCAGCAGATTAAAGTTTTCCTCCACCAAGCAAACCCTCCTCAAAGGGACCCTCCAGGCCAGGAGCTCCAAATCCTCTCAGGGCACGCTCAGCCTGGTGTGATTTTAAATCTGAATTTGACATTGAGTGGAATGGGATTGGAATTGTGGGGATCAGAGCCCTGGTTGCATGGCAGCTGGAGCTGGGCTGCTTTTACAGACCTGCAATGGAATTTGTGAGCCACTCACTCCCAGAATTTCCAGCAAATGTCACCAAGGTTTGTTTGTTTTATAGGAGGAAAACTTCAGGCTGAATTTTCAACAATAAAAGCTGTTTTAGTGCCTCTCCCCCGTTTCCAGATTAGTGCTGAGTGTGCTTTGCTTTGCTGCTCTGTTTTGCTTTTAAGTGCCTGAGTTTCCTAAAAAATAAAGGGGAAGGAGCACGGAGGGAACATGGAGTTTTTTCCAAAAAAAAGTGATGAATCCTGATGACAAATAGAAGTGAAGGATCTGTTCTTTGGGGTGCCACAGGAGAGCAAGATGTTCCTGCAAATTTATAGCAGAATAAAAGGAGGAAAAATAACTTTTTATCAGCTTCCATCAGATTTATTTAAAGAGGAATCAATGAATAAATAAATAGCTGATTGGGCTGCCCTGAAGTGTTATTTAGAACTGATTTAAGGAACACTGAGAGCAAAGTCTGAGCTAAGATCTGATCTCATTAAGCTTCCCCAGCACTCCTTGTCTTCTTTTACACTCAACAACAAGGACTGGTCTTTGACAGAAACACTGAGGCTTGAGAAAATAAAAATATTCCAACAAAATGCTTGGTTTGCTGGAGAAAATTAGGTTTTTCTTAAATAAAGAACTTTCATGGAAAACAGGAAAAGTTTCTTGTCTTTACTGAAAGCTAAAACATTTCATTAAATGCCTGAAAAGTGTCTGTTTGGAAGGAAAATCTCCACAGATTTTGGAAAAGTGTTTCAGTTGTCTCCTTTTTGGTCTGTGGGTGACTGGGATGGGAAACTGGGGCTCCCAGGAAGGGAAACCCCAAGATAAGGTGGGAAAATTTGGCTTTAATTCATCCAAACTGCAGCTCCCCAAACTCAACACCACCAACCCTTCCCCTTTTCCAAGTTAAAATTCAGTTTTAACCCAGCTAACATTCAAGAATGTTCTTTTCCCTTCCCCTTCCATGACCCCCACCAAACCCTGGGATTTTTTGGAACCTGGGGAACATTTGCCATGAGGGAATGGCACCGAGCTGGCCTTGGGATTGGAGCTGGAGGATTTATGGCAAAATGAACATTACAAATGGAAACTGTCCTCGCAGAGCCCTCGGAGCTCTGACAGCACAGTCAGCACATCCAAGTGGGGCTGGAAAAATCTCCCTCATGCCCTCAATCCTTGAGGGTTGTTTGGATCTTCCCTGGAGTTTCTGTGTCCCAGGAATCATCTGTTCTGTAAATGATCCCCTGCATGTTTTGCAGCTTCCATGCTTTCTCGGCCCTTGTTTCTTTTAACCAGGTTATTTTTGGGGGATCCCAGGATTTTTTTGGATTTTGGATTTTTCCCTGCCTGCCCTCAGTTGTCCCATGGTGTCTTGGTTTGGAAAGACAGGTGCCTGCTAAGGAAGGCAGGAGCCTCCCCTGAAATGGAAAATTTAAACCCCCCTCCCTCTGAATTGCTATAAATTTTTAATTAAGGGGCTCTCAAGCAAAAAAATATGGGAGCAGGGAATAACAGTTCTTTAATAGGGAAGAAAATAAAAGGATAAAATAAACAATGCAGTAACTAAACCAACACTGCCAGAGTCAGAACCCAGCCTGACACCCTGTGGGTCAGGCTGTTGGCAGCAGTGCCATTGGAATTGTGGCTCAGCCCTCCTGCAGTGTCAGGGGTGGCTCTGCTGGAGCAGGGATCCTGTAGAGAAGGATGGATTCTTCCTCTGAAGATCCAGTGGAAGAAGAGGCAGCTGCTGTTCCTCTGGGGAATCCAGTGCAGAAGCCGTGCTGGTGCTCCAGAATCTCCAGATTCTATCCAGGTAGGAATGCTTGGCTGGTGTTCCAGAATCTCCAGATTCTATCCAGGTAGGAATGCTTGGCTGGTGTTCAGAATCTCCAGATTCTATCCAGGTAGGAATGCTTGGCTCCTCCCTCTGTGCTCATATCTCCCAATGGGATGCTGTGGTTCTTATCAGCCATGCAGGGACATTCAATGGCTGTTATCAGCAGGTGTCTCTCAGGAGGGAGGAGTGATTGTGGAAGAGATAAGGAAAACTTCCCACTGAACAAAAGACAGCTCCAGATGTTAACAGAATACATCCTGCCTTGCAATCTGGAACACGTGGTTATCCATGAGCAGCAACTTCCCGAGCAGTTGGGTTCACCCTGCTTTAAATTCTCTGTATAAACATAAGATCATTCCCATTTAACATTCCCTTTTTAATTCCATGTTTACAGGGAGCCCCACCGTTATTTTTTGGTTCAAATCAGGGTGCTGACAATCTGTGGACATGGATTTTTTTTTGGGTATCTGTGCACAATTCCAGCACTGGCTGAAATTCTTGGAGGAATCCCAGGGTTACTCATATCACTTTAACCACGATCCACAAAGGAGGGGGCACAGGGGGAAACATCCAAGGAAAATAGATAAAATCTCATTCCCAATGTTTTGACAGGGTTTGCCTGGTGTTTACAGGATGGGGTTCCTGCTGTGAAAGAGAAAGAAAGTCATGATTTTTATTTTTTCTTCCCAAAAAGAGAAGGAATTGGCTTTCTAGGAGTTTTCTTTATGGATTCTCCAGAAGGAAATTCTGCACTGTGGGGAGAGGGAGGCTGGAGCAGAGCAGGAGGTTGGGGTGATGCCCTGCAGGGGTTGGAACTCCCTGGCCACACATTCCCAAAGCTCCTGAACCATTTCCACCCAAAGAAAGGAAAAATTGACACCAAAAAAATCCCAAAAACTCCACTTTGGGAAGTTGGGACTGGGGCTCGGTGCCGGCTCGTCTCCCCTGTCCCAGCTGGACCCACTGCTGGATCCTGAGGAAAAACAGAAGTTTAGGATCTGTTCTTTGGGAGAGCAAGGTGTTCTTTCAAATTTATAGCAGAATAAAAAGGAGGAAAAATAACTTTTTATCAACTTCCATCAGACTGATTTAAAATATCCCTGTAAATCCTTAAATAACACCATGAGTAGTCAGTACCCATCAGGTTCCCTCATGCCCTCGATCCTTGAGGGTTGTTTTGATCTTCCCTGGAGCTTCTGTGTCCCAGAAATCATCCCCTGCTCATTCTGGAAATGATCCCCTGCACGTTCTGCAGCTTCCATGCTTTCTCAGCCCTTCCTTCTTATAAACAGGTTATTTTTGGGGGATCCCTGGATTTTCCTACTGAATTTTCAATTTTTAATTTTGAATTTTTTCCCTGCCTGCCCTCAGTTGTCCCATGGTTATCCATGAGCAGTGCCTTCCAAAAGAGTTGAGTTCCCCCTGGATGGAAAGCTCTGTATAAACATAAAAAGGAGGAAAAAGAACTTTCTATCAACTTCCATCAGATTGAGTTAAAATATCCCTGTAACTCCTTAAATAGCATCATGAGTAGTCAGTACCCATCAAGTTCCCTTAGCTGATCAAGATTTTTAAATATTTAAATATTTAATTATTTAATTATATAGATATTTGAATGCTTAATTATTTAATTATATAAATATTTAATTATTTAAATATATAAACATTTAATTATTTAAATATTTAACTGTCCACATATTGAAATATTTGATTATTTACACACCTACATAGTTAAATATATTAATATTTATATACCTAAATAATTAATTATTTAAATATTTAAATATTTAAATCTCCTCCCCATGGCCCAGCCAACATCCTGAGGCTTTCCTGATCTTGGATTCCCTCTGGAAAAGGCAGAGCTGGAGCTGGGAGGGCTCCCAGGTGCTGCTGATGAGCTGCTGCCATCCCATCCCAGCTCCTGTCCAGCCCCAATCCCACCCCTGGAATTACCCAGGAGCTGTTCCCTGCCCATCATCACTGCTCCCACACCCCATAACTCCCCACACCAAATCCCACCTCCCAAATTCCCAGACTGGCCCGAAATGCTGGGAAAAGAATTGGCCAGTCAGCTCAGGAAGGCTTTAAAAATCAAAAAAAGAAAGGTTCCAGCAATCAGGGCTTTTTCTCCCCTCTCAAATCCCACATTTCTGGTTTATTTTTTTGATTTATTTCCACAGGAAGCTGAGGACATGGATTCTTCCCTGTCTGGCAGCGAGACACTGAACTGTATCTGATTCTCTGATTTATTCACAGATAAATCCTGCAGAAAAATTTCATGTGCTCACTTGAAACTGTCAAGGGTTTAGACACAAAATTCAAAATATCTAAAATAGTGGCCATATCTATATTAAAATTCTGGATTTTGGCAGTGCCCTAATAGGTAAAAATATCAGTAAATTAAAAATAGCAGTGTGGGTTTTACCCTTGATTGGAAAATGACAATAAAGGACAAATATTACTAAATAATCAGCAATATTTGTCTAAGGAATGCTGCACATGTTAATATTTCAGATGAATATGTCAGTGTTAAAATTATATCATTTGGAACATGCCCTCCCTTTAAAAATGAATGCGAAATTTGATTTTTAGGTTTGAGGAAAGGAGAGCAGAGCAAACCTGTTCATCCTCTCACAGCAAAAGCAATTAATAAATTAATAATCTGCCGTGGTACAGCTGTAAAATGGTTCCCAGCCCACAGGATTTACCAGGCCAGTAAATCCCTGAAATCTCTCTGGAAAATGATCCTGATTGCACAAGAGGGGCCCAGAATTAGTCAGGACTCCAAGTCATGGCACATCCCAGAGCAAAAGGCTCCCCTGACAGCGCTGAGTTTGAATTTCATTTGGCAAAGCCACGGATCTGATAATTTGTAAATATCTGTAAGTAAATTGGGATTATCAAACAAATGCTTTGCTCTGGATTTCCTCCCTCCTGGTTCCTGCAGGACGGGGAGAGGCTGAGGGCTCCTGCTGGGATTTCCCTGCAGGCTGAGCAAGTGCCAGCATGGGAACACAGGGCTGCACTCCCAAATGGACCTTATGGTGCCAAAAATCCCTGTGGATTAGGGCTGGTGGTGAGATTTGAAGCAATTCCCACCTTTGATTGCCAGGATTGCTCCCACAGCAGGACTGGCTGCTCTCCATGAGCTGGAGGAGAATCCTGAACACCCCAATGAACCCTGGATTTCAGCACAGGTTTCTCTCCTCTGCTTGGGATGCCTTGGGAAGGCTGAGCTGGAGCAGAGCTGGGCAGAGCCACAGAATAAAGCAGGGATTTATTCAAAGCATCTCCTCCATGGATCCACCTTGGGCAGCACAAGAGTCCAGCCAGGGCTGCACCCAAGATGAACCAAAATGGGCCCAAGATGAACCAAAATGGTCCCAAAATGGACAAACAGTCACGGGGTCTGTCCCTTGGATCAGTTCTGCTCCATTTGCATCTTGCAGTTCATTGTCCCATCCCAGCTTTAGCCCATCCAGTCCCACCCTGCTTGTTTTTCTCTCTCCAGCCCACGCTGTTTGTGCTCCTGGGCTGAGATTTGGATCATTTGTCCTTGGTGCCCAGCTGGAGCAGGAATTGTTTGTGTCCCTGCTCTGTGCACAGAGCTCAGCATGCCCTGATGTGAGCCCAGCCCCACACACTAAAGCAGCACAGAACCTGAAACATAGAAAAGAAAAACCTGAGGTATCACATGGCTTCAATTTGTGTGATTGGGTAATTCATTAAATATTCCAATAAACTGGACAAAATTCAGTTTCCTCACTGCAGACTAAGATTAAAGTAGTGCTTAATAAAGCAGGACTGGGAGCTGTAGCACACCTGGAAGGTGAAATCTGGCAGTGCCAGCTGTGAGCTGCAGCAGCAGATCTGGAACTCAGATCCTCCTTGAGCCAAAACAAAAGCTGGGGAGGGAGATTGGCACCTCCCTCCTGGCTCTGAGTTTTTGGAGGACTCCTGAAATCCACAGCTCCACAGTCACTTTCCAGCCAATAAAAGGCAGAGACACAGATCCATAAAAAATCTTTCTGCATCTCATAAAACATAACATGCAGTTGCTAAATTAGAAATTCAGATCTTCCATGTACTTGGCTGGCTGGAAATGGAGACTGCAAATTGCTTGTTAGAAACCACAGCGTGCTGGGCTGCTTTGGGTTTATTTTCCCCCCAAACTCCCTCTTCCCACTCTGACATCTTTTCTCTTTCTCAGACCAATCTTTCAACCACGGATCCCGAGTCAGAGGCAGATTTGGGTTTCAGTCTCAGGTCTCCTGCCCATTCTCTTACTCACATAAAATGCTGCAATTAATTTATTGCAGTCTGGCCACAGTTGTTTTATTCATCACCACTGTGGAGCTCCTGTGAATGACGCCCAGGAGAGGCAATATCATCTCAACAAAACCATCCTGATGAAAGAAAGCTGAGAATTTGGGGAGAAAAAAAACCAGCTCAGGTACCTCCAGTGTGTTTCTGAGGTGATATTTCTCCCAGTAAAACATGATTTCATGTGATAACGAGGATACAGCCTGTGCAGGGAAGAAGCTGTGCAGCAAACACGTGTGGGAAATGTCAGAGAGGGAAAACACCACTGGAAACACTGGAATTGAGCTAATCAAGCTGTGGTAGATCCGTGGATTTATCAATTTAAACATCACACAAGGAGCTGGGGTGAAAACACTGCCCTGAAAGGAGGGGCACATCCAGCAGGGAAGTGGTCTCAGCTCTTTCCTGGGGGCTTAAATGCAGCTGGAGAGGATGAGGAAGAGGGAAAGGACCCTGTTCAAGGAGCTCTGGGATAGACACAGAGCTCCTGATCCCCTCCTGGGAACAGGATTGTCCAGCCACAGGACAAGGCAGATCTGGGGTTCCCCAAGCCTGATTTTACAATTTAATTTTGATCAGCAAAGGGAACTTGATGGGTACTGACTATTCATGGTGTTATTTAAGGATTTACAAGGAAAAAAAGATGGATCAGCCTAACAAGGCAGAGCTCTGGGCAAGCTGAGCCAGGGCAGTTGGCCTTTTTCAGGAGTCTGAGCTGTGTTTTGTTTTAGAAACATGTACACATGTCATTGGGGTTTATGGGCTGCAGGTATTCACCTAATTTGACTTTTTCCATCTAAACTGGTCTGTGTGAGGCTAAATCATGGCCTAGCCCTGGTCTCACTCAGTGATTTCTTTCTGCCAAGCTGAAGTGCTGAAATGGGCTCTCATATTTTTATTCTCTATTTTTTATTTTTTTTTTCAGTCAATACCTGCAAACCCTCTGAAGTTCCAGCAGCCTGGGCCACTGACAAAACCCTCTTGTGGTGCTCCCAGCCCATCAGTTTTCCTGCCAGCTCTCCTTAATGGCCGTGCAGAACATGGAAAGGCTTTGCATGTTCAGGAAGGACTCACCAAAAGTGAGACACCGAGCTGGGCTGTGGCCCCATGACACAGAGCCATGAGGTTCCCAGACTGCTGCTCAGAAAACCCAGCTCCGTGCCCCTGCCCAGCTCTGCCTGCTGTGCCAGGAGATGTTGAAATTGGGCCTTTATTTACCACAGTGGCACTGACTTCATGCACCACGGCCCTTTCCACTGGGGCTGCCTCAGCCAAGGTCAGCATTGCGTAAAGCAGGAGCCCACAAATAGCAATTTCTTGCTATTTCTGAGGAGAATTAGCAGTTCTGTTTGCATCAAGGAATCCCTGCTACACTCGGGACGTGGCAGAGCTGACTTAGTCAGAGTTTCTTGGATTAGGCAGCAATAAAAAAAAAATAAAAATGAGAGAGAGAGAGAACGATGAGTCAGTGCTGAGTGCAAATGTGCTCTGAAGCTTCTCATGGAAATAAAACCTCCTGAAAAATCATCTGCTGGGCTCCCACCCCCATTTGGGCTGTATGTTGGTGTAGACATGGGAATAAACACGTACATGTAAAGATTCAAGCAGGAATGAAGCCAGAAATGTTTGTGCATAAAACAAAAACAGCACCAGATTCTGGGTGGAGGTGAGCACAGAGCCCAGGAATAAAACCTCAGTCTGCTGAAGGGCCCACACAGCAAATCAGCACATGTCCTTCTGCTTATTTTGCACCAGAATTAAATTAATTGATTTAGGAAAGTCAATTCTCAGGAGGAAATGATCCTCTGGTTCAGATTTGGAAGCTGTTTGGATGGCCAGCTCAGGGTGGAATCACAGAGCAGATGTTCTGCTCATCTTCTGTCACATTCCCAGGGCAATGCAGGGACTTGGTGACATTGTCCAGGTGGGAACTTCTGACTCCAGAGCACTTTTGAGTCTTTTCTTCATGGTTTGACTCAGAAAAGGAGCTTCCCTGGAAAACCTCCGGGATCCACAGCACAGGGGAGCAGCGTGACCATTCAGCAAGGTGCCTGAATCATGGAATCAGTCATGGAATCATGGAATCACTCATGGAATCAGTCATGGAATCAATTATGGAATCATGGAATCAGTCATGGAATCAGTAATGGAATCATGGAATCATAGAATCATGGGATTGGAATTTGTTGGGTTGGGTTGGGTTGGGTTGGGTTGGAAGGGACCTCAAAATTCATCCAGTTCCATCCCCACCTTCCACCATCCCAGAAGCCCCACCCAGCCTGGCCTTGGGCATTTCCAGGGATCCAGGGGCAGTCACAGCTTCTCTGGGCACCTGTGCCAGGGCCTCAGCACCCTCAATGAACCACTTTAATCCTTTCACTAATTATCATCTGCTCATTGCATCTGAAACAGGAAATAAACATTGCTGTTCTCTTTCCTGATGGAGTTAATTCAATAATTAATTCCAGCTGAAGAGGTTGGCTGGTAGTTATTTGTTCAGGTTGTTCTTATGGTTGTTTTGTCTCAGAAGGTAAAAGATCAGTGGGGGAAGAGCACAAAAACCATCCCAGAAGCAGGGGTCCAGAAACAGAACCAATCCAGAAACAAAGATCATCTAGAAACACGGATCCAGAAACAGAAACAATCCAGAAATATAAATGATTCAGAAACAACCAATCTAGAAACAAATACTATCTAGAAACGGGGATCCAGAAACAGAGGTTGTCCAGAAACAGAAACAATCTAGATACTGAAATTATCCAGAAATGGGGATCTAGAAACTGGAATGATCCAGAAACAGAACCAACCCAGAAATTTACATGATCCAAGAACAGAACCAATCCAGAAACAGAGGTTATCCAGAAACAGAACCAATCTAGAAACAAAAACCATCTAGAAATGGGAATCCAGAAACAGAAACAATCCAGAAACAGAAACAATCCAGAAACTGAAACGATCCAGAAACTGAAACAATCCAGAAACTGAAATGATCCAGAAACAGAACCAATCTAGAAACAAAAACATCTAGAAACAGGTATCCAGAAACAGAAACAATCCAGAAACAGAACCAATCTAGAAACAAAAACCATCTAGAAACAGAACCAATCCAGAAACAAAACCCATCCAGAAACAGAAACCTCCATGTGTTTTGGTTTCTCCTGCTTTGCCATGTCCACTGAAGGTTTTCCAAGACGCTGCCAGCCCTGGTCTCTCTGCACCCCCAGAGCCCCCTCACACAGGGTCCCCCCATGCCCAAGAGCTCCCCCAGTTAAACAGAGCTGCCAACCCTGCAGACACTGTGCAGCCTCAGGGACCACATCCACGCAGAGGTCCTGCAGCAGGGAGACCCCAAATGTCAGCCCCTGGTGGTGGAATGTCATTAATCAGAGGGTAATGGACAGGAAGGTGGGTGGCTGCTGATAGTTTTGGCTCATTTGAGATGGTTTTGGGAGGCCGCCAGGTTGTGCGGAGAATTTTTGAAATGTTTGAAACAATAAAGTCTTTACAATGTTATAAAATGCCGGGGTGGCTCGAGTGGGTTTCAAACTGGCTGGGGGCCAGTCAAACCTCAGGATTCCAGTCAGCTGTAAGCTGGACTCCAGTCTGGGCTGGCTGAGGTCACTGACACTCCTGGAACCCTCCCTGGTGTCTGTGCACCCCACAAAGGCCACGATGCCCATTCCTCTGGAGCTCCTGCACAGCCCCAAAGCCCCACCTTGGCTCTTCAAGGCTTTGCTGCTGCTGCTGATCTGCATTTGATGGAGATGCCCTTTCCTTCAAGCCCTGTGCAATTCTGAAATTAAATATTCCACTGATGATGGGCAGGGATGAAGCTTCTGTCACATTCCAGACTGGAGTCAAAACGTGTCTTGTCACAAAGAGAGGGACAGACAGAGGCCTGCAGGGATGTGGGGAGTGGAATCATGGAATTACTGAGTGGTTTGGGTTGGAGGGAACTTTCAGAGTCCTCTAGTCCAACCCCACATGCTCCATGGAGCCTTAACCTGGAGAAGACCTCATAGGGTTCAGTGGGAACATCAGGATTCAGCCAAAGGTTGGACTTGATGATCCTGGAGATCTTTTCCAACCATAATTATGTTCAGAATTCTCTAACAGCAAGGGCTGCAGTCAGATAAAAATTTCTCCCTGGCTTTGGCTCCTCAGCTTTGTGTTTGATGGAGATGCCCTTTCCTTCAAGCCCTGTGCAATTCTGAAATTAAATATTCCACTGATGATGGGCAGGGATGAAACTTCCATCATATTCCCTGTTGGACTCCAAAACGTGTCTTGTCACAAAGGAAGGAGATGTGACACGAGGGACAGACAGAGGCCTGCAGGGATGTGGGGAGTGGAATCATGGAATTATGGAGTGGTTTGGGTTGGAGGGAACTTTCAAAGGTCCCTCACGTGCCCCATGGAGCCTTAACCTGGAGAAGACCTCATAGGGTTCAGTGGGAACATCACGATTCAGCCAGAGGTCAAACTTGATCCTGGAGGTCTTTTCCACCTTAAATATCCTAGGAATTCTCAGGGCTGCAGTCAGACAAAATTCCTCCCTGGCTCTGGCTCCTCCCTGGGGCAGGACCCCCTCGTGCTGTGTCCCTCCCTGCTGTGCCCCCTCCCAGCCCCTTCCCAACCACAGCTGCAATTCCCCATCCCAGGTGGAAAAAGCTGCTCCACATTTAGGACCAGTCAGGCCAAACCAAGATCAGAGGTTCATAAATAATTATTGGGTTTGTTTCTGGAGGCCACACAAAGCAGTGAATTATTTGTGTTCATGTGAGAAAAATGTCCTAAATCACAGAGCAGGCTCCTGATCCTTATCCACAGGAGCTTATCACACTTCCATTAAAATTAGGGAAAATTCTGTGCTCTCTTGAGAGCCCTAACACTGAGCTATTTCAGCTTTTTAAGAGTAAAAGTTTCCCATTCTGGTAAAAGTGGTATTATTTAATATTATTAATTTAATATTGTTTTGTTTCAATTTGATTTTGGTACAATATCACTCTGGTTTTTTATTATTATTATTTTTATTGCAGAAAATCATTCCATTCCATTCCCAAACAAAATGCAGTTCAGGTGGTTTTATTCATAGGAAAGTAAAACCTAAACCTGAAGTCATGGTTCCCTCCCTTCTGTGTTTCCATAAACATGATTTGTCCCAATAGAAAAAAGGGAGAAGTAACTTGTCATAATATCAGGCATCAAAAGGAATCTGATAATCCCAGACACTGGAAGCCACATTTGCAAACAAAACACCCTAAATGGAAACAGAAGAATTAAGAATTAACCAATTTCACTGCTTTTGGTTAAAAAAACCCTTTTCATCGTGGAAGGTTCTGGGTGTGTTTTGATGTTCTGTAAATCTAAAGCAAAATAATCAAGGATGGAAGCCCAAGCTCTCCTTCTGTGGGACTTTGCATAAGGGGAATTCTGCCTCTGGAGGAGGATTTTTGCATTTCTCCCAGACAGAACCAACCTCCTGAACAAACCCACCTTGTGCTGGGCACCAATCTGCTCCCTGGGACAGGGACAGGACCAGGGAATGCTGGAGCTGTTCCAGGGGAGGGTCAGGCTGGATTTTGAGAAAATTTCTTCCCCCTGAGGGGCTGAGCACTGGCCAGGCTCCCAGGGAATGGGCACAAACCTGAGGCTGCCAGAGCTGCAGGAGTGTTTGGGGAAATTGTGCTTCACTTTCTTTCTTCTGTAAGAATAAAAGTGTGAAGGTAAAACTCCACAAAAGTGACAAGAAATGTTTCTGCCCATTAGAAATACTGGCCTGGCTCTAGCTAGTCTGGGCTGGTCTTCTGGTGGAAAGCCTAAATAATGCACCTCACAGCAATAAGGCACTGGTAATTTTTCTTAAGAAGAAAAAATTTTATTTACATGTGCTTGGTATTGATAATTGACCTTCTGGTTCAAAGCTGAATTTCTACTACTAATCCAGCACTACTACTGAATCCACCCACCACTCCAGGGGTGCCCAGGGTGGGATTTGGGTGTTGGACTCGATTTTGGTGGGTCCCTTCCACCTCAGGACCTTCTGTGATCCTTGCCAAGGCTCTGGTGGGGCTGTGCCAGGGGGTATTTATGGCTCATGGCATCTCAAAGGTCACAATTTCCCTTTTCAGCAGATTTGGGTCGATCCCTGAAATAAAACCCGCTGAAACCAAAGGCACTCACAATGGGCAGGACTAAAAAGTCCCCAGGAAATAAAATAAACAGATCTAAAAGCAAATTGGGCAGGACATTCTCAGCGCTGCCGTCCAACTCCGCGCTCGGCGGCAGACGAACGCTTCTGGAACGTTCCGTGCTCCCGCAGGGTTCTCCGTGTTCCTGGCACTGCTCTGCACAGTCTGGGGGCTCCTTCCTGTCCCCAGCTCTCCCACACAGCCCAGAGCAGGAACAGGGACCACCCTGCTCCGAGCATTTCAGTGCCCAGCATTTTGTAGGGATCCAGAGCTTGGAGCGTTTCCTCGTCCCAGCTCATCCTCGTGGAATGAATCCCAGCATGGGTTGGGTTAAATTATCTTCTTAGGAAGATCATTTAATTAATTTAATCATTAAATTAACTGATTAGTTAATAAGTTAATAAGTGATTAATTAATCATTCAATTAACCACAGGGAGGGACACCTTCCACCACCCCAGGGTGCTCCAAGCCCTGTCCAACCTGGCCTTGGACACTGCCAGGGATGGGGATTCCACAAATCCTCAGGCAACCTGTTCCAGGAACCACCCCACTCTGAGTAAAGGATTTCTTCCTAAAATCTGACCTACCCCTGCCCTCTGAAAGTTTATAACCTTGCTTTTACCATTCATTTTCAATTAATCATTCATTTTAATTAAAATTTCTTTTTACCACAGGACCAAAGCCCAACACAACGTGGGTTTGTTCAGGAGGTTGGTTCTGTCTGGGAGAAAAGCAAAATCATCCTCCAGAGGCAGAATTCCCCTTCTGTAGAGTCCCACAGAAGGAGAGCTTGGGCTTCTATCCTTGATTATTTTGCTTAGATTTACAGAACATCAAAACACAACCAAGAACCTTCCACCACAAAAGGGTTTTTTTAAAGGAAAAGCAGTAAAATTGGTTAATTCTTAATTCCTCTGTTTCCATTTAGGGGTGTTTTGTTTGCAAATGATCAGATTTGTGAGAGAGAGGCCTAAAATGTGATCATTAAAGCGAAGAGCTGAAAACCTTTGGAAGAAACAGGAGGAAAGTGGAAAAGAAGGAAGGTCCCTAGAGGGTTCTTGTGTGGTGAAGGTCAGCGGTGAAAAAAGTCATTTGGTCGAGTGCCCTCCAAATGGCTCAAGCAGCAGACATTCACCTGAAACCTGCATTTCCATCAGGTTCAAACCTGCCAGGGGCAGCATCTCAGCCTCCTTCAGAGCCTCCTGCTCAGCCCCCAGCCCCTGCGTGGCTCCCCGGGTATAAAATCTTTTCGTTAATAAAATTGAATTACCCCGCGATTATAGAGCAGCTTAAGGAGCGTAACGTTAGAAGCCTTTGAAAATTCCCATAATCTAAAATAAAATTATGGTATTTGGAATTCCCGAAATGTAATCTGTTCTTGGAAGCAAACGGCTGGTGTATAATCACACGCTCCTCCCCCGCCCTGATTCACCTTCGTGTCGTGAGTGGGCTTTTAATGGCAGAACAGGGGAATATATTGTGGTTTCACACATCCACAGATTTTATGGTCACTTATTCCTAACTAGGAGATAGAGAGACACAGCAGGGAAGGATTCTTTCTCTCTTTCAAGCTCCTCACACCCAAGGTGGTTCCACGTTGTTTGTAATGTATAGCTTGGAAGCAGTTTATATCAAGGAGGAGAAAGATAAAAACAAATAATCCCAGGGGTTGGGTGAGAGGAAATTGTTAGAGGAGAATCATTTCAGCCCTAATACCTGGGATCTGGGGTAACTGAGCACTGGCTTTCTTTCCTCACCACAATAATTTATTGAATTACTGCTCTTGCACTTCTCAGAGGGGCTGAAGGACGTCGCCTCATTTCAGTGTGTGTGAGTGGATAATTAAACATAATTAAAGCAAATCTGCATGGTTTTATCCTGCCTTGCTGATGGGACTCCACTGCTGCCTCTCCAGCAGCCTGGGCTGTTCTTTGGGCCCAGGGTTTGTGCACATGTCTCACCTGGCTGTGACAAGTCCCACCTTGTTGGGAGCAGCTCCTTTCAGCCAGGGCTGAGAAATACAGAGAGGATGTGCTAAATCTGAGCTCAGTGAGGAGCAGCACAGGGCACATAATCACTGAGAGGACAAGAAACCTGGGGTTTAATAATCACTGACAGGACAAGAAACCTGGGGTTTAATAATCACTGAGAGGACAAGAAACCTGGGGTTTAATAATCACTGAGAGGACAAGAAACTGGGTTTGATAATCACTGAGAGGACAAGAAACCTGGGATTTAATAATCACTGAGAGGACAAGAAACCTGGGGTTTAATAATCACTGAGAGGACAAGAAACCTGGGGTTTAATAATCACTGAGAGGACAAGAAACTTGGGGTTTAATAATCACTGAGAGGACAAGAAACCTGGGGTTTTAAACACTGACTCCCCACTTGATTCCCACTCGTGATGATGCCTTCACCTGGTCTGTGGAGTTACCCACACTGGACATTCCTCCTTGTGCATTTAATTTCCATCCTTTCCTTCCTTCCTTCTACTAAACTTATTGTTTTTGTGACGGTGAAATCCAGCTCAGTGACCAGTGTTAGGGGTATTTTAATGCTTTTATGTGCAAGCTCATTGAGTAAACCTTAGCCTACTCTGTGTCTCATTTACCACATCCAAATTTGAAAAGATTGGTCTAAATATATTTTTTGAGGTCAATTAAGTCTCATCTTTCCATGCCCTCCCCAAACATTACTACATTACAGGAATCTGCCTTAAAAAAGGCAACAAAAAAACATATTTTTGAAGTAAACACTCCCTAATTTGGTGCTGCTTTTGATTGGCATTTCAAATTTTCTCCTTTTTTTCTCTCTTCTTTTCCTTTTTTTTTTTTTTTTCTTTTTTACAACCAGGATATTAGTAGCTCCTTTACAAGCTGCAAAAATAACAAGAAAAAGTAAATGTTGAAGCTTTGTTTAGGAAGTTTTTTGGGGTTTTTGTTAGGTTTTTATTTTTTTTTTGTGCTTTGGGTTTCCAAAGGGCCGTCTGGGGTGAATCAAGGCTGATCCTGGTGCAAAACTCTCCTCCAAGAGATAGCCAAGCTTCTGGAACAACTGGTTCGTGTTAGCTGGCAGAGAGACCCTGAATCTAACCATGTGCTGCTGCTCTTGTGGTTTGAGCTGAACCACAAACACTCAGGCGAGCTGTCAGTCTCGAGTCACAATTCCACCCAAACCTGCAGAGAACAGGGGGGCCGTGCCCACCACTCGTGGTTTTAAACCCTTCTCTGGTTTGTGGGGTGGGTTTGTGCTCGGCCTGCACTGGAGTGTTTCTGTTCCTTAGCAGGGATAAGCACACTGAGGGCTTGGGGAAGAATTAAAGGCAAATTTTGGGGTGCAAAAGAAGTGAAAATAAGGATGGTTTGTGGGGTGGTTTGTGCTCGGCCTGCACTGGAGTTTTCTGGTCTTGTGGGTGGGGTTTGTGCTCGGCCTGCACTGGAGTTTTCTCTGATTTGTGGGGTGGGTTAGTGCTCAGCCTGCACTGGAGTTTTCTGGTCTTTAGTAGGATAAGCACACTGAGGGCTTGGGGAAGAATTAAAGACAAGTTTGGGTGCAATAGAAGTGAAAATAAGGATGGTTTGTGGGGTGGGTTTGTGCTCGGCCTGCACTGGAGTTTTCTCATCTTGTGGGGTGGGTTGGTGCTCGGCCTGCACTGGAGTTTTCTCTGATTTGTGGGGTGGGTTTGTGCTCCGGCCTGCACTGGAGTTTTCTGGTCTTTAGCAGGGATATGCACACTGAAGACCTTGGGGAAGAATTAAAGGCAAATTTTGGGTGCAAAAACGGTGAAAATAGGGATGGTTTGTGGGGTGGGTTAGTGTTCGGCCTGCACTGGAGTTTTCTCTGCTTTGTGGGGTGGGTTAGTGCTCGGCCTGCACTGGAGTTTTCTGGTCTTTAGCAGGGATAGCACACTGAGGGCCTGGGGAAGAATTAAAGGCAAGTTTTGGGTGCAAAAAGAGTGCAAATAGGGATGGTTTTGTGGGGTGGGTTTGTGCTCGGCCTGCACTGAAGTTTTCTGGTCTTGTGGGGTGGGTTTGTGCTCGGCCTGCACTGGAGTTTTCTCTGATTGTGGGGTGGGTTAGTGCTCGGCCTGCACTGGAGTTCTCTGGTCTTTAGCAGGGATAAGCACACTGAGGGCTTGGGAAGAATTAAAGACAGTTTGGGTGGAAAAAGAGTGAAAATAGGGATGGTTTGTGGGGTGGGTTTGTGCTCGGCCTGCACTGAAGTTTTCTGGTCTTGTGGGGTGGGTTAGTGCTCAGCCTGCACTGAGTTCTCTGGTCTTTAGCAGGGATAAGCACACTGAGGGATTGGGAAAGAATTAAAGGCAAGTTTTGGGTGCAAAAAGAGTGGAAATAGGGATGGTTTGTGGGGTGGGTTTGTGCTCAGCCTGCACTAGAGTTTTCTGGTCTTTAGCAGGAATAAGCACACTGAGGGCTTGGGGAAGAATTAAAGGCAAGTTTTGGGTGCAAAAAGAGTGAAATAGTGATGGTCAGGTTTCTGTGAGATTGGGCTTGGAGGGGACTCAAGGAACCAGCCAGTCCAAAACCCTTCCAAGAACCAAAATCACACCCAGCCCAGCCCTCTGACAGGTGCCTCCCCCTCTGCCCTGCAGAGCAGCTTGGACACGCTTCTTCCAGAGCAGCTAATTATGAAATGCTCCATTTTTGCCACTGAGCAGCTGGGAAAGGGCGGAAAATCACCCGTGAGAGCGAGCCTGGGACATCCCCAGCAATGTGCTGCTGCCACAGGGGACAGGGAAGCACCACTGTGGCCTTGGGCTGGACTCTGCTCCAGGCCAGAGCTCTGTGGTGGGGAGGGTCTGAGCTCAATGCCCTCTTTGCTCCCGGTGTTGTTGGCTGGGATCACCCAAAGTGAGCTCAGAGGGTGCCACAACCTTAATCCTTCCGTTCCCAGCGCTTTGTCAAATAGCCGAGCACAGGTAACACAGTCTGCACATTCCAAACCCTGCAGACAGCCAAGCCAAGAAATCCAAGAGAAACATCTCAGGGAAGATGCCTGTGTGTTTTGGAGGACATGAGGTGAGCTATTTGCAGGTTTTTTTCCAGCATGGAGGTGACCTACGTGCAAGGCAAGAACTGCTTGTCCAGGAACTGAGGCTGCTGGAGAAAACACACGGGGATAAAGCTGCATTCTAATTCCAGGAACCACGCTGGGTAAAAACCCTGCTGCACACAGCTCAGACACACCTGGTTGCAAGCCCAAAATGGAAATGTGCAAGGGTTGAATATTTGTGAGGACATGGTCTATAACAGCATTGTTTGGGGGGCTGAAAAATCCCCCCTGGCTGTAAGGCCTTGGTAAATCAATCTCTCCCACCCCAGCGCTCCTGAAATGCCATAGGAATGTTTGTCTCCTGAAGTGCTGTATCATGTTGGGACTGCTGGAGGACTGAGGGCTGAAGAAGGGAAAAGGAGGGAAGGGTTGGAAGCTGTGACTTTGGATCTCGTTAGTGGCTGATGTGTTAAAATGAGTCTTTTTCCTCTTTTTCCACTTTCCTTCTCTTCCTACACCTGGTTGGGATCTACTCAGGGACCCACAAAAGTTGTCATGAATCACTTTGTACACAAAACCTTCTCATGTTTTCTTCTTCATTTAGAATTAAAACTTTTTTTTAATTTTTAATCTGGAAAAACCCCAATGTGAATTTATCCCGTGGAACAGGGCTGATATCAGCAGCTGAGGATTTACCCAGGTAAATCAAATTCAATAGCCAGGTATTGAATGGAAGAAATAATGTCCGTGTAAACTGAGAGTTTTAAGTATTAAAGAAGGGCTGGGTGAAGATCTAAGAATGGCTCCTATGTTGTAGGAAACTTAAGGATAAGGGGAGGGTGAGCAGATTTGGGTACATTGGGCAGATAAGAATGTTTGGAAAAAGCTAAAATTGCTGCTTTGCCAGCCAAGCTGCTGAGGGGGACAAAGCTGCCCTTGTGGAGAGGTTCCTCCCATTCCAACTTTTCCATGGGGAGACACCAATAATGAGAATCTGAGGGAATTATCCAGGTTTCTTCCAGCTCAACTCCCATTCAGTCACAAGGCAGAGTGTGCTGGGGCTGTGGCAAACCCCACTCAGCACCCCCTGAGCAAATCCTGGGGGTCCCGTGCCCTCCTTGGGCATCCATCTCATTTTAAAGCTGTAAATGGCAAGAGTGACCTGGGGTGATGTCCTGTATGGGCTGAGCTGGAGCAGAGGCTGGGCAGAGTCACAGAATAAAGCAGTGGATTTATTCAAAGCATCTCCTCCATGGATCCACCTTGGGTAGCACAAGAGCCCAGCCAGGGCTGCACCCAAGATGGACCAAAATGGTCCCAAAAGGAACCCAAGATGAACCAAAATGGTCCCAAGATGAACCCAAGATGAACCCAAAATGAACCAAATGGTCCCAAGATGAACCCAAAATGAACCCAAAATGAACCAAAATGGTCCCAAGATGAACCCAAGATGAACCAAAATGGCCCCAAAATGCACGGCCGGGCACGGGGTCTGTCCCTTGGATCAGTTCTGCTCCATTTGCATCTTGCAGTTCATTGTCCCATCCCAGCTTTAGCCCATCCAGTCCCACCCTGCTTGTTTTTCTCTCTCCAGCCCACGCTGTTTGTGCTCCTGGGCTGAGATTTGGATCATTTGTCCTTGGTGCCCAGCTGGAGCAGGAATTGTTTTGTGTCCCTGCTCTGTGCACAGAGCTCAGCATGCCCTGATGTGAGCCCAGCCCACACACTAAAGCAGCACAGAACCTGAAACAGAGAAAAGTCAACCTGAGGCATCATGGGGATAAAGTGGATCCTAATTCCAGCACCTCTGGCACCGACTCAAGGATTTTCACCAGCAGTGATGAAATCTTTCTGTGTCCTGCACCAGTGAGAAGGGAGGGAAATGGGAACTGGGTTTGTGTGGGACAATGGGAGAACATTGCTCAGCCTGTCCCAGCTTTCCACAGCCCTGAGGGATCCCTGGTGATGTCCCACTGCTGAGTGATTCTGAGGGATGTCTGGGCAGGGTTCCCACCCCTTTGGCCCAGCTCATGTTCTTCCCTACATTTCCACAGCCTCCCCTTCTCATCTGGAGAGCTCTGCTGAGTCCCAAACCCAACTTTGTGCAGCCCAGTGCACTCCTGGATGAGCACGGCTGCCTCAGACTGATACAGCTCCAAATGAGGGCCACAGCTCCTTCAAATCCAGCCCTTTCCAGCTTTGCATGAAGGTTACATGATCCCCTACTTAATATGCACATGAACTGGGATGCCACAAACTTCCCTGGGGTTTCCTGAGGGCTGAAGTAAAACTTAATTATCCCAATTGGTTAGACAGACTGTTAAAACTTTTGTTTCACATACACGTTTTATTCCCTTTCCTCCATCTTCTCCCATTTGCCAAAACCTCCTGAAGTGAAAATAGAGATTATTTTACTTTTACCTTAAAGAGCTCCTTGTGTGCCTTGGCCTTATTAAATAACTGCCAGAATATCTAATATTCCATGGACAGCGCTGATGAAAATGAAGCATAACATGGTCAAACGAGCAAGTTTCATGTACAGCATTGTCCCTAATTTGGTCTCCAGCCATGAAAAATTCTCTTTCCATGCATCTGTTGGCTCTGGATGAGTCTTTGCATTTAAAATGGTCTTAAGAAGAAAGGATTTCTCTCTCTTTTTTTTTTTTTTTTTGGTCACTCTCATTTTGAGCATAATCCCAACCCTTTATGCCTCACTGAGGTTTTGTCAGCCACATTTCAGTGGTCTCTGACTCTTCCTTCTCTCCTTGGTGCTGGTTTTTCTCCCAGCCATGCTCAGAGGAGCTGGCACAGGTTGGGTAGAGCAGAACTAAGCTCAGCAGCAGATATTATCCCTGATCCCAACAGCCTGTGGACTTCACCAGCTCTGAACTCCAGGGAAATGCAGTTATTCCATCTCCAACAAGTCTGGGAAGCTGTGGAGGAAATGGGGGAGCTCCAGTGTCTGCAGAGCAGCCATCCAAGAACCCCGTGTGCATCTGGCCTGGACACGCTGATGCACCATTAAGCTCTGCTGCAATGATTAAGGGGGAAAAGGCCTTTTGCTGGATTTCCACACAAGGTTGATTTTCCCTTTTCTGGCAGATCTGCGAGGCCCTTAATGGTGGCTGGAAGGAAACGGCACTACCTCTCTACACAGCCCCTTCTGTGCTTACACCACTCATGTGAGGACCACCAGATTCTTCTGCTTTACCCTGAGAATTAAACACCAGCCATTAATAAGTTACCTACTGACGGCAGCTCAATCCCTTTCCTGTAGGCCTGCCAGTTGTTAACCAGGAGGTTCCATTCCCTGCCTTCAGACAGGGATTTCTTCCTGCACGGTAAAACATCGCCTACCTGAGGCACCGGGATCTTGTTCAGCGTCTCGGTCCAGAAAACAGCAAACAGAATCTAGCTGTGGCAAGCAGGGGGAAAACTGGAATGCCAAGGGCAGGATGGGAATCCAAACCACGATCTGCTGGAATAAGGCCGGCTCCTGGAGAAGCCAAGAATTCCAGCCTGTTTGTTTGAAAAGATTTCACTTGTCTGTGCGCACGGACCGGCTCGAGCTCTGAGCAGCCTCCCTGCAAACCACGTTAGACTTGGTGTGTTAAATTTCATGTTTTAAACTTCACGTGTTAAACTTCATGTTTTAAATTGCACATGTTAAACTTCATGTGTTAAACCTCACAAGTTAAACTCCATGTTTTAAATTTCACATGTTAAACTTCATGTGTTAAACCTCACAAGTTAAACTTCATGTTTTAAATTTCACATGTTAAACTTCATGTGTTAAACCTCACATGTTAAACTTCATGTTTTAAATTTCACATGTTAAACTTCATGTGTTAAACCTCACAAGTTAAACTCCATGTTTTAAATTTCACATGTTAAACTTCATGTTTTAAACCTCATAAGTTAAACTCCATGTTTTAAATTTCACTTGTTAAACTTCATGTGTTAAACCTCACAAGTTAAACTTCATGTTTTAAATTCATGTGTTAAACCTCACAAGTTAAACTTCATGTTTTATACTGATATGTTAAACTTTGCATGTTAAACTTCACAAGTTAAACTTCACACATTAAAGTTCACATGTTAAACTTCACATGTTACACTTTATATGTTAAACTCCACAAATTAAACTTCCCACATCAAACTTCAGATATTAAACTTAAACTCTGTGTGTTAAACTTCTCATGTTAAATTTCATGTAAACTTCACATGTTAAATTTCATGTGTTCAACTTCACAAGTTAAACTTCCCACATCAAACTTAAGATGTTAAACTTAACATTAAACTTCATGTGTTAAGCTTCATATTTTAAACTTCTCATGTTAAACTTTGTGTCTTAAACTTCATGTTTTAAACTTCACGAGTTAAACTTTGCAAGTTAAACTTTACACATTAAACTTCATATATTAAACTTCATGTTAAACTTCACACATTAAAATCCACATGTGAAACTTCATGTGTTACACTTTATAGTTAAACTTCACCAGGTAAACTTCCCACATCAAACTTCAGATGTTAAACTTAACATTAAACTTCATGTGTTAAGCTTCACGTGTTAAATTTCATGTCAAACTTTACATATTAAACTTTGCATGTTAATTCCATGGTTAAACTTCATGCGCTAAACTTCAAATGTTAAATTTCACATTAAACTTTACATATTAAAATTTACATGTTGAACTTCACGTGTTAAACTTCACATGTTAAGCTTCCACATTAACTTCAGATGTAAACTCACATTGAACTTCACACATTAAAATTCATGTTAAACTTCCCATGTTAACTTGCCATGGATCAGGAGTTAAAGCAGATTTCCCATATGTCCAGTGCTGTCAGAACATAAACCTGGATTGCTTTCAGCCTTTCAGGAGCTGTTCTGCTGCTTAGGTTTGTAATTCTCATCAGATGGGATAACAAGAAGCTGGGATGATGATGATAACGAAAAGACATCTCCAACAGTTTTCAACAGCTCTCTGCCTTCAAAAAATGTTTTAATTTAATTGTCTTTGCCTGACTCTGCAGCCAGAACCTTTGTGGTCAGACAAGGGAACCATCCCTCCTTTTTCCATTTCTTTCCCTCTTCAGTTTCTAAATGACTCCCCACCAAACTCACACAATTTATATCACTCCTGCAGCAAAGAGAGGATTTAAAGCAGGTCTAGCTCTGCAGAGCAGGGGTGGAATGAATTACCCATTCAGAGGAAAATGACCCATTAAAGAAAATTGGACACACAAGTGGAATAATCCATCCGTGTGGATTTGTCAGCATTGCAGATGAATTCATTGGAATACTGAGTGGAGATGGAGAATCACACTTAAATTAACAACCAGAGGGAGGCGGGGGTTCCATAAAGTCGGGACTGAGGATCTGAATCAAACACTTGGGGCTGGAATAATCCAGAAATATCCTTTCAGATACACAGCTCAAATTTGGTATTTGTTTAAAATAGTTTTAGTTAGTCAAAACAGTAGCAATGATAACAATATTTATTTAGTAATTCTTAGAATGACTGAAAAACTTATTCCTGAAAAATAAATGCTGCAACATTTCTATCAGAGTTACAGGTAATATTTTAGGTTAACAAATGAACAAAGATGGCAAAGTGGGGTTTAATACTTTTGATCTTGCATGAATTTTATGCATTAAAATTTTACTTAGAGAACCAAAGTGCTTCAGAAAGATTGGAAATAGGAACGTGCACTTTTTACTGCTTTCCCCTGGAAATAAATGAGGTTTGTTCATTTAGAAATAATGTATTTTGCTAGCCCTGACTGCTGAAGGAAGTCGCCTGTAGGACTGGTATAGAACCAAAAGTTCACCAAAATTTGAGGAGGTAGAGAAAATCTTCGGAGCCAGGCTCATAAAAATGTCACTTTTATTGTCAAATAAAAGCCCAACTCCTCCCTCACTGTGCTCAAAGTGCTCAGCAATTCTTACGAGGAGATAGTGATGGGTGACACCAAAATTCAGGGTATTGGCTCCTCTGAGCCTTTGGGGGGCAAAGAGAACTCAAAATCTTCTGACTTTTACCCTCCCTTTCCTCTTGGATTTCCATCTAACCAGGCAGCACAAGCACAATATAAAACTCTCCTTCCAGCTCTACTTAGAATGAATTATTTCTTTCTTTATGCAGCCTCCTGTCTCTTGGCTAAGGGTGTATTTTGATTATAAATTATTTTGGATTGACATCCTCTCTAAATCCACACATCCAAATACAAATCTCTCTCTCTCTCTACACTTCTCCTTCTCAGTGCACTGCCAGCAGGCCTTCAGTTTGGATTAAGCTGGGAAATGCAAACTTATTTTACCAAAAATGTACAGAAATCATTTTCAAACTCAACCGAAGCCTTCTCCACATTCATCGGGGAGATGGCAAAAATAGAAAATAATCAAAAAGAGCCACAGATTTGCAAATCAGCATTCCCTGGGATGAATGGAGTGGATGATCCCTGGAAGTGTCCAAGGCCAGGCTGGACAGGGCTGGGAGCAGCCTGGGACAGTGGAAGTGTCCCTGCCATGGCAGGGGTGGAATTCAATGGGATTTAATGTCCCAACCTATCCTGGGATTCTCTGATCTCAGAATTTACCACAGGGGCACCTCTGGAGAATTAACCCCTTTAATCTGGGTGACACACAATGATCCATCCCAAGAACAAGTCTAAGTGGCATTTAGGAATCAAAACTGAAACTGAGTGTTCAGTGCAAAAAAAAAAAAGACATTTATATACTCTACCTAGAGATTATTTTTTCCACTATGGAACTGTTTAAGTTTACTTTTTTTTTTCTTGTTTAACTGCAGCTCTGGGAAGCATTTTAGACCATTTTTTGTACACCTGCTAGCTCCATTTCATTTGTTTAAACACATTTTACAACTGCAGTTTATATATTTTTCCAAGAAAATAAAAATGCTAAAAATATAATGTGGTGTTGGGAGAGCTGTAGGTAGGGGGGGAACTGGAAGGAACAGGAGGGCCCCACGTTGGCACGGGTTCCACTTTATGCCAAGCACAGCACATTCATCATCCCCCTCTGGCTGGGGAGCTCTCACTGCCACTCTCACACGTTTCCCCTCGGCTCCAGGAGCACGGGGGGACGTGGGGACAATGGCCCATTGGCCATGGGTGCTGCTCCTGGGCTGATTGCAGCCCCTGCCTGCTGACGGTGCTCACAGGGGTTTGTAGAAGATGGAAGAGACAGGATCTTGATTCCATGATCAGAAGGCTTGATTTATTATATTATGATATATATAACATATAACTATTCTACATAGTGATAGAAAGGAAGGAGTTTCTTCAGAAGCTGGCTAAGCTAAGAAGGAGATAGAAAAGAATGAATAATAAAGCTAAGAATAGAGATAGAAAGAATGAATAATAAAGGTCTGTGTCTGCAGAGAGTGAGAGCAACTCCACCATGAGTGGTCAGTGAATCCAAACATCTACAGGAGACCAACCACAGGTGGACCTGTTGCATTTCACAGCAGCAGATAATAATTGTTTACATTTGTTACTGAGCTTCTCAGCTCTAGAAGGAAAATCCTACAGAAAGGATTTTTCACAAAGGATGTCTGTGACAGGCAGGAGCTGCAGCCCAGGATGTTCCATGGGGAACCCCAGCAGCAGGACATGGATTCACCTTTTCTGCCCCAAAAACTGGGCTCTGCTGTGTGGCAGGATGAGCCAAGGGCAGGGCAGAGCTCTGGGGGTTCTGTGCTGGGTTTGGGGCAGTTCTGGAGGACGTGGCTGTCCCATGGCTGTCACCAAACTGATTTTACAGATGGGTGTGACGGTGGTCACGGGGGTTTGTAGAGGATGGAAGAGACAGGATCTTGATTCTATTATCAGAAGGCTTGATTTATTATATTATGATATATATATATAACATTATAACTATTCTACATAGAGATAGAAAGGAAGGAGCTTCCTCAGAAACTGGCTATGCTAAGAATAGAATAGAAAGAATGAATAACGAAGATCTGTGTCTCGGCAGAGAGCGACAGCAGCTCCACCATGAGTGGTCAGTAGATCCAAACATCTACAGGAGACCAACCACGGGTGGACCTGTTGCATTCCACAGCAGCAGATAATAATTGTTTACATTTGTTACTGAGTTTCTCAGCTCTAGCAGGGAAAATCCCACAGAAAGGATTTTTCACAAAGGATGTCTGTGACACCTGCCCTGCCGAGGTGTTGCTGCTGGAGCCTTGCAGCAATGTTCTGCTCCGTTGGTAGAGATGCAGTCGTGGCCCTGGAGCAGAGCCAGCACGGAGGGATCGCTGGGTTTCCCCCATGGAAAAGTCTGGAAGGGGGCACAGGGGTGGAGGACACAGAGGAGCTGGGGGTTATTCCTTAATGAAGGATCGGTGATGGGTTTGTCCTTTAAATGGGTTTTGTTTTCAGCAGAATTGGTGCTGGGTGTTTATCAGCTTGTGGGTTGGAAGAAGTGGTTATTGTACAGCTACATACAGCATTTATAGAAATAGAATATATATTTTACTACATATTATATATATATAATGTATTTTATATATATTTTATGTAATGTTTTTAAATATTTTATTATTATATGTATGTATATAATGTATTTCATATATTATATATTATATTTTAATATATTATATGTATTTTATATTGTATAAAAGATACATTATGTATATAAATATAAAATACATAGTATATATAATACATAATATATATAATGATTCATAGTATATATTATACATAATAGAAATAATATATATTATACATAATATATTATATATAATATATATATATATATGCTATATATATAATCATATATATAATAATATATATTATACATAATAGAAATAAATATTTTAAATATATAAATGCATTTTTATATGTTTATATATATTTATATATATAATATGCTTTAATGTATAGCTGCACAATAACACTTCTTATATATATATATATATGTGTGCGTGTGTGTATATGTGTGTATGTGTGTATGTATATGTGTGTGTATGTCTATATATGTATTATATATATAAATAATATATATATCTATGTGTGTGTGGTATAATACAAATATAATGCAGTTCTTATTCATAACATGCAAACAGGAAAAATAAAGATGCTTCAGGCCTGAACTCCAATTCTTCTCCTCCTCTTAAGAAACAGAGTTTGGAAAAGTTTTTTCCCAAGTGCTGGCACCTCCTAGCAGCTGCTGGGCTGTGTTTGTACACAATCTTTAACTGGTGGTAGGAGAGAAGAGCAAAGGAGCTCTGGAGGCTTCACCAGGTCCTCTGCTGTCACAAGGAGCACATCACCTTCCATAAATTCATTTCAACAATGTGAAATTATCACAGAATCCCAGCATGGAGCTGGGGGAGACCTTAAATCCCATCCAGTGCCACCCCTGCCATGGCAGGGACACCTCCCATGTCCAGCCTGGCCCTGGGCACTGCCAGGGATCCAGGGGCAGCCACAGCTGCTCTGGGTACCTGTGCCAGGGCCTGCCCACCCCACAGGGAAGAAATTCTTTGTAATATCTCATCTAATCCCGCTGGTTTGGTTCCAGCTTTATTATCTGCGTTTTACCACGCTGAGCATAATAACTGAGGTGATCTAAAGGCTTGAAATGAATTTACAAGACTGGACACAGAAGGGCACAGCAGCTCCCTGCTGTGTGAGCAGGACCACCTGGGCTGGCCATAAATAAGGAACCTGTTCCTGTTCCAGGAAAGGGAACAGTTGGAGTTATGTGAAGATTCAGGAACCATTGAGAACCTCCTTATCTCTCAGTACGAAAAAGCTTCCTGAGCACTGCCTGTGTGACTTAAACAATGACATCAGCTCAGCACAGAACATGTTCCCTGGCACCAGGAGCTCTTTTCCCCTTCTCAGGGAGTTGCTGTTCTTTGCCTCGAGCTGCTGCCTGCAGCAGCCAGGCTGATTCAGAGCTGCCAAGTGACACATTAGCAAAATGCAGAGAGAGAGAGAGAGAGAGAGAGGAGCCTGCAGGCCCAGCTAACACTGATTTAGCTTGGCATTAATGCTCCCTCCCCCAGTAAAATGCACCACCTCTGATTTCTTTTTCAGCTCTCCCCTTCCAGAATACATTGGTTTTTTCCCTCCTGACCCTTTTTATGAACAGTGGAAGGGTTCCCACACCTGAGTCCCACCTGAGTCTTCTCCTCCTGCTGCCACTGAGGTGAGAGACAAACCCAGATGAACCCAACCCAAAGCAGAGCATGTTCTCCTCTCCTCGCAGAGGAAAAAGAATAGCCTCGAGACAAGGAGACTCCCTTCGGGCCAAGGAGACTGACAAATTCTTGTGGTTTTCTCCAAAAGTCAACCCCAAAGGCAGCTGCCAGCCCAGGCAGCCCTGGCGAGGCCGCGCTGCCTGGAAATGAGCGCAATCGAAGCCTAATGGCTGTTTGGATAATTGTCCCTGCGAGTGATCTGCCAAGCGAGGCTGGAACAAGGCTTTATTACAAATATAGCATGAAGCCTAATCTGGAATACATTAAAATGTTATTTCTGTAGCTGCCTTTTCCCAAATTTTAAATAATGGCTAAACATTTATCAGCTCTGGAGGAGAAAGGTTGTGTATACCGGGCTTTTCGAGCAGAGGTGAGGGGAAAAAAAAAGAAAGTCTTCAATAAAAATATTCTCCACTAAAACTCTGTAATTTCTGGTCCCTTGTACATTGCTAAAAAATTATTACAAACCCGTTTCAAATTTGCTGAGAGGGGCATGGTCTGAATTTAATGTAACAACCAAGCTGTCTTTGAGGCACCTGCTGCAGACCTCTGGTATCACCAGGAGCTGCAAGAGGTCACAGCAGCCAGAGCCACCCACGTGTTGTAAAGTGTGTGTAAATAACACACAATGCATTAACTGTGTGTAAATAACACAAAATAAATTACTGTGTGTAAATAATGCATAATAAATAAACCATGAGTAAATAATACACAATAAAGTGTGTGTAAATAACTCCATTAAATAAACTGTGTGTAAATAATGCACAATAAACTGTGTGTAAATAACTCCATTAAATAAACTGTGAGTAAATAATGCACAATAAACTGTGTGTAAGTAACAATTAATAAACTGTGTGTGAATAATACACAATAAACTGTGTGTAAATAACAATAAATAAACTGTGAGTAAATAACACACAATAAACTATGTGTAAGTAACAATGAATAAACTGTGTGTGAATAATACACAATAAAGTGTGTGTAAATAACAATAAATAAACTGTGAGTAAATAACACACAATAAACTATGTGTAAGTAACAATGAATAAACTGTGTGTGAATAATACACAATAAACTGTGTGTAAATAACTCTATTAAATAAACTGTGAGTAAATAATACACAATAAATGGTGTGTAAATAACAATAAATAAACTGTGAGTAAATAATACACAATAAATGGTGTGTAAATAACGACAAATAAACTGTGAGTAAATAATACACAATAAAGTGTGTGTAAATAACAACAAATAAACTGTGAGTAAATAATACACAATAAACTGTGTGTAAATAAGTCCCAAGCATCAGGCACAGGTGAAGAAGGAAGGAATCCTTCCCTGGGAGGTGCCCAGAGCAGCTGTGGCTGCCCCTGGATCCCTGGCAGTGCCCAGGCCAGGCTGGAGCACCCTGGGACAGTGGAAGGTGTCCCTGCCATGGCAGGGGTGGCACTGGGTGAGCTTTAAGGTCCCTCCCAACCCAACTCATTCCATGATTCTACAAATGTGATCATCCCCAGCATCATAACTTGGAGAAAATCTCAAAATGTGGTTTTTATAGCTCAGTCTGACTGGCACCTTGAGCAGCACAGCACCTCTAGCACCCTCCCAGTTCTGCACTTTATTTCACTGCAGAGTCCTCCTGCTCCTCAAGAAGAGCATTCTGTGTTTGATGGATGTGCTGGGACTGCTGGATTTCAATCCCTTCATTTCTTTGCCTTCTTTTTTTTTCTTCTTCTTGCTGTATCTATTAAATTGATTTACTACTTTTTCATTGTTCTGCCTGGAGCCTGTCCAACTCCTGAGATCAAAATCCCCCCAAAAAAACTTCTCCTCGACAAAACATGAGGGTGATCAGAATGAAACAGGACCTGTGGAAAAGATTTGAATTGTGGGAAAGGAAATCACCCCATCTCCACGGCAACGCGTTCACGTTTTCCAGTTGCTCCTGAATAAATGAAGTTTGTGTTCTCTAATTCCTGGACTTCAATTTCAAGCACACCTAGCCCCAAAGTACCTGGGAATGCTGCTAAAGGCATCAAGGTCTCTCTGAGCAGCTCTGCACTTTCACAGCAAGGCTTTTTCTTTCCCAAATTTTCATTTTTTTGGTCAGGAAATCACCATGCAAGTCCTTCAGAAAACGTCTGTGAAAGGCACACACGACCCACAAGGTGCTTATAAGAATTAGCTGGAGTGCCGAAGGTTTTACTCCAAAATTGCAATTCCTCCTAAATCCTTAAGAACCTCTGCAGCACTCGGTGCTGCCTAACGAGCCCCACGTGTGAGGCAGTATTAAAAAAAATACTTAAAGCTTTCAAACTCAAATTTACACAATGTGAGCATCCAGTCAAGGTTTGGGGGCTGCCCCTGGATCCCTGGAAGTGTCCATGGCCAGGCTGGAGGGGTTTGGAGAACTCTGGGATAGGGGGAGGTGGGGTGGAATGGGATGGATTTAAGGCGTCTCCCAACCCAACCATTCCATGATTTTGTGGTTCCATTTCTCTCCCTGGATTTCCTGCTGTGTGCTGTTGAATAAACTCCTGCTTGGCATCAAAGGAGGTTTGGATTATTCCTGATTTCCAGCAGGTCATGGAAAGGAAAATCATCAAATCTCAGCCCATCTTTGGTAGAGGTTGGTTATTCCGTGGTGGCATCTCAGAACCAGGATCAATCCTCATTACAGCATTCTGCATTAATTACAGTTCTCAGGGCTTTTAGGACACACAGGGCTGCTTTACTGAAGTGTTTGGTTCCTGTAGCTAAACTGAGAGATTTCATTTTAATGTTTTCAGCCTCCCCCTTTGCACGGCTCCTCCACATTCCCCACTCCTCAGTTAGCACCTCTCTCCCAGAGCTGTCAGCCTTCCCAGGCCTCATTTACCAGAGGAAAAGAAAATCTGAGCCCCAGAACCTTCGAGGGGAGGCAGCACTTTATAATTTCCTCACAGAGGTGAATTGGTACCTGCAAATCCACTGACACACAGGGAAATTGCTGCCAGGGCTGTGATCCACACGTGGCCACAGCCACGTTCCACAGAGATTTTTTGTGGCATTTAATTGGGATGAAGAGCAGACCCTCTGAATTGATTTTCACTAAACATCTACACAGATCTGAGAATGTTTGAGTTGTTTGTACCACCAGCAATCCCCCACCCTCAAGCTTCTTTTTATTCATGGCAAAGTTTTTAGTGCAAGATTAGGAGCTTCCTTTTATTTTGAGTCCTTAGTTGGGAGCCATCCCCAAATTTATGAAATTAAATAACACAATCATTAAATTCTGGGAAAATGATGGTTCTGTTCTGCCTCTGAATTCTTTCCTGAGCTTCAATAAAGAATTTGGGCCTTATGTGTCCTGGTATGAATGTAAAAGTCCAGGTGAAGGAATGGGCCACTTTCCTGATGAGGATGTGAGCTCCCCACTCCAGAGCAGGGATCCCACAGATTCCCAGACAATGGATCATAATCTCAAATGCAAACCCTCCTTGATATGAGGTTAAACTGGTTAAAACTCCTCCTGGGGCACATTCTGGGCTCTGGACAGGGCTTTTCAAAATCATGGCCTTGTCAGGACAGGAAGATTTCCAGGCATGCTTGGCATGAGCATGGATTAGAGGATTAGAGGACACCAAGGATGCTCAGCAGTGCCAGGGAATTATTGGGGTCACCTCAACACTGGAGTCCTCACTTTGCAATCCCCACTGACATTTCTTGCTGTCAGGGCCTGTAGAATAATTTCAGTTTGTTTTGCAGCGCCACTTCCACTTTTCCAACATTTTTTTGGCTTTTCCAAGGGATTCAACAGAGCTGGATTGTGCCTGGCTGCAGAAGGCAGCAGGTAGAAGGGGTTTGGTGCTCCTCAGGCTGGGGAAGGCCCTATGGCTGAGGGGATCAATAACCCCTGTGTTTCCAGGCCCTGCTTATTAAAGGTGGTGCATGGAAAAAAAATAAGAACCGTTCCCTATTTATATCTGGAACTTAATGAAGTGAAATTATCACAGCCGACAGGCGCTGGTGCTGTAATTCAGAGACACGGCTTGGCTTGGAGGGATCTGTGGGCTGTTTTTATTCCAAATAATAAAAAAAAAGAGTGAAACCTAATCCTCTAATCAGTTCCAATTTACATATTCACGGCTCTTATTTCCACCCTGCTCAGAGGAGGAAAAAAAAAAGATAAGTGTTGGAGTCACGAAGCGATTATTTGATTAAGTAATTATTAATCCCAGGGTGCTCTGATTAATTCCCAGCAAGTTAAACAAACGGATTGGAGCTGGGCTGGTCACCTTCTCACCATTGTCACACACAGGGGGAAAAATCCTGCAGAGATATTTTTACCTGCTCCACACTGAGGAGTTTTGTTCACTGAAGGGCTCCCCTGCACTCCCCAGGGGTTAATACCCTGCTAAATGAAGTGTTACATGTTGGAATTTTATCTGTGCCTGACTCCAAAACCAAATGCTGATCTGTGTTTTCAAGCTTGGAAACTCCAGGCTGGATCTGTGAGCAAGTTGTTTTTTAAATGTTTGAATAAATGAAAAATAAAAATTAAAAAAAATAATAAACAAGAACAAAAAAACTCTGAATGTGGTTTTTTAACAACGTTTTGCTGACTGTACTGATGTGTTGTGGAGATAATGTCATAGCTGAGAGTCCTTCAGAGCAGGATCTATCCATTGATTTCAGGAGAGCTGAGATAGATGCTTCAAAATATCATCTCTCTTCAAAAAAAGCAAAAACACTGAGAGAAAACAGACCTGGAGCTGATGTTTTCCAGTTTTATTGGAGTTTTTTATCCTAACAGGCTAAAACCTCTTGCAGTTGGTCACAAACACACCAAACCCTCCAGAGCTGCTCACTTCAGCCTAAAAGCTGCCCTGAAACCAGCCTGTCCTGGTCTCTCCACTCCCCCTCTTATCCCTTATCCAGGAAAAAGCCCAGGAAAACAGCAAGGTGATGTGTAAGGCACAATAAAAATATTGGAATTGCAATTTATTTATTTATTTGTTTGTTTGTTCATATTGCATGAAGGGAAAAGGTGGGAAACACACACCCAATCCTCCCTGTGAGCATCTTTTTGCCACAAGTGAAGTGAATTTATGGCACAGGGATAGGCTGGACTGACAAACAGAGTTAATTTAATATCTTGGATGTTCTAAAACTGCTGATAAAAGCACCCAGTAACTGAGCAGGGACCTTCAGCTGGTGGCTGTGTCAGATCAGTCAATTCTGGAAGGGTATTTTGAATTCTTTGTCCATTCTTTTACTGCTTAACCAGATCTTCTCCTCTGCTCCCAGGTCCAGACCCACCCCATCAACCACCAGGGATGAATGTTGGGGTCAGGACTGGAGAGGGAGCCTGGCCTCAGGAGGATTTGTTAATTAAACACAATATTCTTAACGAACAACTCTTCCTGCTCCCATTCCCAACAACCCAACCTTTCCATCAGCAATAATTCCTAGTGCAAATCTCAAATCTCCTGATTAAAATGAGGCTTTAAATTCCTTAAACTTTTTGAATTTGAAAAATGTAAATTCTCTCTGCTGAAGGTGAGTTTGATTTTTTTTGTTTGGGTTTTGTTGTTTTGGGGGGATTTCAGTAAAGAGCTCCAAGTTAAGTTTGAATATTCATCACCCAGCCTGGCAGTGGGATGAAATTGTTGGTCAAATCTTCATGGATAAAACTTCCTTCGAGGCTTCAAAAATACTGAGCAAAGCCCATTTCCTTCTGTGCAGGCCACTGTGTTCTATGGATGGGAAAATGTCACATTTCCCATGGATGGGATGCCTTGAGAAGGCTGAGCTGGAGCAGAGGCTGGGCAGAGTTACAGAATAATGCAGGGATTTATTCAAAGCATCTCCTCCATGGATCCACCTTGGGCAGCACAAGAGCCCAGCCAGGGCTGCAACCAAGATGAACCAAAATGGTCACAAAATGAACCCAAAATGAACCAAAATGGTCCCAAAATGCACGGCCGGGCACGGGGTCTGTCCCTTGGATCAGTTCTGCTCCATTTGCATCTTGCAGTTCATTGTCCCATCCCAGCTTTAGCCCATCCAGTCCCACCCTGCTTGTTTTTCTCTCTCCAGCCCACGCTGTTTGTGCTCCTGGGCTGAGATTTGGATCATTTGTCCTTGGTGCCCAGCTGGAGCAGGAATTGTTTTGTGTCCCTGCTCTGTGCACAGAGCTCAGCATCCCCTGATGTGAGCCCAGCCCCACACACTAAAGCAGCACAGAACCTGAAACATAGAAAAGCTCAACCTGAAAAATAGAAAAGCTGAACCTGAGGCATCAGATGCAGCAGCAGAGGGTGAGACAGAGCCAGGGCTACAAGTGAAGGAGCTGCTCAGGCATCAGGAGCAGAGTGATGATGGTAAATGACACAGCCATGAGTAATGGGCACCATCCAGCTCTTCCCTGTCTTTCATGAGCTTGGGAACAGCTCAGCTTTTGAGGCAAGAAAATATTCTGAGGTTTGGGTTGAGGGAGATGAAAGCTTTTGTTGTGAGTGAAATGGAAAGTTTTGCTTCTCCTCTGTTCCAGTGACGTTACTGGGATAAAGACAAGACCCTCTGAATTAATTTTCACTCAACGTCTACACAGATCTGAGAACATTTATCTTTAGGATTTGCTCATAGCACCAGCAGTCCCCCACCCTGAACCTTCTTTTTATTCATGGCAAATTTTTAGTCTCATCATCTGTGTGGTGTCTCAGCATCTTCCAGCACAGCATTAACCAGAAGCTGCTCCCAGAGCCAGATTTATTCATCAAAATCTAGCCTGAAGTGCCTTAGAAATGGCATTAAAGCACAAAATCAAGTTTCTTCCTGGAAGATGCTGGTGTTGGTTTCTCTTTCTCCCCCCAAACCTTTGGAGCAGCTCTCTGTGGGACTGCAGCCTCTGGCTGAACCTTCACCACCGCGCTCCTGAAGGAAATCCTTGGATTCAGGAAGGTTGCAGGGGATGGGGTTTGGGGCTCACACCCCAGAATCTGTCTGCAACGCCCCAGAGGATGTGTGAGGAGGGCTGCAAGAATGCAACCAACAACCTCAGAGCCTTTCAAACCTTTCCAAGTTGAAAAGAAACCACCAGGCCACGCAGAGATCTCCAGGAAGAAAATCACCACTGAAAATGTGGTTTGATGGTTTTGTTGTGAGACCACAAAATGATTCTGCTGCTCTGACTCGCTGTCACACTCAGGAGGCGCCATCAAAGCTGGGCAAGGAACCTCTGGGCCCATATTTCATCCCTGGAAATGAAAGGCAAATCAGGGGGCAGTTCAAAAGCTTTTCCAGGAGATCTGGAATATTGGCTGCCTGCTCCAAGCCCAGCCTGGCCCAGCTCCAGGGCTGTGTCATCCCAGCCATACGTGTCCCACGCCGGCTGGGACCACCCAGCATCTCCTGTAGCTCTCCAAATGCAAAACTTCCCTTTCTATAGCATCTGAAAAGATGGTTTTCAAGTTATTATCCAGCAATGGCTGCCTTGATTTGTTCAGCACAAGCTGCTCTGTGTTTGATAAGCAAAGGTGGCCAAGTAACACAGATATTGGCTGGTAAATATTTTCCCAAAGAGGAACACGGAGCACCGTGTGTTTTGTTAACCACTGGGTCAGATAATTGAGTGTTCAACAACATTTGAAAGCCCTGTGAGTTTTTAAGTAAACTCTAGAGCTGAGATAAGCCTTGGAAAATGCAGGTAGAACAAGCAGTACTCAGTGACGTGATAAAAGGGTTGAAAATTTCACTGAAACTGGGATGTGATACCCCAAAGTCTCATGGAATAACACTGAGAAAAAGAAGGATGAGACAAACTCAAGGAGCTGGGCACAGGCACCATCCCAGTGTGTGTCACCTCAGAATGAGATCATGGGAGCTGCAGGCCTTGAGAAATCAGATGAGCAAAGATCTATAATTGTGTGGTGCCCCAGGATGAGCAGAGCTTGGGACTTTCAAAGCAGCCTGAGTTTGGGGTGGTGGAAGCTTAAAGGGTAAAAAGAGTTGAAAAATTCACTGAAACTGGGATGTGATACCCCAAAGTCTCTGGAATAACACTGAGCCAAAGAAGGATGAGACAAACCCACGGAGCTGGGCACAGGCACTGCCCCATCCCAGTGTGTGCCACCTCAGAATGAGACCATGGGAGCTGAAGGCCTTGAGAAATCAGATGAGCAAAGATCTATATTTGTGTGGTGCCCCAGGATGAGTAGAGCTTGGGACTTTTAAAGCAGCCTTGGGACTTTCAAAGCAGCCTTGGGGCTTTCAAAGCCACCACCAGGGTGGTGGCAGCTCAAAGGGTAAAAAGGGTTGAAAAAATCACTGAAACTGGGATGTGATACCCCAAAGTCTCTGGAATAACACTGAGAACAAGAAGGATGAGACAAACCCAAGGAGCTGGGCACAGGCACTGCCCCATCCCAGCGTGTGCCACCTTGGGATGAGATCATGGGAGCTGCAGGCCTTGAGAAATCAGATGAGCAAAGATCTATATTTGTGTGGTGCCCCAGGATGAGCAGAGCTGGGAGGGTCCTTTCAGCCCAGTCCCAAAGTAACGTGTGTGCTGCTTTAACCTTTCTGAATTTCAAACCACCTCCTACCTAATGGACCAAAAAAGAACAAGTAATAATCTGAGAGGGCGGGAGAGAAAATCTGTCAGCCTGAGTCAGACTATTGGACCATCAAGCCCAGTATCCTGTCTCCGAAACGCCGTCAGTATCTGACACTTCAGGCTTAGTTGGGATAATAAAACATTTTCCTCAACCTTATGTAACATCTCGGCCTGGCAAAGAGAAGATTTAAACATTGATTGCTTTCCACTCCCCTCTGTCCCATGAATGCGAATCTGACTCTTTTCCAAAATGAACAACTCTGATGAGCTGGAATTGGTTTCTGGGCAGGATGGGAAAAGCTCCTCTCTCGTTACTCATTCCTGGAGAGATCTGCTAAACCTTTGCCTCCTAAAAGGGGCACTTGAATGAGAAGACATAAAACTCCCTCCGCAGGGCTCTGGGTGCCCACGGCCACCTTTTCATGGCAGCTGGAAAGCACAAGACTTCATGTCTAGTCACTTTATTTTTCCCCATCATGTCTACTTCCTTTATTTTTGTATTTGTTTAAGCTCTCCATTAGTTTATTAGCTTGACAGCAGCCCAGTTAATTAGCCCGTCCTCCCTCCCCCAGCCCAAGCCTGCGAGGCTCCCCAAATGCACACAAAATTTAGTGCTGCTGCTGCTGCTGCTGCTGCTGGGGCACTTCTCAAAACAAATAAAAGATTTGCAAAGCCAGCCACCAAGCATCCAACATAATTAAAGTGCATTTGTTACTTTTTGGGCCCTCGCACACAATCGGGGCCTTGTGCAGAAGGAGCACTCCCCAAATCAGGCTGTTTTTCTTTCAGAGGGAAGAGTGCCAGGAGTCTCCCCAGCCCAGGTAACATAAGATCCCAAGGAGCAGCAAATGGACAGTGGCAGCCAGAGTGAATGGACTGTGGGGAGATCTATATGGAGGCGAGTATCTATAGATATATGCAAACATGCACAGACAGGGAGCTATAGTTCTTCAGGGGGAAAAAAAATTTAAAAAAAAATTTAAAAAAAAAAAAAGCAGTGGAAAGGCTCCCAGAAATGAGTGCTCCGTGCACAGGTATGTAAATGACTCTGGAGTCTCGCTGTCCACCACCTCAATCAATTACAAGGTTATTCAAGATAAAACAAACACCATTTCAATTAACTGCATATACAGCAGTGGTTAGAGGCACACGCAGGGAAGAGGAAGTGGGAGGAATTTTTGGAAAATGGAACTTTTTTCCTGCTGCTTCTGGAGATATGCACAAATAGAGGTTGTGGTGCTGCTTGAGGTGCTGCGAGTGGAGCCATGAATGGTCTTAAAAACTCCCAACCTAAAGCTGTCATGGTCTGAACTAAAAGCAAAATGAGCGGACAAAAATAAAATAAAATAAGAGTGAATGAACATTTAAACATCTGTTTAGTTTGTCCTGGCTCAGAACAACCATTTGCAAGAATCAGTGGGAGCAGGAATTGGAAAAGATGCTGGAGGAGCATTGGGTTTGTTGGAGACAGGAGGCAGAGCAGAAATTGGAGGGGATGCTGGAGGAGCGCTGGTTGTGTTGAACACAGTGCAGAGCAGAAATTGGAGGGGATGCTGTAGAAGCACTGGGTTTGTTGAAAAAAGGAGGCAGAGAAGAAATTGAAAGAGATGCTGGAGGAGCACTGGGTTTGTTGGAGACAGGAGAAAGCAGAAATTGAATGAGATGCTGGAGGAGCACTGGGTTTGTTGGGAGAGAGGATACAGAGCAGAAATTGGAGGAGATGCTGGAGGAGCACTGGGTTTGTTGGAAACAGGATGCAGAGCAGAAATTGGAAGGGATGCTGTAGAAGCACTGGGTTTGTTGGAGAGAGGATACAGAGCAGAAATTGGAGGAGATGCTGGAGGAGCACTCGTGTTGAACACAGTGCAGAGCAGAAATTGGAGGGGATGCTGTAGAAGTACTGGGTTTGTTAGAGACAGGACACAAAGAAGCCCTCAGCAGCTCAGTGTGAGTGCAGCTCCCTGCTCCCCATCCCCAGCAGGATTCCCAGGCTGGCAGTGCTGAGAACACACAGCTGGGGGACAGAATCTCACAACAACCTACGAATTCAGTAGTGCCTTGAGAAGCCAGGGCAGGAATGATGACAGGGACTGGGCAAACATCACCAGGGATGGTTTTCCCCCTGTGCCACAGATTTTTGCACACCGCTGAGCAAACCATTCTACCTCCTTTCCTCATTTTTCACACGTGTGTGCAAAAGTTCCTGGTCAAGAGGCCATGGCCACTGCTCACCTGCAGTCAGTACAATATTCAACTGGAGTTTCAGACATTTTTCTACTTCTTTGGCTGATACAGTAAAACTAAAGATCAACTGACGTTTTTGAGAAAAAAAAAATATTATTAATCAAATATTTCTGAATGAAATACACCCAGACCAGGAGATAGGACCAAAATTTATAGGCACACCACCATAAATCACCATCCAGTCTCCTGTTGCTACACTCGTGGTCATAAGTAATAAATTTATTGCAGTTGCCCAGTTTTACTTGGTGACTTCAGCCACAAAAGCTGACTGTGAGCCTGCTCCTGAGAGCAACAAGCAAAAGCAGGTGTATTTGAAACACCCTCGTGTTAGTTCTGGTGACCCTCATTTGCAGGGGACTGGGATCTGTCACACTTCCATGTGTCCTTTCACAGCTCTGATTTATATTTGTGACAGACCAGAAACGCCGAGTTTGTCATTTATTGTGCAACTTCTTGGGGGCAAACTCCGCATTTAATCCACGTCAACCTTCTCTTTGCTGCCTACAAGAGCTAAATAAAATCTTAAATCAGGGGAGGAATCAAACCCAGCACTTATTCTATAATGATTCCAACCTCAAACCCCTGACATTTCAAGAGAGAGATGAGGTCCAAATGGCCTTGCTTCAATGCCCAATTAAATTCACAAAAATCAACCTTTCCTGAGCCTTCTGCCCGTTGCAAAAATGGATTTTCCTTTTCTCTGCTCACTGGCTGCCAAGGGCCACCCTAAACATGCAGAGATCCCCGCTGAGCTCGGACACAGCTCTGGGGTTTTTGTGCATTTCCCAGGACTATTAACAGAGTAATATAATGAGAAATGAACTGAGGTTAAAGAATTCAGTGCCTCGTGTATTTTCACTAAAAACACTGGCTGCATCAGGGGACCTGCCAAGAGGAGAGTTTAATATCGTATGAAAAGGAAGAATTTTCATAATGACACTTGGCAGGGGCTGCATCCCCCCCATGAATGGAGCTGCTGGGGCTTTCTCTCCTCCTCTCTCTCCAATTCTTTCCCCACAGCCCAATGGCAGCACGAGGGATTTTCATTTTTAAGGGATTTGGAAGCACTGGAACCAAGCTTTGGGCAACTCTTCACACTGCCTATATTTAAGCACCTCAGTTCAGGAGGTATTTTGGGAAAGAAGTTTCCAGGCTATGCAGTTTCTTTACAGTCAAAAGGTAAAAAGTGGACTCAGAATGCTCAGAATTTCCTAAATTGCCTAAAAATTTTCTTCCACATGAAGTTTTCCCTTCGTTTTTCAGATCCAGCTAGAGGGCCAAAACAACAATTCCTTCTGTCAATGAGACTGAGGCTTTTTAAATGAAAATTATGCAAAAGAATCACCTGAACCACTTGCTGTGAGGATAAAGGAAATCCCACATTTTGCCTTCCACCCTTTTATATCTGGTGGCTCTTCCTGAATTTCCTAATTCTGACTGTATTCACACCAGCATTCCCATTATGGTTGGTATTTTATGTTCTCTCCCGGTGCTGCTTGATCCCTTTTTCCTCACTCCCATCTATTTGGAAACATTGTACCATGAAAAAAAAAGAGCAAATAAAACAGAAATGAATGCCTGAACAGGGATAATAATGTTCTTTACTACAGAGATCAAACATTCTTGATAAATTCTGTTTTACTGTGCAGCTGACACTGGTTCTCAGCACAAAGCTGAAGCTGGCCCTGCTCCCCAGCAATGGACTGGTTTCAAGCAGTTTTATCATTTTTACTAAAACTCTGGAGTCAAAACTTTGTCTGATTCAAATCAAACCTCAACCTGACAGGCTGGCCCAGCACAGTTGTAGGTGGAACAAATACAATAAAAGCCTGGTCTGAGAAAGGCCAAACATCAGGGAAAACAATTCCTGGTGGGGAGATGGAAGAGCAGCGGTGGAATTCTGCTCGTTCAGGTGATGTGTGCAAATTAAAACAATCCCACGGAGATTTGGGGGGCTCCAAATCCAACCCTGGGGAGCCGCTCCAACCCTGCAGCAATAAACCTGAGCACAGGGAGCTCATTTTGCCCGAGACTCCGGGTATAAAGTCAGCAGAAAAATACCCTGCAATGAGCATTACAGCATGTAACTCTCCTTTGGAGGTGACGGCAGGGCCCTCATTTGCAAGTGATAAATGTCACTGCTCTTCCATCTGCAGCCTTTTAAAACCATTTTGGAGGGATGTAATGAGGCTACACAGCCTTGGAGGGACGGGCAGGGGACAGCGGGGCCATTTGAGCATTGCTGAGTGTGTCACGGGGGAGTTGTCCATTTTTTTTTTCTTTTTCTTTTTCTTTTTTTTTTCCCAAAATGAGGTGCCCCAGGGGAAAGTCAGCAGCTCGAAGCAGCCCCACCTGAGTGTGTCTTGGGAGGAAGCCTACTGCCTCATATTTTTTAAAAGGGAAAAAAAAATTATAATAATAGAGCCGAGCCAAAAATATCAAGCAGTTCATAGCTGTGAAAAAGCCAGGGAAAGCTGAGTCGCCGCCGGCCAGTGTTGTTCTTCCAAACAAGCTGACCACCCTCCCTTCATAACATTTTATTTATTAAAGCAAAATTGGCCCACTGGAATAAAATTATGCGCTATTCACATACATATGTATATGTATGAACGTATGGTTATTAATGACTGTGTTTCCATACAGCCACAAGGTCCCTATAGATTTTTTTTGGGGGGGTGAGCTACTGAATTCGTTAGTAAGGGAAAAATTGAAACGGTGTAGACGGGACGGAGCAACAATTCAGTTATAAGTCACTTCTAGCTGTTATAACTCGGTTATAATTCGGATAGAACGCGTTTTAAGCGTTATAATTCACATTTAATTCCTCAGAACCCCGCGCAGGCCGCGGGGCCGCTCTCACACGCCGTTGCCGTGGCAACAGCGAGCTCGCCTCTCATTGGTCGGTGCGCGGCGCAGCAGCCAATCAGAGCCCGGCGTTTCGCCGCCGGCAAGATGGCGGCGGCGAGGCGCCAACGGGCGGAGGAGTGGGACCGGCAGCGGGGCTGGTTTTAAGGAATAAAATCCGTGTAAATTACTCCATCCCTGAGCTACTCCGTCTTTAACCAGTCCTCCCAAGCACCCTCCTCACGCAGCAAATAATCCTCAGGGAACTTCTGGCTGAGCATTCATAGAAACACCCTGCTAAATTGATCAAGCGCTGCAGAGACTCAGGGCAGCAGAAGCAACACCTTCGCTATTTTCCGCTATTTACCTTTTTTTTTTTTTTAATCCCCACTGTGTTAATTCCCATTTTAAAGTCCCCCGTATTTACCTGCAGCACAGTCTAGACAGCTAATGAAATAGCAAGAGCCCAGTGGGTTTTCAGAAGAATGTCAACAAAAAGAGAATGAGAAATAAATGGATTTAAGAATTGGATGGGTGCTGAGAGGGTTGCCCCGGGTTTATTTGGTTTATTCTTGTCATTCCTAAAATCCCCACAGGAATCACCCGGTTGTTCTGAGGGCTGGAAGGAGCAGCAGGTCACATTTACAAAATGGGCTTAAAGATGCAGTGGGATCCCAGAGGGATTTTTCCAGACAGTTCATAAAACCAGCTTGTGAGTCACCACTGCAGGCTAATGGGAGTAAGGCCTGGAACTTATCTAGGTGCTTTTAATAAATCCTACTCTTTCCATATCGACATGATTAAATGCATAATGTGCTTTTTTTAACTGTGACCCAGTGTTTATCCAGTGCCAAGAGCAGCAAGCTGAGCACTAAAATACTCTGTACTGCTGGAAAATAGTGCCTGCTCTGGAGAATCCAAAATATTAACGAGCAGGTAAGAGTGCAGTCAGAGACAGAAATGCAACTTCTCCCTCAGCACCTCACAGCAGAGTTTTGTCTTTTCATTTCTGTGCAGATTCTGAATTTCAGAAGTTACTTCTGGGTTATCAAGACCAGATTTTCTGCTGATTTTTGTTTTTCTCAGCAAACGCCCCCAGAGCTGCTGTGTTTTACATGAAACACAATCCTGACGGTGATTTTCAGAAAGAAAGGGGGAGAAAAAAAAAGAAAAAAAAAAGAAAGAAAAACAGCAGTGATTTTCTTTCAGTGTTAATTGTTTATTTATCATTCCCTTCCATGGATGCAGTTGGATCCTTTTGGTTCAGGAGCGTGTTGCAAGTTGCAAGAGGAGAAAGGAAAAACTCCTCATACACTGAATAAAACACATTTAATGACACTGAAATTATAAAATACAGAGCCAGAAGAAAATTAAATAGTTGTGTCATTTTCTCACTTTACACCTGGGTTTGGATGTTTTCTTGACATGTTTATTTATCATTCCCTTCCATGGATGCAGTTGGATCCTTTTGGTTCAGGAGCATCCTGGAAGCTGCAGGAGGAACAGGGAAAATTCCTCATACACTGAATAAAACACATTCAGTGATACTGAAATTATAAAATTCAGAGCCAGGAGGACATTAAATAGGTGGTGTCATTTTCTCACTTTACACCTGGGTCTGGATGTTTTCCTGACATGTTCCTGAATGTTTTGAGCACCTCCAGGTACCATCTGTGCCATTGTGAGGTGGAACTTCTCAATGTTCCACCTCTGTGACACTGAGCAAACTCCAAAATCGAGCCTGGAGCAAACTGAAATTGCCCTGAAGTGCCTCCCTTTGCCTTAAACAGCTTAGAACTAAATTTGTGTTTTAGGGAAATGGAAGAAATCTTTAATGTTGTTTTTCCTGAGGGGTTTTCTGCTTTTATTTGGGAAGTCCAGATTGAGAATTTAGTGTGGCACTGGTGTGTTGGCTCCACACTGCATTCCTGGGGGATAACTGGGATCAGGAAGTGGCTGCATCATGAAAAGTTGAGCAATTCCCTGTGATGGAATTCTGGGTGACAGGAGAGTTCCCTGAACACTGCAGAAGCTGCACACAGGGAAAAAATCCAGGCCCAAAAATAAAACCTTCCTTACCTGAGCTGAACATTTTTCACTCTCAGATGGAAGTTGTTGCATCAAACTCGATGGAGACTCAGTTGATATTCCATAAGTGGCCAGGAGAGGAAATCCCAGTTGAAATGAGTCACCCTTTTTGTGCAAATATTAACTTTGGCTGCTGGACATTTCTCTGATATCTCTTTTCCAGATCTGTCTCACAGTACATTGTCTTGGCTGCATTGAGCTGGAGCCTTTGGTTCTTTGAATAACTTTCCTTTTTCACTCTTTTATCTATTTATTGTATCTGAAAGGTAAAGAAAACACAATTTTCCCCATGATTCCACTTCCAGAGATGCAGTATTAAATTCTGTACCGGTGGAAAACTTTGATTTAATAATGGCAAAAAGCACAATGCTGAGGATTTGGGCTTTTATTGCTAAAATGAGTGGAAAATCCAAGAAGCTGGCAAGCTCTGCTTCCCAGGATCTCCCTGCCCTTCCATCCCCAAGCTCTGACCAGTTTATTTTAGAAATAAAAATCATTTATTAGAATTATTTAGAATTTATTAGAATTATTTAGAATTTATTTTATGTGGTGGACATGGGAATTAATATTTAATTTTGAAAAATCTTCATATTCTCCAGCAAAACAGTCTTCAATTGTTCAGAATTAATTGCAGATAATAAGTGAGGAAAGTTTTCAAATTGTTAATTAAATATTGCTCATTCCTGGTTCCTGATCCTTCAAATCTGCATATTTGTGATGGGAATGCAGAGCTGGAATCCACAGCTCCAGGTGTCTGGAGGAGATGTGGAATTTTGAGCATTATGGGGGAAAAACAGGGCTGAAATTGGGGCTGTTAAACACATGAAAAGTTTAGGATTGAAATAAATCCCTTTTTAATTTATCCTTTATCAGTCTCTTTTCATTGTGAGGCTGTTCAGGTGCTGCTGCAGGGTGGTAAAGGACATTTCTCCTCCCAGGATCCTGCGGCCCTGGGGCTGCTGCTCCTGTGGTGCTGCTCTTGGGCCTGCAGGCAGAACACAAAATTAACTTTTCCAAGCAATATTTTAGGGAGGGTGGCCATAAATCACCCGGGTTTGGAGAATTCACCAGGGCTGACACTCCCAGCCTTGCAAACTGTGCCCTGGGATCTTCCACAAGTGAGCAGGGGTTGGGGTTTGGCCTCCTCCAGTGCCAAATTTTCATCCTGACCTCAATGCTGGTGTCCCCTGTGGTGCCACCTTCCCCTGGTGGGCAGGCTGGCAGCTGGGCCTTGGGGACACTGCAGAGTGCCAGCATTTATTTCACCCTCTCTGTCATTCCTGCTGCCCCGATAAGGGACAGCCAGCAGGGGAAGGAGCTGCCAAGGGCTCCACGAGCAGATTGAGGGAGGGAGGCAGAATTCCAGAACCATCCGGGAGCTCTGCCTTGTTTTGCTGCTTTGTTTGCCATTGTCAGGTTTGTGTTGTTTCATTTTGGGCCCTTGTTTCATCTTATTTTTGGACTTCTGGGCTGCTGCAAGTTGCAGTTACCGAGTCCCTTTGCACTTTATCTTATCTGGGTTTCCTCATTTCCACTATTAGGTGATGTCTGACACCTTTTGGGTCCAGTCTGATTGTCTGGACATGCAGTGAGTCACTCCCTGTCCCCCAGCATTTTCCGACCTCCCCTCACCCCTGCTTTGAGGGGAAAGTGTTTTCAGCAGGTTATCCCAGCCCTTTGATGGGTACAGCCACATCTGGAGGAGGGTTCAGATGGAAATCTTACAGAAAAAGAGGTGTTCTGGTCATTCTTCAGGAGGGAATGAAGTCAGAGGAAAGATGGAAATCTTACAGAAAAAAAGGTGTTTGGGTCATTCTTCAGGAGGGAATGGAGTGGGAGGATGTGAGGAGTTTTCAAATTGTTGTGCAGCAAAAGCAAAACCTCTGTTCTGAGTGCTCCTTGCTGCCTCCAGAACGAGGGAATGTCCCCAAACGTTGAACAAAGAGCTGTGACAACAGGAAGGCAAAATGCTCTGATTTACAGAAATTTATCTGCTCTGATGTGATCTTTGCTCAGCATTGAGGCCCTGGACACTCAGCTACTCTCACTTCTGCTCTCCAGCATCCCAGAAGAGGCTGATCCGAGCTGGGCCCAGATTAATGCCAATTAATAATGCTGATTATTAATGGCAATTATTAATGTCAAATAATTGATGCCAATTATTAATGCTGATTATTAATGCCAATTATTGCTCAACGGTAGCTTTGATCTGCCACAGGCTGATCTCATGGCAGCCCAGGGTTTGCAATGGCATTCCATTGGGTATCCCTAATTCCTGATGGGGTTTTTCATGGCATTCCAGTGGGTATCTTTAATTCCTGATTCCCTCACAGCCTGGGGTTTGTAATGCCATTCCATTGGGTATCCCTAATTCCCGATCCCATGGCATTTGTAATGACATTCCATTCCTAATTCCTGATGGGGTTTTTCATGGCATTCCAGTGGGTATACCCAATTCCTGACCCCATGGCATTTCTCATGACATTCCACTGGGTATCCCTAATTCCTGATCCCATGGCATTTCTCCTGGCATTCCACTGGGTATCCCTAATTCCTGATGGGGTTTTTCATGGCATTCCACTGGGTATCCCTAATTCCTGATGGGGTTTTTCATGGCATTCCACTGGGTATCCCTAATTCCTGATCCCATCACAGCCCGAGTTTGTATTGACATTCCATTGGGTATCCCTAATTCCTGATGGGGTTTTTCATGGCATTCCATTGGGTATCCCTAATTCCTGATCCCCTCACAGCCGGGTTTGCATTGACATTCCGTTGGGTATCCCGAGTTCCCCCGGAGTGCAGAGCATTCCCCTGGAGCTCGGCTGCCTCCTCTGCCCTGCGGCTGCTGGCGGGTGCCCAGCGATTACCGACTCCTCTGAGTCATTTGCGAGTGTGATGCTTGGCTTTAATAAAACCTGTTTCCAAGAGCCCTATCATCATTAATCATTAATTAACGCGATTGCCCACTGGGCCGGGAGGGAGCAGGTGCGTGGGGCCGGGCTGGAAGCTCTGGGCTGTCCCCGCTCCATCCCTGCCCTCGGAGGGATCTGAGGCGCTCAGCAGCGGCAGGACCTGGCGTTGTTCCCTGCCCAAAGCAGTTCTCGATTTGAAGAATCGCTGCTTTCTCCATGCTGCCTTCCGAGCCGCTCCCGCGTCAGCCCGCGGGATGAATTCCCGTTCTTGCTTTTATTGAAATGGAAATGAGGGCGCGCAGGGCTTCACCTGAGCTGCGGGAGGGAAGTTCCACCGCAGAGAGACAGGGATGGGTTCAGGGCTCTGTCCTTCCAGGTTCCACCCTTGGAATGTGCTGGAATTGTGGTCTGGGGACTGAAACGGGGAGAAAAAAGGGGTTTGAGGGAGATGACAAATGCCAGAACTCAAATGTTGAGGCACAATGCCGGAGTGGGGAAAACTGGGGGCAAGAAATCGGTGTGAGGGACAGGGGTGGGTGACAGGGTCACGGGGAGGGTGGCTCAAAGTCAGGATCCAAAGCAGAGCTGCACATCTGGATCAGGGGAAAGATCCAAATCACAGCTGCACATCTGGCTGAGGTAAAGGATCCAAATCAGAGCTGCACATCTGGCTCAGGTAAAGGATCCAAATCACAGCTGCACATCTGGCTGAGGAGAAGGATCCAAATCAGATCTGAACACCTGGCTGAGGTAAAGGATTCAAATCAGAGCTGCACATCTGGCTGAGAGGAAAGAATCCCAATCACAGCTGCACATCTGGCTGATGTGAAGGATCCAAATCAGAGCTGCACATTTGGCTCAGGTAAAGGATCCAAATCTGGCTCAGGTATAGATCCAAATCAGAGCTGCACATCTGGCTGAGGTAAAGGATCCAAAGCAGATGTGCACATCTGGCTGAGGTGAAGGATCCAAATCGCAGCTACACATCTGGCTGAGGTGAAGGATCCAAAGCAGATGTGCACATCTGGCTGAGGGGAAGGATCCAAATCAGAGCTGCACATCTGACTGAGGTAAAGGATCCAAATCACAGCTGCACATCTGGCTGAGGTGAAGGATCCCCCCAAACACTGCTGCCAGGACCTGCTGGTGGCTCTGTCCCACTTGAAGAAGCCCTGAGGATGTGAGTAACAGCTCCCAGCTCCTCAGTGAGACCTGCAAAGTGCTCAATTAAAATATGATTGGTTTATTGGGGTAGGACAATTAGCAATGAGTTGATGGATGACTGCTGCTGCTGCGTTTGAGAGCCCCACAGGCCCTGTGCTCTGAAGGCCCTTCCAGCATTTCTCACTTAGCTGTTAGACCAGAAATAAAAGTTGTTTTTGCATTAAAATGCACATCTCTAAACTATTTCCATTTTATTTATTAAGCAAAGAGAAAATAATACTCTAATATTCATAATTTCAGCCTTTTAAAAACATTTTTACCCCAGTACCAAGGCTGATAAAAACATCTTCCAGAGCAAAAGGAAGAGCAAGAGAGTGACGGGAGCCTTTAGTTCCCATAAATTTAATTCCTATAAAGTCTGGACACCCTGGGCGGATGCCTTGGCTCAGAAAGGACCTCCTGGCTCCTCCTTTTTGTCTTGGTTTTTAATTGGAGCCAGGAGAAGGAGCCCAGCATTTGCCAGGTGAACGCGAGCTGTGCCCTGGCAGGGCGCCCTCGGAGCCATTCCTGGTTTGTAGATTAAAATAAGGACAGGGAAAGGGGTGGAGAGGGAGGAGAAGGAAACCCGAGAGAGAAGAGCAAAACACTTTGTTCTAATTCAGGTGAAAAAGTTCATCTGGGTGTCCCCACAGAGCGTCTGCCACGTACAGGGTGGAGGAGGAACAAATTCCTTTTGGGTTTGTGCTGTATTCCCGAATTATCCCGGTGTGCCAGGCCCTGGGAGCAGCCCGGGCTCTCCCTGCTCTGACAGCGCTGCCAGGGGAGCCTCTGGGAGCAGCTTGGACTCAGGGCTGGCTTTTCTCAGGGCTTCTGCTGCTCACAGTGACTCTGAGATGGGTTGGAAAGTCTCTTTTCCCAGCCTGGCAGTCAAAGGAGTCAGAACTCTTCAGTTCTCGGTCTCAAGGTTGTTTGTTGTTTCTTATCTATAAATTTTTTCTCCTGTCCAGCCGAGGTCCATTCAGCAGGACAGACACTCTGCCTGCCCCAGGGCAATGTTATCTTTTTATACTAAAAACTACATGTACAATATTTACCATAACTCCCAGAAATTCTGTGTTAAACATCACGGTGGGACTCAGGGGTTGTTTATGCACACCAGGGGCTGTGTGTGGGCAGCAGCTGCTCAGCTTTCCACTCTCGGGGTCTCTGCTGCTGACAGTGACCCCAAATGCATTGGAAAGTCTCTTTCCCAGCCTGGTGGTTGAAGAAGGAGTCAGAACTCTTCATTTCTCGGTCTCAAGGTTGTTTGTTGTTTCTTATCTATAAAATTCTTGCTCCTGTCCAACCAAGGTCCGTTCAGCAGAACAGACAGAGGCACTCTGGTGTTACCTTTTTATACTAAAATCTACATGTACAATATTTACCATAACACCCCAGAAATTCTGTGTTAAACATCACAGTGGGACTCAGGGGTTGTTTATGCACACCAGGGGCTGAGTGTGGGCAGCAGCTGCTCAGCTTTCCACTCTCGGGGTCTCTGCAGCTCACAGTGACCCCAGGATGTGCTGGAAAGTCTTTTCTCAACCCAGTGGTTGAAGAAGGAGTCAGAACTCTTCAGTTCTCATTCTCAAGGTTGTTTATTGTTTCTTTCTTATCTATAAAATTCTTTTTCTTTTCTTACCAAGGTCTGTTCAGCAGGACAGACAGAGGCACTCTGGTGTTATCTTTTTATATCAAAAACTACGTGTACAATATTTACTATAACTTCCCAATCCCCATCACCCATGTTAGACACTGAGCTTCTACTCTAAACCAACCCAAAAGTGCCACCATCACAGCAGGAGATGGAGGCTAAAAAGAAGAAGGAGAAAGGCTGGACATGCCCAGATTCTTCCATCTTGCTCTCTGAACCCCTGTTCTAAAAACCCCAAAAAATCCATTTTTCACCCCGTAACAAACTAATCATTATTCTACTTAGATTTTGTGGCTTGCAGATCTTTATATAAGGTTGGTAATTTTTTCCATGGGTCACAATCAAAGTCACAGCTGTGTCCTGGGCTCTGTGCCAGGGTCTCTGAGCCCCCTGGCAGGGTCTGGGCAATCCAGGACATCCAGAGGGATCTCCTGAATCCTGACAATTTCTGGGAGCTGTTTGTGGTGTTGCTCTGGCTGGGTTTGATCCCTGATCTCTGAAAATGATTCTCAGTCCTGATAAGAGCAGGAGGAGCTCAGGAGCTGAGTGGTTCCTGCCACAAAGCCAGGGCAGACAGAGGCTCTGAGCTCATTTTTCAATCTGCTTTTGAATCAACCACTTCACTTTGTGGGGTTGGAATTCTAAAGGGCTTCACAGCGAGAGCCAAATTTCACAGAATCAAAGAATTCTGGAATGGTTTGGGTTGGGAAGGGTCCTCAAATCTCATCCCATGCCACCCCTGCCATGGCTCAGACACCTTCCACCATCCCAGGCTGCTCCCAGGGATGGGGCAGCCACAACCTCCTGTATTCTCCATAAATCCACAACCTCCTGTATTCTCCATAAATCCACACTTCCTCCTACTCCAGGTAATTAATTCCTGTTATTAAGCCCCTTAATTCCCAGATTTTCCTGCACACAGTGCTTGGTCACTAATGGCAAAAGCAGCCTTGCAACAAATCCCTCTGAAATTCAACGTTCCCACTCTCCCTGAATGGGGCTGCTGGGCCGTTTTCCATCCAGAGAATTTTCTGATACAAAATAATCTCTCTGCAAAATCAAACTTGCTCCTGGAGCCTGCCAGAGGTTTGCCAGAAAAATTCATCTCAGTAGGGAAATGGAACTGACAGCATCCTGCCTGCCCACCTGGAAGCCTCACAATGAATTTTTTTTTTGCTGTCTATTGAAGAAAAAATTAAAATAAAATATTTCTTTAATTTTTCAAGCAAACAAACAAAAACTATTTTTAAAAAACCCTAATAGGACTTGGAAATCCCTGCACACAAATGAATTCATATCAGGGTGGTTGCTGCCATTTTATTGGGATTTCTGTCCCTGTCAAAATAATTTCCATCAATATTTTATAATATTTTTTTATTATTTCTGAAGAGAAAATTCCATTTTCAAACAGGTTTTGGGTATTGAATTGAAACCAACTGGGAAGACAAGGCAAGGAGCAGAGAGAGCAGGGAAGGAGTCACAGGATATGCTTGACCTGGGAAAAATTAGTTCACCTATTTCACAAAAATTATCTTTTGGCTAAGCCAGAGCCATTTTCCTGTGGCATGGAGTTGGTTTGAAATCGATTACACGCAGAGGCCACTCAGATGTCTGAAAGGCAACGCTTGGACATTTTTATTCTCTCTGTTATTGAAGAGATCCCAAGTTCAAACCAACCATTTTGAAGCTGCCATGTTTCCCATTATGCTGGTAATCAATTCCCTGCAATTCTGGCTGGCTGGAGATGTGAGCTCAGACCCCAAAAGGATTTCTGGGCTTTGGAAATCCTAAAGTAGAGCCCAGTTCCTTCCCTGCAGTGGCAGGGAGGGGATGGTCCCATCTTATTTCAGTTTTAGGAACTTTCTCTAAAATACAACAAATTCCACTTGGATGTGATTATATCTTCTAATTTTATAAATGGCCATATCCAAGGTTTTAGGATCCTAAAATCCACCCCAAATTGTCTGACACATCTATATCCCAGTATTTACTTCTTGGAGAAGCACTTGTCTTTATTTGCCATTGTTTGTGCTGAGTAAACTCCTTGGAGATGAGGAGTGAATTCCTCGGGGATCCTGTGCATCGATCCCTGGAGCTGTTTCTGTGTTTTCTGATGCAATCCAGTGTAACAATGTTGTATCCCAGTAAACATGGAAATGGAGCAAGGAAAACATTTCTCAATCCACTTCCTAAAAATACAGCTCTGCCTGGGGAGGGGCTGCAGTTTTATTCCAGGAGCTCATTCAAGCCCTCCTGGGTTTCCACAATGTCTGGGGTTGGACTCAGGCTTGGGTTTCATGGATTTGTGGGTTGGGTAACAAAGCTCTCCGTGGGCCAAATGCCCACGAGCGTGACATGCAAGAGCCATTCCCGAATCCAGAGTGCTGATCCTGGGTGGAAAAGTGCCAGGCATGGCTGGAAGCAAACTCTGCATTTGGCAGGGTGGGCAGAACACCAAGCACAGGGCGGGAGGGGCTTGCTGGAGCTGCCTGTTGGATATTCCAAAAAAAAATATATATATATATATTCTTTATAAAATATAGATTCTTTGTTCTGCAGTGATGCCTTTAATGTGTTAGTCTGGGATTTGGGGGGTTTGGTTTAATGTGTTTTTCTGGGGTTTTTGGGGGGTGGTTTAATGTGATAGTCTGGGATTTGGGGGTTGTTTTAATGTGTTCTTCTGGGATTTGGGGGGTTTGGATTGATGTGTTATTATGGAATTTGGGGGGTTGGTTTAATGTGTTATTCTGGGATTTTGGGGGGGTTTGGATTAATGTCTTATTCTGGAATTTGGGGGGGTTGGTTTAATGTGTTTTTCTGGGATGTGGGGGGTTTGGATTGATGTGTTATTCTGGGATTTGGGGGGGTTGGTTTAATGTGTTTTTCTGGGATTTGGGGGGTTTGGATTGATGTGTTATTATGGAATTTGGGGGGTTTGGATTAATGCATTATTCTGGAATTTAGGGGGTTTGGATTGATGTGTTATTCTGGGATTTGGGGGCTTTGGATTAATGTGTTATTCTGGAATTTGGGGGTTGGTTTAATGTGTTATTCTGGGATTTGGGGGGTTGGTTTAATGTGTTATTCTGGGATTTTGGGGGGTTGGGATTAATGTTTTTCTGGGATTTTGGGGAGTCAGTTTAATGTGTATTTCTGGGATTTGGATTAATGTGTTATTCTGGAATTTGGGGGGTTTGGATTAATGTATTATTCTGGAATTTAGGGGGTTCGGTTTAATGTGTTCTTCTGGGATTTGGGGGGTTTGGTTTAATGTGTTATTATGGAATTTGGGGGGTTTGGTTTAATTGTCTTTCTTCCCTTCGTTCCCTGCTGACTCCTGAGATGGAACCTGATGGAAATCCAAGCTTTGGGCTCCTGGAGAGGACAGGGGGAGTGACAGGGACCAAACCCTCTGTGTTGGGTGAGGAGCAGCACGGAGATGGGGCAGAGTCATCCAAGTGCCCTGGTCATGGAAAAGTGGAGACCTTGGCTCTGAGCCCACAGCCCAGAGTGTGTCCGTGCTCTGATCTGCTGCTTCTGTTCCTGTTTTCAGACACCTGAACAGAGCACACCATCCCCTGGGACAGCCAAGAGCCCCCCTGGGCATTCTCAGCCCCTTCCCCAGGGGAATCCATCCCAGCAGTGCCACCTCAGAGGGATGGAGCTGACCCAGCTTTACCAGGGCAGTTCTGTGCTCTGGCGTTGATCTGGGTGTTTTCTGCAGACACAGAGATTGTTCCATGGTGAACAAAGTCCTCCTGCCCCTTTCCTCCCCTCGTGTCTCTGGGTCTGCCTAAAAATAGCCCTGAACATCTGAAAATGTGTTCTAATCTCTAACCAGGGAAGTGGATGAGGTCACAAGGCTGGCAAGGGGCTGGTGGAGACAATGCTGGTCTTGACACATCCCACAGACCCAAATGGGGTGAAGAAAGGTGGGGAAAAGGGGCCCAGAATGTCCTTTTTCCACTGGTTTTTGTCCTTTTTCCACTAGTTTTTGTCCTTTTCCCACTGGTTTTGTCCTTTTCCCACTGGTTTTTGTGCCTGTCTTTGGTGCAGATGAAACTCTGGGGGTTAAAAACCCTTTTGGTGTCCACAGGGCAGGGTGGGATGGGATCAGCTGTTCTGCTTTCAAGCAAACAAGCAAAAACTAATTTAAAAAAAAAAAACTACTAGGAATTGGAAATTCTGCTTTCAGCACTGTGAACTGCATAGAACATGGAGAGGAAAAGAGAAACTGAGGGATTCAAGCATAAAATCCAAGGTGGGCATGGACAGAAAAAGGCAGAAAATTAATTCCAGCACAAATGCCAAGGTGGACATGGACAGAAAAATACAGAACAATGGATTAAAGCACAAAAACCAAAGTGGACATGGACAGAAAAAGCAGAAAAATGGATTAAAGCACAAAGGCCAAGGTGGACATGGACAGAAAAGCCAAACAATGGATTCAAGAACAAACCCGAGGTGGACATGGACAGAAAAAGGCAGAACAATGGATTCCAGCACAGAAGTCAAAGTGGACATGAACAGAAAAAGGCAAACCAGGGATTCAAGCACAAAAGCCAAGGTGGACATGGATAGAAAAATGCAAACAATGGATTCAAGCACAGAAGCCACAATGGGCATGGACCGAAAATGGAAAAAGAAAGACAAAAATAGTGAATTCAAGCTCAAAATCCAGTGTGGGCACAGCTCTGCTCCACTCCCTGCGTGCAGCAAGAAATGGGGGGATTCTCCTCTCTCATGATTTGGATCAAGTCTTCCCCTTTTGGTGTGGAAAATGTGTTTTCTTTGTTGGCATTTACCTAAACCCCCAGCCCTGCCCTGTCCCTGGAGAAAAGCTGAGGGTGGGAAGCTCAGGAGCACAAAATAAAATGAAATATCCAGCAGTCCATGAGAGCAGGCAGCATCCAGGCTGGAGGTTCTCATAAGAGTTAATTAAAAAAAAAAAAAAAAGTATTAAATATCCTTCTGCCACCCCGACAGAGATTGCCTGGGCTAAGAATTCCCTGAATTCTCATTTCCTGCTCCTGCACATGGGGCTGGGCTGGCAGAGCCACTCAGGCATGGAGCCCTCCTGCTCCCAGCTCACAGCAGCTCCATTCCAGGTCTGTTATTTGCATAATTGGGTGCTAAGGAAAACAAAGCCCACAAATTGCTGATAATTGCCCCGTGTCAGTGATGGGGGATAGGGCAGAGGGTGAAGTCTCCAGGTGTGTGGAGGTCAAAAGGGACGGGGCTTTGAGGGGGAGCTCGTTAGGGGTAATAGCTGTCAGAGCCGTGTTTAACCACGTGTTCTGCAATATTCCAAATATCCCAGGGCAGAGTGGGAGTTCTGGGGTGGGGCCCCCCTGGAAAGGGGCCCTGAAGGGAGCTGTGAGCACTGGGGCTGTGATGGAGTGGTGCAGGAGGATGGGACCACAAAAATCCTGGGAGAAAAGAGAACAGAGCTCCCCAAATGAATTTAGAACCTGAACTAAGAAAGTTGAAAATCCCCATGGCACCCCAGATAGTTCAGAAGAGAAATCTGCACGGGGTGAGGCTGAAGCTGAGGGTCAGGAGGGAATGAGCCTGCCCTGATGCTTTGGGCTGATCCAGAGCCCAGGGCTGGTGGGTCACTGGATCAGTTCCCTCTGAAAGTGCAAAGTTCCCGGTGCTGAGGAACATGAAAAAATATGGAGAGCCTGAGGAACTGCAGTTCTTCTGGAAATTGTCTCAGTTTTAACCACCACTGCTCCTTATTGCTGCAAAATCCTCTCCAGGAGCTCCTTGGGTAGGGGACAGAAAATCCCAAATTTCCAGGGGGTTTAAATGGTGTCACTTTTTATGCCACTACTCCTTATTGCTGCAAAATCCTCTCCAGAAACTCCTTGGGTAGGGGACAGAAAATCAGCCTCCCAAATTTCCAGGGATTTAAATTGTCTCACTTTTAATTACCACTGCTCCTTATTGCTGCAAAATCCTCTCCAGGAGCTCCTTGGGTAGGGGACAAAATTTAACCTCCCAAATTTCCAGGGGCTTAAATGGTCTCACTTTTAACTTCCATTGCTCCTTACTGCTGCAAAATCCTCTCCAGGAGCTCCTGGGGTAGAAGACAGAAAATCCCAAATTTCCAGGGATTTAAATTATCTCACTTTTAATTACCACTGCTCCTTACTGCTGTAAAATCCTCTCCAGGAGCTCCTTGGGTAGAGGACAGAAAATCCCAAATTTCCAGGGGTTTCCAGGCTGTGCAGGGCCGTGGAAGGGGTTTGTGCTCCTCAGCTCCTCTCCATGACAGCCTGTCCCTCCGAGGGCACGCAGGGACTTTGCTGGGACATGACTTTCCCCATTCTCCCAGGGATTCTCTTTCCCTTCTGTCTTCAGCTGCAGCAGCCAAGGCAGGAGAGGAGCTGCCTGACAAAGGTTTCATTGACACAAGTGGATGATTTTTTGCTAGAAAGCACTTCCTTCTCTGCTGAAGGCTTTGAAGTGTTGCCTTTGTTCTTTCAGGCTTGGTTGGGTTTTTTTTTTCCCTCTTTAAAAATGATAGGCAAAATACTTGAAAGTCATCTTTTAATCCAGACAGAATAACAGGAGCAGCAACAGAAACCCTTCATTTGAAAAGGTGTCATCCTGCTCAAGTGATGCATTAGAAATATCATTTTCTAATCTTTGTTAAGAAAACAGTGCCTTGAATAATTGAGAAGTGCTGGTTGAATTTTAAACCCTGATTTACTCTTCAAGTTGTCTTCTTCCTTCTGTGGATCCCTGCCTCTGATCTTTGTCCCTCTTTCATGTGGCTTTGGCATCACTGTCTGCACAATGGATTCATGAGCTCCCTGTAAAGTGCAGGGAATCACAATCCAAAGGTGCCATTGTGAGGCAAGGGGTTAGAAATAAATCTGGTTTTTAATATGCTGTTATTTCTTTTATTTTTATTTCTTTTTTTGCTCCTTAACACTGAGTACTGTTAATCCCTGGTGTGGAGACCTGGTTCTCCATGGCTGAATAAGTGGAAATTTCCCTTCCTTGGTGAGAGGGTCAGATCTGCTCCAGACCCTGCAGGATCAGGTTCTGGAGGTGCCAGGTGAGGAAAGGGACCTGTGGTAGCCCTGCCAGCAAGGAATTCCCTGCTAAAAGTGCCCAGGGATCAGGGACAGCCTGCTGGGCTTTGACACAATTTTTGCTGTGCAATCCTGGAGTGACACAGGGCTGGGTTAACTCCTGATCCTCTCTTGCTCAGAGTTCTCAAATCCATCTCTCCAGGCTGTTCTCCACCAAGAGGTGCTTCCTTGGCAGGGAGGGATGGCTGATTCCAGCAGAGCAGTTCCTTTTGCTGCTCCCAAACTGAGCTGAAAAGCTTTTGGATGCAGAGTTTGGGGTTTTTTATTCCCCACCCCACCATCAGTGGCTCATCAGCCTCTGCTCTGAGCTGGCAGGCAGGGGAAGGTGCAGAGCTGGGCAGCAGCAAGGCAGATCTGTGTCCACACTCAAATCCTGTGTCTGGAAACAGCAGGGAATGATAAATGCCATGGAAAAAATGGCACGAGTGAGTTCTCACAGAATCCTGGGATGGTTTGGGTTGGAGGGACCTCAAACCCACCCCGGACACTTTGCACTGCCCCAGTTTGCTCCAGCCTGGCCTTGGACATTCCAGGGATCCAGGAGCAGCCCCAGCTTCTCTGGGAATTCCATCCCAGCCCTCCCCACCCTCCCAGAGGGTTTCTTTGCAATATCCCAGCTGAGCTGCAGGTTTGGTTCCAGCTTTAATATTTCCATTTCCCTGGGACCCCCAGCACTGTCCCCCAGAGCTGATCCCCACCCTGCCCAGCTCAGGGGGGATTCCCAGCTGGAGCAGCATTCCCTGGATGGGATGGGATGGGATGGGATCCATGGGATGGGATGGATGGGATGGGATGGGATCCATGGGATGGGATGGGATGGGATGGGATGGGATGGGATGGGATGGGATGGGATGGGATGGGATGGGATGGGATGGGATGGGATGGGATGGGATGGGATGGGATGGATGGGATGGGATGGATGGGATGGGATGGATGGGATGGGATGGGATGGGATGGGATGGGATGGGATGGGATGGGATGGGATGGGATGGGATGGGATGGGATGGGATGGGCTGTCCTGGTCATCCCAGGGCCCTGCAGACTCCAAAAGCTGAGCTGATAAACTCTGGGAAGTGACAAAGCTCTAAAATCAGGGAAATCATCCCAAAAACCCCAAACCCTTGTGCAAATCCCTTCCATTCCAGCCTGGCTGATTCTGCCTCTGGCTGCTCTGCTGCCTCTCCTTGAATTTAAACAACAGAGATTTTATCAACTGAATTTTCAACAAAATGTTTGCCCACAATTTCTTAACTATTTCATAAAGTAATATTTTAAAAGATTTAAATATTTTTAGTGTGGCTGTCTCTGATGGGAAACCCATCTCACTTCTGCTGAACCCCATCATTATGTGAATTTTTTTCTGTGATTTTTTTTCTGTGATATTTTTTGTGAAAAGCAAATCCTGCTTTTCTGGGATGAAGGATCTTGGCTAATTTCTGTCTTTTAGCACAAGTCCAGTGCCACTGACAGCCTTTCCCTCTGCTGGCACAGATATTGCTGTGATATCTTTTGTAAAAAAGGTATTTCTGTATTTTTGTAGGAAAAGATATCACAGATATTTCTGTGATTTTTTTTTTCTGTGATTTTTTTTCTGTGCTATTTTGTTGTAAAAAGCAAATCCTGCTGTTCTGGGCTGGAGGATCTTGGCTCATTTCAAATGTGCCACTGCCACCCTTCCCTCTGCTGGCACAGTGATATCTTTTGTAAAAAAGGTATTTCTGTATTTTTGTAAAACACAATATCATAGATATTTCTGTGATTTTTTTCTGTGATTTTTATTCTGCAATATTTTTTGTAGAAAGCAAATCCTGCTGTTCTGGATGGAGGATCTTGGCTCATTTCAAATGTGCCACTGCCACCCTTCCCTCTGCTGGCACAGTGATATCTTTCGTAAAAAAGGTATTTCTGTATTTTTGTAGAAAATGATATCACAGATATTTCTGTGATTTTTTTTTCTGTGATTTTTTTTCTGTGATTTTTTTTCTGTGATTTTTTTCTGTGATTTTTATTCTGTGGTATTTTTTGTAGAAAGCAAATCCTGCTGTTCTGGATGGAGGATCTTGGCTCATTTCAAATGTGCCACTGCCACCCTTCCCTCTGCTGGCACAGCCATTTCTGTAATTTCTGTTTTTGTGTTGTTGTGGAAACTGCCAGGCTCAGAGGTTCCTCTGGTTCTGTTTCTGAAAGGTGACACTGGGATCTCAAATCCCAGAGCTTGTAAAGCTCAGTGCCCTTCCTCAGCCTCAGCTCCTGATTTTGGGAGCAGGGAGAGGGATGGAAAATTCCCCAGAGCAGCAAACAAGTGTTTGCTGTGCAGAGGGTTTCATAAAAACCATTTTTGCCATCCCTCCCTTCCTTTTCCTCCCTTTTTTCTGCTGTTTTCAAGGCCAGGGGAGCTCCTCTTTGTCTCCCTGGCTAATTCCCTATTTTGTACAATCTGGTGGAAACTTCTCTTTAAAATCTTTATTCCCTTGAAATTATCCCTTTTGGGATAGAAAGGAATTGGACAAGAAATCCACACAGTTCTTTGGGCTTCCTTGAAATTATCAGGGATTAAAAATGTTTGGGATAGAGACAACAGGACAAGAAATCTGAGTTCTTTTGGTTTCCAAGTAAAACATGGCCAAGGTGAAAAGCAAGACCTGAAAACTCTTGAAGTCTTTATTCCTATGAAATTATCAGGGATTAAAAACTTTCAGGATAGAAAAAATGGAAGAAATTCAGGGAGTTCTTTTGATTTCCAGGTAAAATGTTCCACATGGCCAAGGTGAAAAGCAAGGCCTGAAACCTCTCTTGAAAATCTTTATTCCCTTGAAATTATCCCTTTTGGGATATAAAGGAATGGGACAAGAAATCCAGAGTTCTTTTGGCTTCCTTGAAATTATCAGGGGTTAAAAACGTTTGGGATAGGAAGAACAGGACAAGAAATCTGAGTTCTTTTGGCTTCCAGGTAAAACATGGCCAAGGTGAAAAGCAAGACCTGAAACCTCTTTTAAAACCTTTATTCTCTTGAAATTATCACTTTTGGGATAGAAAGGAACGGGAGAAGAAATCCTCACAATTCTGGCTTACAGGTGAAACGTTCCACATGGTCAAGGTGAAAAGTGAGGCCTGAAACATCTTTTAAAATCTTTATTCCCTTAAAATTATCACTTTTGGGATAGGAAGAAATGGGAGAAGAAATCCACTCAGTTCTTCTGGCTTACAGGTAAAATGCTCCACATTTTTCAGGTGAAAAGCAAGGTCTGAAACCTCTTTGAAAATCCTTATTCTCTTAAAATTTTCACTTTTGGGATAGAAAGGAACAGGAGATGAATTCCACACAATTATTTTGGCTTCCAGGTGAAACGTTCTGCATGGTCAAGGTGAAAAGCAAGGCCTGAAACCTCTTTTAAAATCTTTATTCTCTTGAAATTTTCACTTTTGGGATAGAAAGGCATAGGAGAAGAAATCCACAGAGTTCTTTTGGCTTCCAGGTGCAACACGGTCAAGGTGCAAAGCAAGACCTGAAACCTCTTTTAAAAGGTTGAAATTATCACTTTTGGGATAGAAAGGCACGGGAGAAGAAGTCCACACAATTCTTTTGGCTTCCAGGTGAAACGTTCCCCATGGCCAAGGTGCAGAGCAAGGCCTGAAACCTCTTTGAAAATCCTTATTCTCTTGAAATTTTCACTTTTGGGATAGAAAGGAACGGGAGAAGAAATCCACAGAGTCCTTTTGGCTTCCAGGTGAAACGTTCCACATGGCCAAGGTTAAAAGCAAGGCCTGAAACCTCTTTAAAAATCCTTATTCTCTTGAAATTATCACTTTTGGGATAGAAAGGGATGGGAAAAGAAATCCACAGAGTTCTTTTGGCTTCCAGGTGAAACATGGTCAAGGTGAAAAGCAAGGCCTGAAACCTCTTTTAAAAGGTTGAAATTATCACTTTTGGGATAGAAAGGAACAGGAGAAGAAGTCCACACAATTCTTTTGGCTTCCAGGTGAAACGTTCCCCATGGCCAAGGTGCCGAGCAAGGCCTGATGCTCTGTGTTTGTCATCTCCCCTTGCAAATCCAGCCCTGTGCTGCTGCTGGAAAGAAAAACAAACGGGGAACGACGGGAGAAAGGCCAGAGGCAGCTGGAGAGGGAATTCAGGCATCTCCAAAAGGGAAGCCCAGGGCTGGGGCTGGGGGAGCACAGGGGGCTCCCTGTGCCCTGTCCCCACTCCTGAGCCCTCTGTGCCCCCTCATTCCAGCACCTGGAGGGGATTCAGGGCTCCCCAACCTCCCCTGAGCTCATCCAGGAGTTTCCAGGACTCTGCTCCTACCCAGGGCTGTGCTCTGAATCCACGGAGAGGGAAGATGGGAAAAGTCAAAGTGAGTTTATTTCTGAAGGCAGTGTTTGGAAAAAACCCACCGAGGTAGCCAAGAGCAGAAAATCCTGTTTGGAAGAGGGATGTGTTTGGTTTTCTGTCTCCAGAATAAAGGAGGAGTTTTAAAATAAAACCTTATTTTAATGAGTGATACCAAAGCGCTGCACACGAGTTCCTCCTCAGCAGAGGCACAGATTTCCCTGCAAATTAAAAAGAAAAGCTAAAAAAAACCAAGCCCTCCACGTGCATTTAAGATGCTGCCCTTCCCCAAAAAAATTCCATTTCCCAGTGTCCATGCCCAGGACATGCTGGAATCACAGAGGGGCTGAATGGAGCCTCCCCTCACAAATGTGTGGCTGTTTTTCCTTCACTCGTGGCATAAATCATAGGAGAGAGGGGGGGAAAAAAACCAAAAATCCCTGTTAGCACAGAGCTCAGGTTTGTTTATTTTTTTGCCAGCTGCAACATGCTGCCCTCTTAGGGGTGCTGGAAAACCTGGGCTGACACCACAGCCCCAACCTGGGCTCTGGCCCCTCTCACTGAATTCCAGCCCTGTCAGGAGCCCCTGATCTGTGGACAGTTTTTTATTGAGACACAGTCGATGGGAAAAGAGATGTGAGAAATACATCTGAGAAAGCAACAGCTGCCTAAGTCAAGGACATGGTTTCTTTGAGCAAGAAGTTGTTTAATAAATTATGTGATAACAGGAGGTAAATAAGAAGCCACAAACATGCTGAGAAAGGTGGGACTGACTTTTTATAGCTGACCAATAGTGAGCTCTAGTTTTGCAATATGCATGAGCCTGATTACTGTGATTATAAAAGTATTTCTGTTAATCAATAAAGTTGAGGTTTGTCGTGCATTAGAGGATGAGCAAGTCTCCTGTCTACCTCATCAGACAGTTTTTTATTGAGACATAGTCCATGGGAAAAGAGACGTGAGAAATCCATCTGAGAAAGCAACAGCTGCCTAATTCAAGGACATGGTTTCTTTGAGCAAGAAGTTGTTTTATAAATTATGTGATAACAGGAGGTAAAAAAGAAGCCACAAACATCCTGAGAAAGGTGGGACTGACTTTTTACAGCTGACCAATGGTGAGCTCTAGTTTTGCAATATGTGTGAGCCTCATTACTGTGATTATAAAAGTGTTTCTGTTAATCAATAAATCTGAGATTTGTCCATCATCAGAGGGTGAGCAAGTCTCCCGTCCACCTCGTCACTGATCCACCTCCACAGATCCAGTGCTGCACCCAGAGATGGAGTTCTTCCCAATTAAAATGTTTTTTTTTTATCAAATCAAATACCTGCACACTAAATTAGGCTGCTGGTGCCAGGCTGGCTCTGCCTCCCTCCTGCCTGGCACACAAATAAATAATACAAATAAATAATACAAATAAATTACATAATACAAATAACTTAAATAATACAAATAAATAATACAAATAAATTATATAATACAAATACATTGGATAATACAAATAAATAATACAAATAAATTATATAATACAAATACATTGGATAATACAAATAAATAATACAAATAAATTATATAATACAAATGAATTGGATAATACAAATGAATTAAATCATAAAAATAAGTTAAATAATACAAATAAATCATGCAAATAAATAATACAAATGAATTAAATCATAAAAATAAGTTAAATAATACAAATAACTTAAATCATGCAAATAAATAATACAAATGAATCAAATCATAAAAATAAATTAATTTACACAAATAAATAATAAAAATAATTCAGCAATAAAAATAAAATAAATCATAAAAATAAATTAATAAGCTTTGTCTTTCCATGGAGGAAAAGGGGAATAAAAAGTTATGAACAAACAACATTTTTACATAAACAGGCAGGAGATTCTCCTGCTGTCACTGAGATTTTCCAGGGAAGAATCCCACCCAGGACAATTTTAAGTGAATTCAATGGAATGCGGAGTTCCTGTTCCTAAGGTTTGATCCTGTGAATCCTCACAGGAGGATTTCCAGCATTCCCTGCCCCTGCTGAGCCCATTCAGGAACCACTGGAGCCTTTGAAGATTCAGGGTTTGGAAAAGTGAATTCTGAAAAAATTCAGATTGATCCTGGAAGTGCCTGTGCTGATGGAGGGAAAGGATGGAAAAGGACACCAGGGCAGAGCTGACGTTCTCCAGATGGGAAGTTTGGATTTTCATGTGAAAATTTGGATTTTCATTTCATTTTTTCCTAGAAAAGGTGATGAGGCTTTGGAGCTGCCCAGGGAGGTTTGGAGTCCCCGTCCCTGGAGGTGTCCAAAGCACTCTGGGCTGGGGACAAGGTGGGGATCAGGCACAGCTGGACTTGAGGGACTTTCCCAACCTCAATTATTCCGAGATTATTAAATATAGAAAGGAAATAATGTGGAATTTCTTTGTATTTTTTATTTTGCAGGATGAATTAATCTGAGGTTAAGATAAAAGTGCATCAGTGAGAGAGAACCTGACATAAAAATTTGGATGTGTGGAGACACTCTGGGCGTAAATGGAGCAGGAATTAATTCTAAACAGGAAAAACCAATACACAAAGAAGGTGTCAGAAGTACAGAGTCTGTGTTGGATGGTTTGGACTATCCCACAGAGCCTGAACCTCAGTCTCATTCTGAGCACTGATCCCAGGGCCTAAAACCCAGCTTAAGTCCCTCCAGTTCAGGCTTTTATCCTCTGCAGAGGAGCTGGTAGGGTCAGGGTCCAGCACTGGCTCAGGCTGAGGTTTAAAACATGCAGGATCTGAAAAGCAGTGAAATCCAGCAAGGTAGGGGTGTTCCTGGAGGTTTTGTCTCACAGCAAATCCAAGAATTCAGAACATTCTTAAGATCCAAAGTCTTATCCAACCTCCCCAGAAGATGCAGATCCTTCAGGGATCTGTACATCCAGAATCTGAAAGGTTTGATACATGCAGGAATCTGAAAGGCAGTGAACTCCAGCAGGATTGAGGTGTTACTGGATATTTTATCTCATGAAAAGTTCAGAAAATCCAAGAATTCAGACCATCCTTATGATCCAAGGTCTTATCCAACCTCCCCAGCAGATGCAGATCCTTCAGGGATCTGTACATCCAGAATCTGAAAGGCTTGATACATCCAGGAATTGGAAAGGCAATAAAATCCAGCAGGATTTATGTGTTCCTGGAGGTTTTGCCTCATAGCAAATCCAAGAATTTAGAGCATCCTTAGGATCTGAGATCTTACCCAGCCTCCCCAGAAGATGCAGATCCTTCAGGGATCTGTACATCCAGAATTTGAAAGGTTTGATAGATGCAGAAATTGGAAAGGCAATAAAATCCAGGACTGGGGTCTTCCTGGAGGTTTTATCTCATGACAAGTTCAGAAAATCCAAGGAATCAGAGCATCCTTATGATCCAAGGTCTTATTCAACCTCCCCAGGAGATGCAGATCCTTCAGGGATCTGTATACCCAGGAATTTGAAAGGTTTGATAGATGCAGGAATTGGAAAGGCAATAAAATCCAGCAGGATTGGGGTGTTCCTGGAGTTTTTATCTCATGTCAAATTCAGCAAATCCAGGAATTCAGGATCTGAGATCTTACCCAGCCTCCCCAGGAGATGCAGATCCTTCAGGGAGGGTGACCCCACATGAAACTCGGGTCCCCTCTGGTGCCTCATTGTTCTCCCTGCTCCAAGGGGGAGCAATCAGCCCCTCCAAGCAATGGCCCAGAGACAAAACATTAATTGTGAAGCGATTTAATTGCATTATAGCCCTTATTAAACGAGGCACAGAACAGAAAGGTGGCCTGGCTTTATTTTTGATGCAGATATTATGGAAATTTATGTCCCTGATGATGCCAATCTCGTGAACCCCCTCAGGTTTCTGAACAGTTTCCAAGCTGTCCCCCTCGCTCGGGGGGGAATTCTTTGAATTTTGTTCTGGTTTTGCAGAGGGTGAACCCCCCGTGTGTGTTTTGTGTGCTGCCCTTTCCTGCCAGCCAGGGGCTGCCTCTGGCCCTGCGTTTTTTTGGCTGCTGGAAAGAAAAGTTTGTTTCTGAGGTGAAAAATTTGCCTTTTAAATTTCTGCACAGTTCATACCCAGATTATAATTCATAGCCAGGGCTGAATACCAAATGACCCTGCTCCTCATTTCCACAAATATCCTGAAAGGCAGAGAGGGAGGCGAGGGAAAGCGCTGGCCCAAATCCAGCACTGGTCCCAAATCAATGGCATTTATGGAAAGGTTGGATTTGGCCCCTTCCATCTTTTCATTTCAAGCTCTCAGATTAACAGAATATAAATATTGCATGATGCCCCAGAGCTGCCCCAGCAAATGGCTCCAAGATGCATCTTTCCCCCTTGAACAAGGCAAATATTGTGGGATGGAGGCTCCAGGAGAAAGACTGGAAAAGCTGTTAGTGACTGTGTGCTCCAAGGTGCTTGTGGAGACTAAAACTTGGAGGAGAAACTCCCCACACGAACCAAAAACTCTTTTTTTGGCACGGCCAGAACAATCCACAGTTGCTTTTTCCATGATGCATCATTAAAAGGTTTCGTCAAACTTAGTCCTGCTGGTTCCACGCTGTCTGTTATCCCTGGAATTTTCCATAACAAAGGAAAAGAAGGAAATGTGGGCTTTATTGGGAGGGAGATAAACTGGCTGGGAATTGCACTGAAGAGTTTTCAATGCAGCTGAACAAGGTTTGGAATCTCCTGGGAGTTATGGCTTATTCCTGCTCTGTTCCCTGTTCTCCAGAGGTGTGGGAGCAGCTCAGAGCTTTTAATTATGAATTAATCACCTTAATGTGAGCCCAGGAGTGCTGGGGGGGATTTATCCTGGCGAACCCCATTCCACCATCCCTGCTCTGCCATGCCAAAAGAGTGACCAAGCACAGGTTTCATTTCCATTTGGCTTTCTGGGAATGAAATTTTGGGATTAAGCATAGGGATTTCAGCTGGATCCCCAGGGATGCCAAGCTCTGATTCCATACCTGTGGTGTGGGAGCAGCTCAGAGCTTTTAATTATGAATTAATCACCCTAATGTGAGCCCAGGAGTGCTCCATGTCTGATGGGATCCTGTTGGGATGTCAAGCAAAAGGATTTATCCTGGCAAACCCCATCCCACCATCCCTGCTCTTCCACACCAGAACAGTGACCAAGCACAGGTTTCATTTCCATTTTGAAAATGAAATTTCCAAATTTTGTTTCTTTCTGGGATTGAAATTTTGGGATAAAACACAGGGATTTCAGCTGAATCCCCAGGGATGCCAAGCTCTGATCCTTTAGGAAATCCTGTGGTGTGTATCCTTTAGGATACTTGTGGTGTTTATCCTTTGGGATACCTGTGGTGTGTATCCTTTAGGATACCTGTGGTGTGTATCCTTTAGGATACCTGTGGTGTGTATCCTTTGGGATACCTGTGGTGTGGAACACGTGGTTGTGATTGCTCCATCCGTGCTGGAGCTGCTGTTCCTGTGTCATTTTTCTGGCACATCATTAATAAACTGGGAATTTCATCCCTGATTTCCACGGTGTCCTGCTGGAAACCACCTGGGTTTCACTCTTCAGCAACACTGAAAATGAGTAAAAGAAGAAGAGAGGGGCTGAGCATGGTGGTTGTGTTTGAGCTGGGCTCAGTCTTGATTGAATGAGCTGAGAAAAGCCCAACTGGAAATTCAGATGTCCAGAGGTTGTGAAGGGTTTTCCAGCATTGCCTCCTCATGTAGGAACCTTCCACTCAACAGGGCCTTGCCCAAATCTTTGTTTTCCTCAGTGGGATGTGCATTGATCCTTTATTATGTCTCATCTGTGGGGATGGAGGACAATTGATCCCCTTCTGAATTCCCTGAATTTCAAGCCCCCACCGTGTGTCCTTCCTGTTTTTCCTTGCTTTGGCTGGTTCACTCCAGTTCCTCCCACTCTCCTGTGCCTCCTTTCCCCACAGCCCTGACCTGGTCCCACCAATCCAGGTGATTTTGGGGATTGATCCTTTTCCAGAAGCTGTTACAGGAGGCTGCCTTTGCCAGCAGGTGTCACCATAAGAGAACAATAATTCCAGTTCCAGCTTGGCTGTTCTGCAGGAAACGGGAATTCTGTCCCTGCTGCACATCCCATGGAAGCTCCTTTATTCCACAGTGACTTAGCGCTGCTTAGAAAATTAGAAAGGCCTGGAAAAATAAAAACGAGATTTTTTTCTTGTGGTTCCCAAGCAAAGGGAACCACACTGAGTTTGGAAAGGAGCTCAGCAAAAATATCAGGGATTTTGTGGAGTGGGTGAGGATTTGGGATGGCAGAGGCCTCTGGGTCTGTGTCCATCCATCCCTGGGGCTGCAGCAGTGGCAGCTTTTCCTCCTTTACAATTCCCTGAGCTGGGTTTGCTCCTCAGACATCTGCACCTAAACTAAGGGAACCCCTCCCAGGTGTGTGTGAGCTCTCAGTGGGATTTATCCCAGTGCACAATTCAGGGGTCACTGCAGAGCTGAGGATCTCCTTGTTCTGCTGCTCTGCCTTTGGCTGGCACAGGATTTCAGTCACCAGCAACAAGTGTCCATCCACAGGATTGTCACAGATGCTTCAACAAAAGATGATTTTTCTTTCAGATTCCATTATTTTCACCAGCTCTGTTTCTGCTGAGAGGATTTTTTGGGGTGATTCTGTCAGAATCAATCATTTTTTTGGAGTCTGGGTGGCTGCAGCACCGACAGCTTTTCCTCCTTTACAATTCCCTGAGCTCTGCTTTTTTTGCACAAACCACCAGCAACAAGTGTCCATCCAAAGGATTGTCACAGATGCTTCGACAAAAGATGATTTTTCTTTCAGATTCTATTCTTTTCACCAGCTCTGTTTCTGCTGAGAGGATTTTTTGGGGTGATTCTGGCAGAATGGGTCTTTTTTTGGAGTCTGGGTGTCTGCAGCAGCAGCAGCTTTTCCTCCTTTACAATTCCCTGAGCTCAGTTTTTTTTGCACAAACCACCAGCAACAAGTGTCCATCCACAGGATTCTCACAGAGGCTTCAAGAAAAGTGGATTTTCTCCCAGATTCTATTATTTCCACAAGCTCTGACTCTGCAGAGGGGTTTTTTTGGGGGTGATTCTGGCAGAATCAGTCAATTTTTTGGAGTCTGGGTGGCTGCAGCAATGACAGCTTTTCCTCCTTTACAATTCCCTGAGCTCTGTTTTTATGCACAAACCACCAGCAACAAGTGTCCACCCAAAGGATTGTCACCAGAGGCTTCAAGAAAAGTGGATTTTCTCCCAGATTCCAGTATTTTTGACTCTGCTGAGAGGATTTTTTGGGGTGATTCTGGCAGAATCAATCAATTTTTTGGAGTCTGGGTGGCTGCAGCACCGACAGCTTTTCCTCCTTTACAATTCCCTGAGCTCTGTTTTTTTTTGCACAAACCACCAGCAACAAGTGTCCATCCACAAGATTGTCACAGAGGCCTCGACAAAAGTGGATTTTCTCCCAAATTCCATTATTTTCACCAGCTCTGTTTCTGCTGAGAGGATTTTTTGGGGTGATTCTGTCAGAATCAGTCAATTTTTTGGAGTCTGGGTGGCTGCAGCAGCAGCAGCTTTTCCTCCTTTACAATTCCCTGAGCTCTGGTTTTTTTGCACAAACCACCAGCAACAAGTGTCCATCCAAAGGATTGTCACCAGAGGCTTCGACAAAAGTGGATTTTCTCCCAAATTCCATTACTTCCACAAGCTCTGACTCTGCAGAGGGGTTTTTTTGGGGTGATTCTGGCAGAATCAATCATTTTTTTGGAGTCTGGGTGGCTGCAGGACAACCTGGACCCCGGGGCTGCCACGTGCCAGGGAAAGGGTCTGAGAAAGCGTTTTTTGGTTTCTCTTTCCTTGCACAAATATTGGAAATCAAACCCTGCAAACGGCAGGATTCCTATTTAGCTCTTTATCTAAATACACCCCCGCCCCCTCCCCAAAAGAAAATAGCGTTGTTTGAAATTTCCAGGGAAGCTGAAGGCCTAAAGCATTGGGTGAGATGTAAATTTCTTAAAATATTTATCCATCCATAAGTGGCTACATATTTGACATTATTATAGGGTTTCTCAGTGTTCCATTTTATTAAAAAATATTTATTTGGTTTCTAAGATTACTGCTTCTCCGACCACAGAAAATTCAATTACCGAAAACTGCAGCTATCAAATTGGTTGAAAATAAATAGCCTTTTATCCAAACCTGGCATGGGCTGGTTTACTTTTAATACGTGGACATAAAAAAAAAAAAAGAAGCTCTTTCCACCCAGAGCCCGTTGGTTACGGAGTGAAAAGCCAAGGAATACTTTGCATCATCAGGTTTTATTTAAAATAAGACAGAGAGGGGGAGAAAATAAGTCGTTACGAGCTTAATTAGCAGCTCGTTCTTCCTTTTTTTTTGTTCGAATAAGCGACAGGAGATGTCTCAAGGCGTTCCTTTTGTTAGGATAAGTGAGTTTTGATTCATAGGGAACCATCCTGAATATTTTCTGGGAGCGCTGGGTGTTCCCTACCTGCGAGGTTTAAAACGTGGAGTTTGCAAGTGGCAAAATATCTAATTATATTCTATAGAAATAATATATATTATACAGAAAATATATTGTATAGAAAAAATATAGAAATTATATTATATAGAAATAATAGAAATTATTGCTAATTATATAGAAATAATAGAAATTATTGCTAATTATATAGAAATAATAGAAATTATTGGTAATTATATAGAAATAATAGAAATTATTGCTGGAAGAAGGGCTGGAGGCCACCTGGGCGGGTTTTGTTAATTGGTTTTCATAGTTTATTAATGAAAAGGGGGAACGCGAGTGTAGATAAAGGATCCGGGATAGAGGAGAAATACACGATGTCCGCTCAACCCCAACAACTCCTGACCTAAAAATGATCTTTAAAAAGCAAAATAAACCAGGAGCGAGCAAATTCAAAAGAATATTTCCCATTTCCAACTCTTAACCCCACTCTTTTAATTTATTCAACAACCGCGTCGCTCCTCCAGGGCTGCCGCATCCTTTCCCTTCCCTTCCCCAGCGCTGCCGCATCTTTCAGCCGGGCCCGGGGGCATCAAAGGCTGGAATTTGAGGCATCCCTGCCCCTGGCACGGCAGCAGCGGCGCGAACAGGAGCTGTTGGCGCTGCCCTGGCGCGGAGCCCCCGCTGGCCGCACATCAAGGATGCTGCTGAGAGATGGGGATGCTCCAAAGAGCCGCCCCGGCATGAAAAGGCACGAGATCAAAGCCGGCCACAAAGGGAGAGAACTCCCAAAAATGCCTCGCTGCCCATGGGCCAGGTAACCTGCGGGGCGAGCTGTGGGTTAAAGGAGGTGCAGGAATAAAAATCTCGAGGTTTATCCCTTTGGAAAGACAATTCGCTGGAGGGAAATTGGGAAATTTTAATCCTGTTGAGATGGATTAAAATATTCCTGTGTGTCTCCCACCGGGCACAAGGGGAGAATCTCTCACCATTCCTGGAAAGTGTTTTGTAATTCCTGATTTCTGAGTTTCCAGACTTTGGGAATGCACGGGAGGATGATCAGACAGAGATCTTGGCCAGAACTCAAGGGTCAAGGCAGGAAGCTGGACCTTTTCCCAAATGATCCCTTTAAGTGGGACCTAAATTTACCTGGAGATCTTGGCCAGAGCTTGTGGATCAAGGCAGCAAGTTGGACTTTAAGTGGGACCTAAATTTACCCAGAAATCTTGGCCAAAGCTAGAGGTCAAGGCAGCAAGCTGGACTTTAAGTGGGACCTAAATTTACCTGGAGATCTCAGCCAGAGAGGCATCAAGCTGAACCTTTTCCCAATTTATCCCCTTTAGGTGGGACCTAAATTCACAGGGAGATCTTGGCCAGAGCTCAAGGGTCAAGCCAAACCTTTTCCCAAATTATCCCCTTTAGGTGGGACCTAAATTTACCTGGAGATCTTGGCCAGAGCTCAAGGGCCAGGCCAAACCTTTTCCCAAATTATCCCCTTTAGGTGGGACCTACCTAAATTTACCTGGAGATCTTGGCCAGTGCTGATGGGTTGAGGCAGCAAGCTGGACTTTAAGTGAGACCTAAATTTACCTGGAGATCTTGGCCAGAGCTCGAGGTCAAGGCAACAAGCCCAACTTTTTCCCAATTTATGCACTTTAAGTGGGACCTAAATTCACCCAGAAATCTTAGCCAGAGCTCGAGGGTCAAGGCAGCAACCTGAACCTTTTCCCAATTTATCCCCTTTAGGTGGCTCCTCAATTCCCCTGCTCTCAGCCCATCCAGCTGCCAGGCAGAGACATCACAAAGGCTTTTGCTGCCAGGTTTAATAAAGTGCAGTAACGCTTAGGAAGGGCTTTAAGGAGATTTTGTGAGGAAAGGACTCACTTGGGGGTGAAGAATAGCTGGCTGCTCTTGCCTGGATGTGGTTTTGCAGGTCTGTACACACATCCCATTGTGCACAAAAGCCACTTATTTGTCTGAGTGTATTATGTGACACGGAGCCATCCAGCGAGGCTGCTCCAGCCAGAACTGCCGGCAGAGCAGAGCCCGGGGCTGCACCTTAATCCCCTCATTCTGCCCTGGTTTCCCAATGCACGGCGAGGTGAGGGCTCCCTGAGCTCGGGGTGTGCAGGAGGATCAAACCCCCGTGGTGTTCCCAGAAGCCTTTCCCAGCTCCCCCTGCTCCCTGCAGGGTGCGATGCTGCTGAAATGTTCCTGGGGGATAAAGTGCAGTTGAGGGATCTGTAATGGATCCTGCACTCAAAGCCAATAGAGCATGAGCTCAGCAATCAGTTGGCAGCCCATAAAATCTCCGGTACCTTTCTTTTCTTTTCCTTTTTTATTATTTTTTTTTTAATTTTTTTTCCCCTCTAGTTCTTAAAGCGATGGTGTGAGGGAAGCTGAAAGATCAGGAATTACAGGGGCAGCTCCAGAGTTCTGTAGCAAATGGGAATAAAAGTTGGAATTTTGTTTTTCTGGAATAAAAGTTGGAATTTTCTGTCTCTGGAATAAAAGTTGCAGTTTTCTGTTGGGCTGGGTGAGTGCAGTGATGTCCCCACTGTCCCGCTCAGGCTGAGCCCAGCCTAAACTCCCGCTCAGGCTGAGCCCAGCCTAAACTCCCACTCTTAGCTTGTGCCTCCTGCTTTAACAGCACTAAAACAACATCACTTGCAGCAATCCCTGGAAGTGTTCTCCTCCAAAAAACCTCCTGGATTTCTCTATATTTTGAATGTCTGCTTGCAGATAACGTTGCTTAAAAACCCTGCCTTGAATAAAGAGCTTCTTTGGGAGCTTTTTAAACGGGACTTAGTGCTTAATGTTGCCTTGGTAGCAGAGACCCTTCATGTTCCAGGGTTCCTACAAATAACACATTGACTGTGGCCCCACTTTATATTCTCACTAAATCAAGGTAAAGTTTTTTAAAGCCCAATTCATATTAG